>OY856412.1:848491991-848806991 GCA_963693085.1 Alisma plantago-aquatica
TTGCTATCAAGTCAACTACATAATGATGGTAGATGTATGATGTTGGTCAATGGAGAGATCTCAATCGGTCATCTACCTTGATCATCAATGTGTCTGGATGTCGAGCTTTTATATGTCTATCAGGGGGGTGATGGGTCATCAACCTTTATCATTAATGGGTCTAGATGTCGAGCTTCTTTATGTCAACTAGGGGGGTCAACGGGTAATCGACCTTCAAGATCAATGGGGTGCTCAATCATTGATGATATTTTAAAGGTCAACTAGAAGGTCAATCAGTGGGTCGATTTTGGTCATGGACACAAAAGTTATTGATCAGTCTCCCTTATATATATGATTAGAATCCATTTTGGTCTGGGGCGCTACCCCCAGCTCCCCGTGAGAGGCATCCTCCTCTCAAATCCCACTCATTGAAGGGCATCGAGACCCCGTAGGAATCCTTAATGCAGAGTGATAAGACTTAAAACTTACAAGGGGGGTCAATAAAAGTGTCTAATTACTACGAATTAGCATAAAACCCTAAGTAGATCGAAACAAAGCTATTTCTACTGAAAATTAAGATATTTTAATGCTAAACTAGACTAAGAATGCAGCTAAAACTAGGATCAATGCGCATTCATCACCCATTCAGGAGAAGGGAAGGTACGTGTGACCCTAATATGACCCTATTTCTTGTAGAAATGGATGATAGGTGTTGTAAAAGGGCATGATTGGCCAGCTAGTGGTTACCGTAGTTAGGAAACCTAAAAGTATTAGGGTTCTGAGCCTATCCTTTGTTCGGATTTGTTTGGGGAACTTGTTGTAAATTTTGATTCTGGTTCTAGTTGTTGTACTAGTTCTAGCAACAATTGCAATCATGTTTGTGGTTGTTGTACTGATTGGGGCCACATTTGTGTTCTGCACAGGAGGATTTATGACTCCATTGTTTAGGTCTTGTTTTGGTTGCCATGTGGCTTCCATTTCTATTCATATTTGGCACAACATTTGTTAGTCCCAAGAATTCTAGGACATATGGTTTATTGCTTGACTCATCCCCAGAGTCCTTTCCATTTTCAATGCACAATTAAAAGCATATTTAAAACTAACATGCCTAGAAGATCCAACCAAAGTTTGCAAAGCCACATTGAGCCCTTCATTCAATGATCTAGATTATATTCTATGGTCATATTTGTGGTTTGGCATTCCAAAAGGAAGTAGTGATTATGGTATTTAGAAATAGATGATTCGCCCTAGGCGAGACTAAGGAATTCTTATAATTCACTTTTAACTCATAGGAAGGCACGAAATGAGTGGTAAAGATGGGCTCAAATGCTTTTCAATTTTGGGGAATGGGTTTCTAATAGTGAGTGTCAGTGTTAAGAAAAGTGGTACTTGGTGTATAGGTAGATAGGGTACTGAAAAGAGTATATGAGGTATGGGTGAGTATATGTGGTTTTAATTTTTTTTTAATTAATTATATCTCTATATAGATTTATATATTGATCATATATAATTATGTATTACATTGAACAATTGTATATGAGGACAACAAGGGGAAAAAGTCCATTTGGAGTGTTGGAAAACATGGCATCAATATGAATAAATAAGAAATTGGTTTAAAACAAGTTAAACAACCATTCTTATTTTATGAAATGTAAAATATCGATCATAATAAATAAACATTAATAAATTAAATTTTTAGGAAAATGAAGAAGATGAGGGAGAATATATGAACAGTTTAACAGCATTAGAGGAAATTAAAAGATTGTATGAAGAAGAGAAAATATGAAGAAGGGAATAAGAAGAGCAGCATGTTGGAATTAACAAGAAAGGGGGGAATCAATGTGATGTGTTTGTTGTTGCAACCTAAAAGAAAAAAGATGGGAGGGGAAATATGAGAAGAAAGAGAATCTCTAAATAGAGAAATAAGAGACAACAATAATATCATATAAAATTGAAAATAAGAAGAAAGGTATCGGCATTATAGTATAAAAATTAAATAAGGATAATAGCAATGTCATTTAAAAATGAAAACAAGGAGAAAGGGAGCAGTGATACTATGTAAAAATAAAATAAGAGACACCAGCAATATTGTATAAACTTTGTGTTCCTCAAGTGCATGTGTGTTTGGAAAAGTGGTGATTAAGTGGCTGCATAAATGGGTAATCAACCGCACAATCAGATTTGGTCAAATGCTAGTCCATTTTGACATATGTGGGGCATCTGTCTGTCCAAACCGCTTATGCAGCCACACGAACCAATTTCCTGAATAGGGGTGAGTGTAATTTTCACACCATATCTTATCTATCCCTTTGATATGATAAGTGGCAATGTAACTTTGCTAATATCATAGCATTCTAAGACCTTGAAAGTGTTTCTAATATAGACTATCCACACATCTGCCTATTCTAGAACATCTTTGACATCTTCCCCATAAAAATCCTTAGGATTTAGTTTCAAGAAGTCTTAAATAGTTATGGGTTTTGAGTTCCAATTGACTGGCACACTGGTTAGTTATGTTTCATGGATAGCTAAGTCATGCAAGGCATCCATAAGAACCTTGCACTATTTTCTGCATACCATGACATCAAGAATCTTTTTTGATAGGAGGTTCATTAGTATTATCTTCCTCATAATCCCCATTCCTCTTATTCTTTTTTCCCTTATCAACATTTGTCCCTTAGGGCTTTCCCTTATTTTAGTATCTAGTCTTGGGAGGCATCTGCAATGTATTAATGCCATAAGCTTTCTTATAATTAAGATTTCAAGTCAAGGTATTTCAAATCATGGTAATAACTATGGCTTTACTTAGATTTTATAATTATTTTTAATTTTTTTGGTCCTTAGGCTACCATAATCACCAAGAGAGTGTGTAGACCAAGTCAAGACACCTTACTGGAGACAAAGACATGTTAAAACATCCTACTAATTTCTGATAGGTGGCTTGGTTAGTCCTCCATTAAGAGATGAGATGCTAGATTGACTCTCTAGAGTTAAAGAAAATTACCACGCTCCTTTTCTTGGTCAACAAAGGCTAGGTAGAGTGGGGACCTCAAGTATTGTTGTGAGATAGAGAGGAGGTGATTGCTAGTCAGGACTATGACCCTTGACACCTTAGTTTTCACCAGTGTGGACCTTTAGAGTTTCCTAGGTTCAAGACATTGCAAATAGTATTTAATTAATGAATAGGATAGTGTGTAAGATTAGATATCAACTATCATAGATCCATTCTTTACCTAAATCTCAATCTTACTGCCTACTTGGGTAGTGTTAAGGGGATTCAAGCATTTGTCCTTGGGCAACCTGAAGGAATCACACATAAACATAAAGAAGTAATATCTCATATCATTAATTTGAATCAGAAGTTTTACTTGAGGGCCCAAAGGAGACAAGGAATGAAAAACCAAAAGGAAATAAAATTATCTAGTTGAAATCTACAACTCGACTACAAAAAAGTTCCTCGTGATGATCTTTCAATGTAGCATTTTTTTTGTCAAGAAAATGACATATAGGAGTGAGCTTGAATAGGGTTCTTTAAGATTTTGATTGAAAATCAAGAGCCAAATTAAATCATTGTGTATAGATTGAGAAAATCATGAATCCATATATATATATATATATATATATATATATTGAGAGAGAGATACAGAGAGAGAGTAAAAGGAACAAATTGGCAGGACTTATATAAGAAAAAAAATGAGTCAAAACCTCGATTGTTCAACAAATTTACATTTTTATTTCAATTTATAATGTACTCAAAATGAGGGCCACTTATTCACCTCACATATGTACAAAGTGTGAGTGATGAGACAAACAAGGTGCCAATTAACGCTAAGGGAAAGGCCAAGGTGCCAAATGATCCAAAGGGTAAGTCTATAAAGAAAATTGCCACTTAACCCATATCCGAGGATAAGAGAAAGACTCAAACAAACAATAATGATATACAAGAGGAGTACATTATCAATCTTGACTATATTTGAGTGCATAATAAAAACATGTATAGCAAATCTAAACTCTACTCAATAGGGAATGGAGTAGCTCAGTCAAATAAATAACCAAGTTTTCAACAAGAGTATTAAGGGTATATGGTGCAGTGCAACAGATAAGTCAAAATGATTATACATGTACATTTACTAGATTACAAATTAACAAGATTCCTCAGATGGAGTAGTCAAAGGATTGGGTCAGATATTGGTCTAGGGTTGAGTAGATCAATTAGTTTTCAAAATTCACTTCATAACAGCATGGCATTCTTATCAAACCATTGATGTGGCTAATCAGAAAGGACCGTGAGAAAAATTGTCACGCTATTTCTTGGATCCTCAAATCAACCATTTGATTCATCTACCCTTTTTTGTATAAGCCCCTCTGTGATTCCTGTTGAAGGTGGGCCAAGGAGACAAGGATAATTACTCTACTTTTTAGGATCTAAAATTAATGATTAACCAAAATTCAAAAAAAATATTCATAAACTTTGTTTGATAACATAAAGAAAGAAAATGCTCCTAGAAGAAGTTATGTAAGGTTTGAAAAGAAAATTTCTACATAGAAAGAAATAATAGTATCATCAAATTAATCCTCAAGATGTCTTTATCCTTGTGATCTTTTAATGAATTCTTCTGGATGTCCATATCTTCCAATAAATTACCTAACCTAAAAACTCGACATTCAAAAACACGATCATCATATTTTTATAAGGAGTATGTGGTTTCATATAGAAAGGTGTGTACATATGAATAATAATATATCAATCATATCAATCAATTACTAAAACTAATTGAACTTTGCATTTTTTTTTATATTTCTTTAACCCATGTTTTCTCTACCTATTAGGGTTTTGTAATTTTCTTATTCCATACATAGACTCTAGGGTTTCTTTTCAGCGTTACATTTCATGCTAACCATCCAACAATGGACTTGATAACAACATCATAATGGATTCTCAGTCATTTCCTCCATGAATTTCTCTTCATTCCTAGGATTATTAATATCCATAAACTACCCTTAGGAAAGTACATGTTGGGTTTAGAAAATAAATATGTATCATATGTTATGCACATAGGACTCTATATTTGAACTGGAATTGAAACAAACATACAAATTTTAGGTATATGGACAATCATTGAGAAACCATTAGAAATTCACTGTCATTCAATATACTTAACATTCATAAAGTAACACATACCTTTTCAATAATATGTACTTTCTCAAGTAATAATAATCCAAGCGATCAAGTTTAGATCTAATCAAGACTTCATTCAATAAATCAATCTAAAACTATTACATAACACCAAGGTATCACCATTGCATTCATATAAAGGGAGTCAGGTCTGGTCCTAGGGGTTTGATTTAGGGTTGAATTAGGGTTGGGTCATGGTTGACTTAACAACTGTAAATCTTTCATGTTATGGATCCTTAATATAGGAAACCCAAATTAGTCATCATAGGTAACATGAATCCCTAATGTTATCATCCAATTTCATCATCAATAAGCAAGATTAGATTATATCAAATAAACATCCTATTGAACATGATATACATAATTATTTCTCAAAATTAGAGATTGCAAATGACCATCATTTGATATTTATATTTTAAAGCATAATTTTGGAATCCGATGTTAAATTCAGTTTTAAAACTTTATTTGGATTTTACATATTTTTCTAATAATTTTGATATATTTATGGCCTATATTTAGAGCTAGGATTTATTTTATATTTTCTACATAATTTATTACTTTTTAACCAATCACAAACTGCCACATCACCCAAGTTGTTATGATCGTACCATAGCTTAATTAGCAAATTACGGTTTACCTATATGATTACATACTTAGTTATATTGATCATTGATTAAATGTGAATAAGTATGGTATCTCAATTATGATGTGCTAAGTCTAATGAGTGCTCTAAGCTTGCCATCATTTTGAATAACTAGGGTTTGAGAAGTATAAACCTTCGTCAGTTGAAATTAGGGTTTTTGCCCAACATGCCCATGCTGGGGTGAAAATGGGTGAGGTGAGAAAAGGACAGTGAAATTGGGAATTGGAGTCTTGATTATAACAGCCTTGGTGTGTAGCATGGTCATGTAGGGTTGATGGTGGCACGGGCATTCTAGGCTACATGGCTATTTTGGAAGAATTGAAGTGTTGACCAATTTTTGTACTCATATATGATGAAACAAATGCACCACGGCCATGGTAGTTAGTATGTTTGTGATGGGTCCATCATAGAATGGTCGTGCCAGCTTGCATGGCCGTTCTAGGGCAATTTCTCTTCAACTGACTGTTTTGCAGATTGCACTATAGTAGTGTACTATTTGATTTTTAATTATTTATTGATAGATCTTATTTATTTGAAAAAATTATAAGAGCTCCGAAATTACATGTAAGAAACCATGATAAATTTAATAATTTCTGTAGGAGGTTTGATCTCTAAAGTAAATGATTTATAGTAACATTTTTATGAAAGAAAATCCATCTGAAATAAGAGAAAGTATAAGTGGGTTCAATTTGAAATTGACCCAAGAACCTCAATTTCTCTATATGAAAAACCTAGCAACCCAAGGGTATCTTATATTTAATGATCTATTCCAGATAAACCAAATTCTAGAGAGAGAGGAGAGCTATGATTTTGAGAGGAGAAAGTGGTGGAGATGTTGACCTAGGGTTTCATAATCTGAGATATGATGAAATCAAGTAAGTTTAGCTTCTTTGCATAGCCTTTCATCGTGAAACTTCTCTCACGTGTCAAGATTCTGACCCTCCTATGATTTGATTTGAAATGATATCAAATCTTCCCCTTTTCTCACTCTTTCTCCATAAATCTCCATTGTTGGGGTTTCCAAGTTGAAAGGAAGAAGAAAGTGGTGATTTGCTAGTGTTTTGATATGAGTTCTAGATTTGCATATGTGAGCTATGTTTTTAAGGTGCTTTCACCCCTTATGGTGAGTGGATACTTTCTTTAAATAGTAGATTGCATGAAATTATGTTAAGCATCAAATAATCTTCAATTTTTTTGTATGCAACTACAAACCCTAAATTGCCTTTCAGTTCTATCTTTTGCAATATGATTTGAAATGGATTATTTCTCTATTGTGATAAATTTCATATGATAAAATCATATTAAAAATGTATACAAATTATCTAAAAGAGAATTCCTAAAGTAATTACAGAGGTTATAATAACATATTGAAATATAGGGTTTTTGGTTATGTTTGAAATTGTTGTATAATTGAATAAAGAAGTTTGCCTATTTGGACCTCCTTGTTTATGAATGATTGTTTGGTCTGAATGCATTGTACAGATATGTCAAATGCTATCTTATATTTCATCTCATGTTATAAATGTTTGATTAATATCTCAGTGAAGAGGGTCAAACCCTAGATCAATGGAAAGTTGGAAGTATGCAAATAGACATCATAAAATTTGGTTGATTGATTCTTTTATCATTATAAATTCATTTATTCAAGGTTATTCTCAAATTCTGATATTTTAGTGAATGGCGTGGAAACCTTATTTCACTTCATACCAAGGTTTCATATATATGTTTGGTTATATGTGAATTGTTGAGAGCAGTTTTAATTCAGTGATAGTTTAAGATGCATTAAATCTTTATGCGAGTCATGTGATATGTGGGTAAGGAAAATGAAACCCTATGGATAGGGTATTCAGTGAATCAAGTATTTCATAGCAGTATTTCATATCTGGCAACTAGCTGTTGCAAATGGGCCAATGGGACTATAGGCTTAGGAACCCAGGCATTCTTCTAAGCCTTGTAAATTGAGATTGTAGCTTGATGTGATGCTTTCACATGTCGTAGTACACTTCATGTGGGTTCAGGGCATGATAAAATGAATGAGAGATTAATCAAGTGCATGTAGTTATTCAATTATTCTTTGTATGTTTCTTAATTACTAGTTTACCTTGTGATTGTTTAAGAATAATTAGTGATTGATTTACTCTTTGTGGTCATCTAGAGAAACATGCCATACATATGTTTGTGAATGCTTAGTTCCTTTATAGCTTGCTTATATTCTTCTTGATATTAATTAGTTGCTCAACAATGTATATATGATTATATAAGTGCTTTAAACTGTTTCTTTGAAGTACCCATTCACTGAGCGAGTACGCACCCCCTCTACTGACATTTTTTAGGGAAATCATGTGAGTACAGAAATGGCTTATAAAGTCACATTTATAGGCATCAGTTGCATACAAGAAACAGACCCCTAAAGCATACAGCGTCAGTTGATTACACAAGCTGACATCTATCTGTGAAGAGTGGCCAGACACAGGTATCGCTTTTTATTTAGCGTTGGTTCCTTAATAACCAACCGACACCTAAAATCGACCGCCAAATTCAAATTTTTCCAGCAAAAAAAATTACCTCGAAAATTTATCATACGACGTCGGTTTTTATCTAATCAAATGACGACTAATGGTTATTCGCGAGACAGAAATTGGGCCCATTATTATCGTCAGTTTTCTTGAAATAACCGACGTCGATGTGTTTTCATGCATTGTCCTCAAGAAAATTTTCACCCCCCTTGGACGTCGGTTTTTTATGACAGCCGACGTTGATTATGTTAAGTGTCGATTGTTTTGAATAACCGATGCCTATTTTTAACTTAATACACCCGTGCAAGCCAGGATCTTCCCCCTTTCTCTGTTTCATCGACTCCACACTTAGGTCTGGCGATCGATTCTGCTCCGACTGCTACTCACTGCTCCAGCCGCCGATGTCATCGTTCATTGCTCCAGCCGCCACCGCCTGCTTCTACTCTGGCACCTTCTCCTCCGCTCTGGCACCATCTCCTCTTCTCCAGTCGGAACCTTCTCCTCTGCTCGCTGCTGGCCTCCTGCTTGCTGCTCGCCGCCGGCCGTCTCCTGCTGCTCACTGTCAGCCGCCTTCTCCTCTTCTTCCTCCGCCGCCGCCGACGTACCCTTCTTCCTCCTCTTCTTCCTCTAGGGTATTCCTACATATGGCAGTAGTAGCATCTGCTAGCTAGGCTTGGCTTCTCTCTACTGGTTGTTTGTTTTTTTTCTTTTACTGATGCTCCCCTCTCACTTGATGAGTGATGGTCGAGTCTTTTATGGGCTTGCTTCTTGGCTGGTTCTCTACAAGTTTACATGCCTATTTACTTCTTTGAAAAGGGGGCATTATTCTTTACCTCTCCATTCTTCTCATAGATACTCCAAATCTAACATATCAATCATTTTTTGTTAAACCCTTGATGACAACTTCATATAGGTGCTTTATATGTTTTAACCCTAATTAACACCAAAAGTGGATTAACCCGACCTCAACATATATGTTCATGCTTAATGTGATGCAGTAAGACATTGAATGATAGGTAGTGATGGTGAAATTCATTCCACCCTATGTTACTTTCATATGATAATTTAGTTCAACCCTTTTATTAATCACAACTTTAGAATAATCAATATTTAATTCAACCCTTTTATTAATCACAACCTTAGAATAATCAATCAATATAGCTTTTGTCTTAAATATTAGTTAAATAATCACAACCTTAGAAACATATCAGTTTGTCCCCTAGTCAAATCACATCTAGACCTGCACAAACATTAGACCAAGATTTTAAACCATCGCTCATCCATCTGTCCCCGTCCGTCATGGAGTTTGTCAAATCTAAAGAAGAGAATGAAACCTACCAAAGTTTCCTCCACTACATATGTTGTTATGAATAACCTTTTATCATTCTAGTTGTAGGTTTGGATAAGGGTAAATGCTGATAAGGCTATTACAATGGGAAAATGTTAAGAGTTTTTATCGTTATAACAATCTGGAAAAATGTTGCTTTTGTTATATATTGGGCATGCTACTTAAATTTTTATGGTATAGCTACCACAAGTTTTGTTACAAATATCTGTATATTAGGTTAATGACATGTTTCTGTTGTGACATGTTGAGTGTTTTGCTATATTATACCCACCACGATTTGTGTTATAAAATAATACATTGATTAATTTAGGAAGCATTGATATGTTGTTATGGCTGTCCACAAGTGTTTTTATAAGAAAATTGTGCTTTGAATGGGGTTGTGAATAAGGGACTGGTGTTATATTATGTTGGCCTAGAAACCCATCCAAGATTTACTCATTAGGAGTAAATCTTGGATAGTCCCCGGTTTGGGACTGTTCTTGAACACCTAATCTCACTTAGGATGTAAGTGTAAATGTGTATTGGGTTTTCAAGAAAATTTTGGTAGCATTTCCCTGTTTGTTCTCTAAGAACATATGTACTTGGAGAATAGCAGGGAAATGCTGCCAAAATTTTCTTGAAAACCCAATACACATTATACACTTACTAGTGAGATTAGGTGTTCAAGAATGGGATAGGTGGTACACATTTATTATATATAAGAATGAAAGCACATGTATTTGTTGGCCTAGAAACCCGTCCAAGATTTACTCAATAGGAGTAAATCTTGGATAGTCCTCAGTTTGGGACTATTCTTGAACACATAATCTCACTTAGGATGTTTTGACCATTAATTATATATAAGACCTAAAATCCTAAAGTTTTAACCATGCTTAAACTATAATATGTTAACCCTAGACCCTAATCTTGTTGTAATATATACTTGTTTTCTCTTTGATCATAGAATGGATAGATCATGGATGTCCATTCGCAATCAATGCACCCCAGAGTTTATTTATGGTCTTGATCAGTTTATTATATTTGCCGAGGAACATAGGAAACAACCTGGAGATAAGTTCTACTATCCATGTAGGCATTGCGGTAACAACTTGAAAGTCAGCACTGGTGACGAAATCAAAAGTCATGTCATGTGCAACGGGATTATACAAGGCTATACAGAATGGCACTAGCATGGAGAGAAATCAAACCTGAAACCAGTGGATGTCGATAGCAGTGCTTGTATGGAAGAAGTTATTGCCTCTGATGACATAGATGTAAACGAACCAGTTCCAGTAGACATCGTTGATGTGATGCTGGATAGTTGTGGGGTAGAGCACATCGAAACCGATCCACCTCCCATGTTTAGAAACATTGTGCATGATGTTGAGATACCGTTATACACAGGTTGTACTAAGTTTACGAAGCTTAGCGCTGTGTTGAGATTGTATAAGCTAAAAGCTAACAATAGATGGAGCGACAAAAGCTTCATGTCATTGTTGTCTTTGTTGAAAGAAATGCTTCCTGAAGGAAACGAGCTGCCAATCTCAACATACCATGTAAAGAAATTGTTGTGCCCAATGGGAATGGAGAACAAGAAGATACATGCATGCCCGAATGATTGTGTATTATTTCCAAAGGACTATGTGGATTTGAAAGATTGTCCAAAATGTGGTGCGTCACGGTATAAATTGACGACTTCGGGGGAGTCCAAAATTGGTTCTCCTGCCAAGGTGATGTGGTATCTACCTATAATACCATGGTTTCAACACTTGTTTGCCAATCTGATAGATGCAAAGAATTTGAGGTGGCATGCAGATGTTAAGAAAAATAATGATGGGATCCTACGACATGCGTCTGATTCCCCACAGTGGAAGAAGATTGGTCTATTGTACACTAATTTTGGTGAAGAAGTCAGGAATCTAAGACTTGGACTTTGTACAAATGGGATGAATCTATATGGGACATTGAGCAGCCAACATAGCACTTGGCCAGTCATGCTTGTTATATACAATCTTCCTCCCTAGCTGTATATGAAAAATATGTATGTTATGTTGTCGTTGTTGATATCGGGCCCTAAACAACCTGGAAATGATATCGATTTTTATCTTGAACCTCTAATTGATGACTTAAAGAAACTCTGGGGTGAACGTGTGATGACCTATGATGCTTCACGAAGAGAGACATTTCATTTGCATGCTATGTTGTTTTTCACTATTAATGAATTTTCAGCATATCGGAATTTGTATGGATATAGTGTCAAAGGAGCTAAAGTGTATCCTATATGTGAAGAGAACACTGATTCAACAAGACTAAAACATGGCAGCAAGACTGTATATCTTGGTCATTGAAGGTTTCTTCCAAAATTCCATCTGTAGCATAGGAAGTGCAAAGCATTCAATGGATGGAATGAGGAACGGAGTGCACCTAAACCTATACCAGGGGAGGTTGTTTGTGAAAGAGTAAAAGAATTTGTCAATGAATTTGGTAAGAGATCACAATGTACTATGGCCACACGGAATGACAAATCTTTATTCAAGAAGAATTCAATATTTTGGGATCTTCCTTATTGGAATTTTTTAATAGTCAGGTATTGTATCAATGTCATGCACGTTGAGAAAATTGTTTGTGATAGTGTCATTGGTACTCTGTTGAATATACTAGGTAAGACTAAAGATGTGATAAAATCCAGATTGGACCTACGTGAAATGGGAATAAGGTCAGAATTAACAAAATTATGTGAAATGGGAAATCGGAGAACATACTTACCTCCCGCTTGTTACACGTTGTCTAGAAAGGAGAAGAAAGCTTTTTTGTGAATGCTTGGTAAATGTTAAGGTGCCACAGGGTTACTCATCCAACATCCGTAGATTGGTATCAATGGCAGATTTGAAGTTGATAGGTCTTAAATCTCATGATTGTCACACTCTAATGCAACAAATATTGCCCGTGGAAATTCGATCTATATTGCTGAAGCATGGGACGCATTTGTTGCTTCAAGAAAAATTGATGAATTCAAGGTATTAGGTGTTACTACCTATTTAATTAATATACGTTGTATTCACCTATTCAATATTAACCTTTAGTGTTACTAACCAAATCAATGTGCATACTAACTAGGCTATCAGTGAGGCGCAAAGAGCAAGGCATGCACTGAATGTGCATGACCACACAATGGGTCCAAAGGGCTATGTAGGCATTTGCCAAAGACTACAGGATGAGTGTACTGCTTAGTCTACTGCTACTCAGGAGTCCTCTACTATAGGTACCGCACCTCTACCTCGCCATGATGTCTGGATAGATGGGAGGTAAAACAAGAAGGGAGAAATAAAGAAGCTCGCAACTACTGAGGCGGCTGCAAAAATGGTAAATTACAACTCTTAGAGCAATCGTTCGAATATTGATAATTTGTGGTGTTTACTTACTTACCAATTTTTGTTGATGGTGATTAGCGGGATCTACACAAGCTAAGGAAACAAGGCAAGTTCATCCCTGAGGGCACAAAGGATGAATTGACAGTTGCTCTGGGTAACCCAAATCATATTGGACGTGTTAGGGGTACAGGCACTGGTGTGGGCATCAAAGCGTTCTTTGGGCCATCCCAGCGCAAACATGTCCCAAAAGAGGGAATTTCACAAGAAGAGGTAACCTATTCTTTTTTTAGAATGTTACTATAAAAGGGAATTCAATAATCAGAAGCTAATGTTTCTTTTATCCATGTATAGGTAGATAAAATAGTTGATAGGAGAGTCGATGAATTAGTTGATAAGAGAGTCAAGGAAGCAGTTGATAAGACACTCCATGAAGCAATGAGCAAGTGGCAGGCATCTCTGACTGCCCCTCAGACAGTACCTATGGCATCCCACTCTACTCCAACATTGGGAGTAATCCTATAGACCCACCACCTAGCACATTCGTTCTAAGTATTTTTATGACAAAGTAGCTAGTCTTTTCAAGATGATATGTATATATGTATATAACATTCTTTATGTAAATTTGTAGCGGTTGAAGCCATGCCATCTAAAAAGTAAAGAATATGTCATTGCAGAGGCGTCGGATTACCCATCCCTTCCAGGGGAAATGTTTCATGGGTCTCCATTACCAGATGGTTGGGTTCGTGTGAGCCCGATACATATATTCCCCAGTTGGATTGATCTTCCATTGCCATATGCCCACCCACATTATGAAATGCTTGGTGAGGCAGAAGGAAGAGTGATATTGTGGCCAAAAGTGGAGGTCGTCTATACTAAAATTGTATGGTAAATTTACATTACGTTAAATTGTTAGTGTGTATATATGAGGTCAATTGATCTGAAATTATATATACAGGTTAAAACGAAGACACCCAGAGCATCTAGGCCTCCACCTCCACCTCCTACATTACCAAGTTGGGTTCCACAGGACCTACCTACCCCGTTAGGTCCTAATTGTAGGGGTATGGTAGTATGGTTAAGAGAACATGATATAAATTGCCCTATAACTATTTGTATAGAAGCAGATGTTGGAGGTCAATCATACGAAAACAAACTATCTATATAAGATATTTTGGAGTTGTTTGGCTATTATTGGCTGAATACATCTATGATAGAGCTATGTATAAGGTGACATCTTGTTTATACATCCATATACCTTGTGTAGGATCCGGTGATCTGGTTTCTTATATATTAATGCATATGTAATACATGTTTTGCAGCTACTTAGACAAGATATGTGCAGATTTTTCATTTGAGCATGTAGGATTTTTTATTCCATCTTTGATTAGTCTAGTAGCTAAAGACCCTTCGTCAGTTCAACAATATCGTTGTGATGCATTTACAAATTTTGGTCAAAATAAGAAGACGGTGATAATAGCTCCATTCAATGTGGAGTAAGTTTACTTTGCTTATAATTTGGACTTAAGAAAATTACATTTTTATTGTGTATTTTGAGTTATTAATTTTTAACTTTTTAACCTCTAGGGGTACGCATTGGGAGTTACTAATTATTGTCCCTGGGATGTTCACTGTCTATTATCTAGATCCTAAGGGGACTAAATTGAATCGAACATATGGACACGCAATGAAAATGGCATTATTACGGTGAGAAATATTTCATTTTTATATCTGTTAACATCTATTATTACATTACTATTTAATTATGCAATTTACTATGTTACATTAACATGTAGGGGTTTACATGAGTTCAAAAAGGCTGGAGGAAAGGTCCTCAAGAAAAAGAACCAGCCAATAATTTGGGAGAATGTGGAAGTAAGTTCTCGACTCCAATGTATATATTATTTATGTGAACTGTGCTTAGTTGTCTTTTTTAATATTTTGTATGTTTCAATTTATAGTGTGCTACACAAGACAACGGTTGGGCATGTGCATACTATGTGATGTGATTTATGCACATGATTATCAAACATGCCGCAGTGGCCATCAATACCATACATGAGGTATTATATATAGTATCATTAGATAATATGAAATATATCAATATTATTTATATATTATTAATTATATATATACATCATTCTCTTTGCATGTGTTTAAAACTGACCCCACTACAGATAAGGCCTTATCAGATGTACATGCTCCCTATATGTTGAAAGAATTAAATGATGTAAGAGAAGAATGGGCAAAAGCCATACAAGTAGTGGGGGTTTTAAAATATAATTGGGATGTTGATAGCAATAATGACTAAAGAATGTTTATACATGCGTGAATGTGAAAATGAATGGAACTGCAGGTTGCTACATGAATGTTTCTACATGTGTATGAATGTTTCTACATGTGTGAATGTGAAAATGAAAGGAACTGCATGTTGCTACATGAATGTTTCTACATGTATGAATGTGAAAATTGAATGGAACTGTAGGTTGCTAAATGTGTGAAAATGAATCTTGTTAATTTTGCAGGTTTGTGGCCTGTTGTTGGCCGATATCAATGGATGTCGTAAACCTACAGTTCAAAACTAAACTGTAGGTTTCTGCATCATGTTGACCAGCCATAGAAGGTCTGCAAACTGATAAGAAAAAAAAATCAAAACATAGGCGTCGGTTATTAGTCGAAAACCGACAACAAAGGCTTACAGCGTCGGTTAATAGAAAAACACCACCGCCTAATGTGGCCAGACAACACGGTGATATGGCGTCAGTTATTATGAAGAAATCAACGCCTATGGTGTCCTATATGGCACCCTTTTTTTAGCATGAACGGTTTGGGCATCAGTTTCCCTACTAATAACCGACGCCTATAGTGCCCCTGTTGGCACCCTTTTTGTGGCGTGAAGGGTTCTGGCGTCAGTTTCCCCACTAATAATCGACGCCTATAGTGCCCCTGCTAGTGCGTTTTGGGTGGCGTGAAGGGTTCTGGTATCGGTTTTCAAACCGACGCCTAAGGGTTCACCTTTTAGCGTCGCCCACATATGTGTCACTTTTTAACCGTCGCCAAAGGCCTTAAATAACTGACACCAAAGGTCGGTTCTGTACTAGTGTGAATCTGAAGAATGTTTATACCAGAGTATATCTTCCATGAGAGTTAAGTATTAGATTGGTTATGTTTCAGTTGGTCCATGTCACTCTAGGTCATTGAGTAGAAATGATAGAGTTGTAAATGATGATGTGTAACTTTGATTCTGTAATAATAGAGAATGTATTGGATTATCATGTTGTATGTACATGGAAGTTTGAGAAACAGAATGAATGTTTAGATATGTATCTCTATTGTTGAGATCAAATTAGAGTAATCAAGTTTTTAGATTCCCTTGTAATGTTGATTATGTGATTGAATGTGAGAAGATAAAGATTTTGAAATTGGAAGAAAAAGAAGGCTAAGGATGTTCTTCATATAATATTTAATCCTCAGCTTATGCCCTAATCTCATTATTAGTGGTAGTCGTGGGATGTGGGTGTGACACAAGCTAGGGGTGATCAAAATTCAGTTAATAATCAATTAATAGAATGGCTAAAATTGAATGGTTAATTTTATTTAGATAATTTGGTTAATTTGGTTTTTTTATTAATTGGCTAAGAGGTTAATTTTTCGGTTCAAAATAGTTTCTGTTTGGTTGACTGAATTAGTTGAGTTTTCATAATTTATTTTAAAAATATATCTTACACATATATATTCATACATAGTTGTACTATTATTTAAAAAAACTTCTATATTTATATAGTAATTAAGTTTTGATGAACTATATAGCACCATATTTATTTGCAATACTACTATAACATAATAATGGATCAAAATATTATGAGTATTTCAATGCAATATTATTCAAAGAGTGTTATTTGGTTAACCAAATTAATTGATCAGATTAACCATAACCACATTAACCGACACTACTTTGGTTAGGTTAATGGTTAAAATCTCAAACTACAAATGAACCATTCAACCGAACTGAATTACCTATAACCAATCAAAATAATCAAATGCTCACCCCTAACCCAAGCAGAGCACATCTCGATTGAACTTCAAATCTGGGGCAATGAGCTCTTACACGGTGACCCTATTTGGTCACATGGTTTTGGGCTAGAGTGCCAATACCCATAGGGGATTGTTCCTCCCCATCCACCGCTCAAGCCAGAAAACCATGGAGTCAGCTTCCTAGTAGCCTCTTGGCTATGGACCTCAGTAGCCATGATTGAGGTTTCCATTGCCTTTGTCAGGTTGTACTGGACCCAACAAGTAGCAACACAAGAAGAAAGATGTTGAGATGGGGTCGAGCTAGGTAAGGTTTTTTGTGTTTAATTTAGAGAACAAAATGCATAGGCTAATCCAAAAAATGAAATCAACAAAAATGGAGGTAGAGTGGGTGGAGTAGAGACGTACCCTACACCCTAAACTTAGAAATTTTCTCAATCCTAGCAAACTCTAGGTTCAGGATGGAGGGGAAGAAAACTAGTGGAATGGCCACTAAAATGTCATGTTGATGCAGCGATAGTGGTTGTTGTTGTGAAAGAGGTGGCGGTTGGTGGGGTTGATCCTAAAAAGATTTCCAGGATGGATAGTCGGACCAATCATGAATAACCATGATGCTACTCATATGTTAGAGACTCAGTGTACTGGTTTCCCCAAAATCAGGAGTTTGGGGGAAGGGTAAGTATAGACAACACCACAATCCTCATTAGATGTCCAGATATGTGTTTAGTCACCTCATCCTACATGCCACTTCTTATGAACCCACTCCATCATGTACATATGGTTGAGATAGTGGAACTGTCACTAGTGCTCCCGGACCATGTGGGTTTGAGTAGTCAATGTGGTCCAATTGTTGTTGTTGTTCAGTGAAGTCAAAGAGCCCAGATGGCCCTATAGTGTATGGCACATGTTGTTTCATGCAATGCCTTGAAGGTGGTGGGAAAGGGTTGGGATCCTCTCTTTTTTCTTCCATGGAAGCACTACATTGCCCAGGCATAGGCTCAGGAGTCTCACCTTCAACGGGTGGGTGCTCCCTCATGTGATGTTGGATGTGTGCATTTAGATCATTGAGGTCATAGATGAGGATGAATGCCCTAATTAAGTGTGTTTGGTGACACAAGCATGGTGGGGTTGTCTCGAATAAAATAGTAATATATGTAAGTCCTCCTTGGCTATTTTGATGAAATTTGAAGCCACCATATACCTGATATCAGTCAAGTAATATGGCTTTAGTGCCATGAGTGTTGTGAAGGGGATACAGATGTAGCCAAGGTGGGAGGAGATTGTTGTGATGACTCTGCCTTGATAGAATTTGAAATTGGCATTCCACTACTGATGAATGTGTATATGATCAATGAGCATGATCCCTCAGTTAAATGTCTCATTGTTCAACATGCACCATAAGAAGTATAGATCAATGGTGATGAGTGTGTACCAGTCCTACTAAAAATTGTGCAAGTGAGACTGGTATTTAGATAGTGTACCAGTGGGTGATGGATGAATGACGCCTTTGCTCTTTGCTAGAAAGAGGGGAGTCGGCTAGTGATCTTAGTCTAGAAATGGTTAGCAATGTACTTTTTGGTCATGTAAATGTGATTTTCTTCATTGCATTTTCCTTCCACTCCTTGTCAACATCCAAGATGAGGGTAGTGATGTTGGTTTCATCCAAGAATTTTCCTCACCAAACACATGGAAAGATCAATTATATTGGTTTCTAGTAGTGCTTAATGAAGGTGGTGATGAACACAAGGGTGGACTAATTGAATATGGGTTGAATGTGGAAAGGGAAGATAGATATGTGAGTGTGGCATAGTAGGGACTCTAGCACCTCCTAAATGCCAAGATCCTTGAGTGTGACTTGGCATGCCCAGTGATGAAGATACATGTTGATAGATTCCATAATCTTGTACCTCTTCAAGCTTGGATGTGACCATATCCTTGTATTTGTAGGTAAGAGGGGCAAAGCAGATGTGGAAGGATGGTGGGAAGGAGTTGGGGATGTCACCTATTGATGAATATTGTCTAGATGGAGGAGAAGAAGTGGTAGTGATTTGAAGGATGACGGCTTCGCATCAAGCATCGATGTCATTGATGAAATGTTCAATTATTAGTTTTTTGGTAGATATGGTCTCCACAATGTATACCTCATCATCCTCCATAATGTCTAATGTGTGAATATTGTCTTCTATGTGCCTCTCTCAAATATGAATGTTTCCTATGCAAATGGGACAAGTAGACTCTGAGCGGGAAAGGGATGGAGCTGCTTGAGTTGCCTTGCCCTTTCCTTTCCTAAAGCTATAGGGGTTGAGCTTTTGAAGAATATTGTTCTCAAAACCATCAAACTATTGGTTTGGCCCAATTTCTTTGTGTTGAATCCTAGGTGATTGTTGGAATTCCAGTTGGGTGACTAGATTGACTAGTCAGATGATTGGATAGGTTGGTGTGAATATTAAGGAAGTTGAGTGAGGAGAATTGTGTAGTGAGTCGGTCGAATGGAAATGCAAGAGGAGGTCATTGGAGGCTACATGGGTCAACCAATTATAGGGTGTGTAGCCAACCAAATGCATTAGAAGTGTGGTGCATGTGTCGGGGCCAATCAACTAATTCATAGGATGTGAGTTGGACGGTTGATGGGGAAGCTCATAGGTCATATGAAAGTTGACATGGCTTGGCATTGAATGTCTAGGGTGTCATGTGATGGGCAACTGGGTGAAGGAGATTGATCAATAATGAGGTATGCACTTAGAAGTAATTGAACATCATCAATCACCTGGTTGAAATAACACAGTTCGATCAATGCTTGGGGAAAAAGGCTCTCCTCGAAGAAGTGAGGGGCCAAATTACATGCCAGTGAAGATGAGGAACAGTTGTCTAGACAGACCAAAATGACTGGTTGGTCACTATGGTATCACCTGACTGTAGTAGAGGAACTAGTGGCTTGAAGAAAGGAGGAAATGACAAAGCTTGGTGGGGAAGCATGCATTGTGTGATGCTAGGGCAAGGGAGGAAGAAGGCTTAGTGTTGACTCCCTTATCCTTAGGGTTGTTTATAATGGCAACGGGTGGCCAATTAGGCAACTGAATGGCTTTGAGTCGACTGACTGGGTGCCCATATGAGGCATTGAAGAGAAAGTGATAGTAGTGTGATTGTCTTGGCTCATATCATTCGACTAGACAGCTGAAGCATGCATAAGAGTAATTGCCAATTCTAACTCACTTGGATCAAATAAGAAACTAAGCGGATTCATGTATTCAAACTTCTCCCAGGCCTATTGACCAACTCGCTTATCATGTAGGGTGGTTGGCAATGCATCTCAAGGATTCAACACCTGCTAGAAGTTTGTTCATCCATTCCATTCGTCCAACTAAAGAAGCCAACCAGATGATTAGAAGTGTGATTGCAACTTTAGGGAGTCCAAGATACTTGTCTACCTATTGCAGTCTGGTGGTTGGGGAGGCGTGACAACCAACTAGAAATGGGGGAAAGATCCATATCACAAGTTAGTCAGTCGACCCCGTCTATAGCCCATCCTCAGCTAAAAAACGGGTTACCACCTAAGTCAGCCAATTGGGTGATCCAAACACCCTATTGGGGGGTTGGAAGAGTTCCAATCAGTTGGATTTCAACCTGTAGGTAATTGCAAACAAAATTTTGGATCAACTTAAAGCTCGAGTATAAAATTTCACTAAGAAGATGAAATAGCATAATTGAAAATAAATTCCACACTACTAAGAATGGCATTGAATCTAACTAAGATAATTGTCAGATTACCTCACGACAAGTGCCTTGTTTTACGTCATTGGCCTGATGCTTGAGTTGTCAAATGGTGACCAATTTTGGAAAGGGGAAGCGGAGTTTCTTCCTTGACTACAAGGTCTTATGAAGTAGTGTATCACTTCAGAGGGTGGTTGTTTTCCATGAATTTGCATTTAACCTTGTCCCCAAAATGAATGCTTTGTGTAGGTAGATCTTCTTTGCTAGATATGGCCCATGCGATGAGGATCTTATCTTCCCAAGAAACAACCTGATTTGGGAATTATAGAGCAAGACTTTATCATCCACTTGGATGTATTTCCTCTTCAAGTGGTTGACATGCTACATCTCAGTCCGCTCCTTGTAGATGTTTGTGTTCTCATAGGTAGACATACGCAATTCTTCTAGCTCTTACAATTGTAAGAATCGTTTCTCACCAGTAAGAGATATATAAAAATTCAAAAAGTGAATCACCTAGATAGCTTTATGCTGCATCTCAAAATGGGGATGGCATGATTTTTCATGGATCAGTTGTAATAGAGTACCTAATAGAATTTTGAATGTTGTTTGGTTTGACCAAAGGGTATCGTTAAGCTTCAAATCCCAATCCTTCCTTGTGTATCCCATAGACTTATCAAGGATGGCCTTGATTTGTCTATTTGAAAATTTTTCTTGGCCACTTGTTTGAGAATGATATAGAGAGGCTAATTGATAATGAATGTCATATTTCTTCAACAATTTTTCAAAAAAAAATCTTCAAAAATGAGATCTGCCATCAGAGATAACCATGTATGGCACCCCAAAGCTGGGAAATGTGATATCCTAGAAGAGCTTCATGATGGGTTTGGATTCAGTGGAGATGGTGGGGTCTGCATCTACCCAACTAGAAATGTAATCCACTACAATCTGAATGTAATAGTAGCCACAATATGGGGAAAATGGACCCATGTAGTCCTCTCCCCAAACCTCAAAAATCTTGACTTCCAGCCAAGCTATGAAGGGAATTTCATCCCCGTTGATATGTTTCTCGATCTTTGGCATTTTTCACAAGAAAGATGGTTTTCATATGCATCTTTGAAGATTTCAGGCCAGTAGAATCCACATTGAAGGACCTTCAATGCAGTTTTCTTTACACTCATGTGGCCACTCATTGGGTCGAGTGGCATTGCTCAAGAATAGAGTGAGTGACCTTTTTCCATGACACACCTTTAGTACAAAGCATTATCTCCAAGTCAAAAGAGATACAGCTCATCCAAATAGTAGTTCTTGACATCATGTTAGGAACTTCTTCTTAGAATGTCCTATTCACTCCAAGAGTTTGAATCCAATAGCTAGATAGTTCAAAAAATCTACAAACCAAGAAATGTCGAAATATATCTTCATCAGCTAGCTGTCTGGAAGAGAATCATAAATTGTATTGCTATTACTATTAGGAAGATGAATGTGGATGAGGTGATCAACCACCATGTTCTCACTCCCTTTCTTGTCACAGATATCTATATTGAATAGTTGCAACAATAGAACATGGGATTAGCATCCTTCTTTGCCATCAAATATTGATTGGCAACATGTTCAATGGAGATAGTTACCTTATAGACAACAATATATGATTTGAATTTATCAAAGGCATACACAATGTATAGTACATCCTTCTTGGTGGTGTCATAATTATGTTCTGCTTCATCTAATGTCTTCAAGGAATAAAATATGACATGGTGGTCTCTTGTCATTTTGTTGTATTGAAATTGATCCTAAAGTATAGTCACTAGCATCACACATGATCTCACAAGATTGATACCAGTTCGGTGCCCTAACAATGGGTGTGGTAACAAGAGAAGCATTCAAACTTGTGAAGTTTTACAAGCATGTAGAACCAAAAGAGAAGGTAGCATCCTTTAGCAGAAGGTTTGTCACTAACTTTGAAATCTTCAAGAAATCTTTGATAAACCTACTATAAAAGTCAACATGACCCAAGAATTCCCAAAATTCTTTCATGATGCAAGATTGGAAATAACTTCAATTGTCCTTGTCTACCTCAATCCCCATATTGCTTACGATGTGGTTGATAACAATGCCCTCTTTCACCATGAAGTGGCACTTCTCAAATTCAGAACCTAATGTGCTTCTTCACACTTTTCTAACACAAAATAAATGTGATCAAACAATAGTTAAAGGACTCACCATACGCAAAAAATTCATACATAAACACCTCCATCAAAATTTATGGCAAGCCTACAAAGACGGATTCCATGCAATGCTAAAAAGTAGCAGGTGAATTGCACAAGACAAAGGGCACCCTCTTGATGGAATAAGTGCCAAAAGGAAATATGAATGTGGTATTATCCTAATCATTGGGGTGAATTGGAATCTGATAGAATCTGGAGTCCATGTAAGTAGCAAAAGAATTCCTAATATGCCATATGTTTTGTAACTTGATCAAGGAAGGGAAAGAAGAAGTGATCTTTCTATGTAGCCTTGTTCAATTTTTGGTAGTTAGTGCACATCGTCCACCTCATGAGTGTGTGGGTGGGGATGAGCTCATTCTTGTCATTCTTCACAACTGTAGTGCCACAATTATTTGGGACAACTTGCACTTGGCTTATACAAGGAGAATATGAAATGGATAGATGATTCCGTCTTCGAGTAGTTTTACTACTTCTAGATGGGTGACCCCTTTCATGTTGGAGTTCAATTCATGTTGGGGGTATCTAGATGGCTTATAATCATCCACCATTGGGATCTTATGCGTACAAATGGACTGGTTGATACATGTCAAATTAGTCATCTTGTATCCCAAGGTTGTCTTCCTTTCTTAGCAGAGTCATTAGTGTGTCCTCCTAGTCCTATGTAAGATCTAAACTGAAAATCACATGACAAACTTCTTGCTCATCAAGGAACACGTACTTCAGCACCTCGGGTAGGGCTTTCATCTCTGATGCCTTGGGTCATTTGCTTCTTCTTCTTCAACCACGTATTTCATTTTTAGCTCTTCAAATTCAGCATTTGGTTACTCTTCATAGGTGTCCAAATGATATCGGTATTGGTTAGGTTATGTGTCATCAAAATATAAAATGTCTGGAGTGCTGAGAACTATTTGCAAGGGGCATTCATATTCATCACTATCCTATCTAATTTGAGATAATTTATCAATGCAGTCAAGAAAAATACTTGCTCATGAATGTTGGACCCATTGAATATGCCAAACACCCTAAACTTGAGTGTCTCCTTTCCTAACCTCACATGAATGGTGCTTGCTTATACATCAATTAGAGCTCATGTAGTGTCTAGGAATGGGCGGCCAAATATGAGAGGATATCTAATACCCTCCTTGATGTTTATGATCACAAAATCACAAGGTACATAGGTGTCCTTCCCGACCTTGACTCAAATTTCTTCTATGATTCCCATAAGTTTTGTCGTGGAGAAATCAGCTAGTTGTATGGTCATGGTTGTTGAGAGTAACTTAGTGGAATCCAATATTTGGAGAAGATTGTATGGCATGATTGAAATGCTAGAACCCAAATCTACTAGCCCCTTCCTACACTTGTTGTCTCCCAAGATAGCAGTCAATCCCAAAAAATTTGGGATCCTTTTACTTCTTAGAAAACTTGTTGAGGATAATGTTTGAATTTGTCTTGGCTAGCTTCACAATTTTGTATTACTAAGTGGTATATTTCTTGGTCATGGGAGTCTTCAAATACTTTGACCGTGCTAGTATCTCAGAAAGGGTATCTGAGAAGGGCATATCCATGAGAAGTTTCTTCATAGTTGCCTTGAACTTCATGAACCTGGCATCCAGCTTGGTCTGTCATAGCCTGCTTAATAGGGGGCCATGGCTTGTGAACTGGCATGTCTAGTTCAACAACATGAATCGGCCCTTTCTAAACATTATTTTCCTTACCTACATCAATATCAAGAGTATCTTCATGTGCTTGTTCCCTTTCAACCATCATTGCATCATTATCATAAAATTCAATAGGAAATATGGATGGTGTCACTAGGGGTGGCAGTGCATACACATTGCAAGAATGTGAGGAGATAATCTTAAGCTTCTTGTGATGTTTAGAATTACTTTTAGGCTTCTTGGTGAAGTTTCTTGTGGGAGGGTGATAGATGTGAAGAGCTAGGCCATCCGTGAGTCAATGGACTTCTAGTAGGCATGCTAATTGAATAGCATTGTCTATTGGCTAGAAATTCTAAATTGTTGTGAATGGCAAATCTTCTCTATGGAAGAAAACATGTTAACATTGTAAGTGAGGTTTCTTGGTTGTGGTATATGTGGAACTCCATTTGGATTATGAAAAAAATTCCCTTTATTTTTGCCATATTTCTGGAAGTTCCCTCTGAAGTTGCCTTGATTTTTGAAAAAAAAAATTATGGTTGGAATGGAACTTGGGGGGAGCACAGCATTGGTTGCTCACTTGAGATGGTCGATGTTGTGATACATTTTCTACCCTTTTGAATTATCATATTGGAATACGGGGTGGTTTCTAGCTTGATTGGGGTTGTAGTAGCCTTCTTCAAGAATGATGTAGATGGAATTGATATCTTCCATCTACTCTTATTCATCTTGTACTAGGGATTGTTCACAATGTCATTTTAGAGGAGTTGGCAGCTGAGGGTGGAGTGGTCATGGTCGTTGCATGCCTCTCCAAAAAGATCTACATACTTGATTTGTTGTTGCATATGGTGTGGTTGTCCTCTTGTCTCGTAGGCGTTGAAGGAGTGTTTAAGACTATACTACTTCAAGGAAAGTTTCTTCAAAGACTTTGTTATGGAATTGATTTTAGAATTGTCTTCTACTTTATCTACCATAAGGACACCTCCTTGTCCTCTACTCAAACATGATTGATTTTCATATCTTCTCTTGACAACTTCCCATGCGCTGTTAAAGTTTTAGAACATAAACTTTCCTTCAAATGAAGATCAAGGAATTGCTTGGTGTCATCATAAAAAATCATCTAGAAGGTATATATAAGTTGAACTAATGAGATGCCATGATGCGGGTATCGATAAAGAAGTTCCATGAATCTTTCCCAAGCCTCAACCGATGAATCGCCTGGGATCACAGTGGACTGTGTGATCTGGATTTTGATTTGATAGGTGAGGAAAGGAGGGTAGTACTTTTCTAGAAAATTGGCTTGAAGACATTAACAAGCCATGATGTTGCCCCCTCCATGGTCTTGTACCATCTTCTTGCTTTAACAATCAATGAGTACTTGAATAGCCACACTTAAGGGAATCTCTAGACACACCGGGCTGCTTGCTCAAGGCACAAAGATATGTGAACCTCTACAAGCGGTATTGACAATCATCACCTTTGTTTCTAGTGAAAGTGATACTTTAGAACATGTTCATCGACTACGAGTAGATCTCAAGCTATGGGGTGTTGATTGCAGGAGGAACCATCGGATGATGTGCATTAGTAGCTTTGGGGACAGATAATTCCCTAAGATACTTTTGTTGTTTTGCTTTAGGGTGGTAATCATTCTGGCCATGTTCTCTTCTTCTATAGAGGCTCTTATCTCTTGTATACGAGCCTTTCTTTGGGTTACAAGAGACTGATACACCCTACAGTTTATTTCTTCCCCGTCCATCCTTTTCATGTATGCTCAGTTCAACTGGTAGAAGGTCATGTTGATCTTGGGTTCAAATTCAAAATGGTATGGAATCGATGATATGGGAGTGTTGCAGGCACCACCGGTACCTGAAAGGATATTGGACAAGATTAGTTGGGAAGAGGAAAATTTTCAAGTAGATGTGAATGAATATTATTACAAAAAACAAAATCCTAACCAATCTTAACTATGGGATTTAAAAATTGCCTCGATAGTGGCACCAAATTTGATACAAGTTTTACTCGACTACCAAATTCCCTAAGGTAGATTAAGCCCAAGTTTTAAACCTTATACCACATGCAATAATGCTCACCTACAAGCAGACATATGTAGTGCAGTATAGCTAAGGGTCAAACCCAATGGATTAGGTTTTGAAGAAACCACACAAAAATTTGATAATGAAGATAAATATTTAAAAAGGGTTGTTGATAATTGATTAACTAAGGTTACAATGCAATGGAAATGATTTAAGAATGTGTTGAAAACAATATTTAAAGAAAATAGGGCATATTTATTTCATTTCCATCACCTACATACTCATCCTAGCATTTAAAACTTAGTAATTACAGTAAATTAGACTAGGACTGTGTGAGTTCATCCCCGTCAAGAATACATATTGCATAAGGAACAAATTCCCCATGGGCTCGAGGTCTCTTTACCCACGGTTCATAACCAAATCATTTTGTTTCATGTTTGCATCTAGAATCCTTTCCTAAATTTTGTAGAGTCTACATTTTTTATTATATCAATCATGCTAATTGAATGATTAGTTCAACAATCAAGTAAATAAACAAATGATGAACAATCTAATTATATGAAAACACTCAATTTGAATATAGCTAGAATGTGGTACACATGATGGGGATATTCCCCATGCCCCAACAAAGGAGTTTACTCACTCATATCCATAGAGAAAGAATAAATACAAGAGAGGAGAGGAGAAAGAATGTTACTAAGAATGAGGAATTGAGCAGCCAGAGGTTTCTATCAACATTTGTGCTTCAGCCATGACGTCCCACAAACTCAATAAAAGAAAAAGAACCACTATTATGATCTTGAATTAAGTGTTGCTTTTCCCTATAGACAAGCAAGAATCTTACCAAAATCCTAATAATTTACAAAAGCAAAACTATGATTGTCACACAATTTAGTAATAATTAACTACTTGAAATGAGCATAACTAGTATACAAAGTGTGATGTATATGCATTCATCACTTCATTCTTGTCATGGTGTTTCCATAGAACTTTAACAATATCAATTCTTTTATTCTTGAGCCCCTTCACTTTTGAATCCAAGGTCCTTATAGGTTCCTATGTGTAGTACAACCTACATAGGATCTCCAAAGGTTTGATGTTTAACCCATGATCAAGATAATTACACATAACACTTTAGATTGGACATGTGAAACATATCATGCATCATATTGTAGTGAGGTGGTAGAATAAGATGATAAGCTGCCTTGCCAATCCATTTCAAAATCTTGAACATACTCACATATAAGGGATTCAACTTTCCTCACTTTTTAGCTATGGAACAAAGGGGTCGGATCTTTATAAACACATGATCTCCCACAAATAAGTGTAGACCCATTCGCTTTGCTTTTGGATAGAACTTTTGGAAATCTTGGGATTCTTGAACTTTTTCTTGATCAAGGAGACATTTTCGGCATAAAACTGCAATTTTTCTTACCTGAATAGGGTCCTCTCGCCTATATCATCCTAGTAAGGTGGTTATCAAGACAACCTCCCATGAAGATCTTCATAAGGGGGCATTTTGATATTGGCTTGGTATTTATTATTATAAGCAAACTTAGCTAATGACAAATATTGTCCCCATGATCCACCCCCATCTAGAACGCAAGCCCTTAACAAGTCTTATGTGGTTTGGATCATGTGCTAATTTTTTGATAGTTGATGGCGCGTGGTTCACCCAAAAAAAATTGTTTGATAGTTGAGGGTGATAGATGATACTAAACTTCAATCTCTTCTCGAATTCTTCTTGGATTTTCTTCCACATCTTGAAGGTGAATGTGGGATCGTGATCAAAGATGAAGGAGCTTGGAAATCCATGAAGGCATATAATATCATGGACACATAGCTCGTCTAGGTCAGAAACTTGAACTACTATGGACAAGAAGTGAAGTCCTAGGAAAAAAGCTTAGTGGTGATTGTTTAACAAGTATGTAATCTCTTTCTAGAGGTGAAGAATAGATATCTTCCAGAAATATAAGGAGCAACAAACCTTTTTGGTACTACTATACCCACAGTGAAAAATAGATTTACCGTCGGGGAGGAGTGGTTCAAGTGGTTCAGCACGGTGTCCCCTCATGAAGGGACCTGGGTTCAAAACCCAACGGCCGACTCTAAAGTGGTACTTGTCATGCAGGCCGGCCAACTATGCGCTTTAACCAGTTCCCAGGTGGGTGAGGTGCCTGGGACTCGAAAGTTTTATGTTGTCTGGGGGAGTCATAAAAGTGGCACTTCTACGGAAGCAGTTCTCTCGATTAAAAAAATTGATTTACCAAAAAGAATCAATAGGAGGATGAAAAAATCATGTAAGGGATTGGTTTATCTGTTGCTATCTTTCTCTAGTATTCCTATTGGTTTGCAAGCTAACTTGGGATTATCCTTAGCTCCATCTTTAGGAAGTGTATTAGAGTGTCTATTTAATTAGTTAATTAAGTTGTCAAGTGTATTGGTAATATGGGCCCAATCATGTCTTGGGCCATTAGGGTTTGTCTTGAGTATGTATGCCCCCTTATCCTATTTATAGGAGAGGGGGGATGCCCCTATATCAATAAGAAAAAATAACAAACAAGGGGAAATTTCCCCATCATATAGCTTTTCAACACGGTATCAGAGTAGACTTTCATGTGTTGCCCCCAACCCTGAGAGAGACAATGCAAAGGACAGAAGCCTCGCCTTACGGGCGGCCATTGTTCTTAGGCATTGCTTAGTTTCCGATAGGGACTTCCCATCCCTACTTCATCTTGGAGCTTTCTCCTTCGAGCCCTCTCCATCTTCAGCAACAAAAGCATCCACTTTGATGTTGCTTTTACTATATCTACAAGGGTCACTTTGACTTAGTCCATACTTCTTGCTTAGGGAGTTTCCACTGCTACCTAACCTACACTGCCGTCGTCTAACCTCTGTAGATGTATATCGTTGTCATCTGTATAGCTCTCAATCTACATTGACATCATCTACTTTGTTTCCTATCTACATCTTTATAGATCTACATTTCCTTCACTTAGTCCGTTGTTGATCTAATCAATGCCACCACCATTGAGATCTAATCCAAAATCTTAGATAAATATCTCCCTTTTCTACTGATATTAGGGTCATATCATCCCTATATTGCTATAAAACTAGTACATATACCACCTTTAGTGTTATTTTAAATAGCCCTATGATGTTGGATTTTTACCGACACCTAAGTGGGTAACACAACAACTAAGGACCTTTGTCTGTTGGTTTTTTGGGAACAGTCAAACCAATAACATAGTGGGAGTGTTGGTTTCTGTGAAGATGGAAACCGGCGACTCAATCGACGGCTCAAAGCGATATAAATGTCATGTAATTGCTATGTGTTGTCAGTTCTAGGAAAGAAACCTACAATATAGTCAAACCATGTCGTAAGCTTTAGTCTGAAAAAATGACGATGTAGAGTAACACGACCTTGTTGTTTGGCACACCTATTTTACTGTAAAGTAAATGTGTCATCGATTTCAATATAAACATCGACGACATAGATATACGATGTCACTTTTTTTAAATAAAAGATGACACGGGAGATCTTTGTCATTGGTTTCATCACCAAAATTGACATTTGACTTCCTAATCAAATAAAATTTTAACTGATAAGGTATATGTGTTGTCAATTTTTGTTAGAAAAAACCAACACCACGTATCTACAAGCATCATTTTTTTGTAACAACTGAAGCTACAAGTGTGTTTTTTTTATATAGCAGCTCTACAGACCTGCTATCTGGCTGTTCAACCGGATGCATAACTTGTAGTTTATTAGAATTGTAGGTTCCATCATGTGTTCAGCTTAACAACAGGTTAACACACATGCAAAATTCGCTATAATAGACACATACATAACTCATCGACCCACATACATTTCCATTCTTCAATTCCATTCTCTTCAACACTTTATTCCATTCTTATGCATATGCACAATTTAGAAGACACACATACAAGATCCATTCTCCAATTCCATTCTCATGTAAAGAACAAATGCATTTCTCATTATATTCATTCATCTTCTCATTCATTCACACACATGTACATATACACACATCATTCACATATGCGCCAACAATTCACTTGCATCAAATTTAAAGTTGCAAAAAGTCACAACCACCACTTTTATATAGAATAATGGCATCAAGGTTTAGAAAACTCATATTTTATCCCAATTAAAGCCAAAATTAAATTCCCTAACGATGTGTGTGACCATTCTTCTCATATCTCATCTATCTCTTCTTTTTTATAGGGCACTATCTTGTTAAATAATTGCAAAGGCAATGACATAATTCAAGAGATTGATTTGATTTTTTTCACATTATCAAATGAGACTGTTTACTTATGATGATCAAGAATATGTATATAGATTATATTTTGTATACAATGGATGTCTAGTTCCATCTATCTGACAATCAGGTTCATATATCACATCATGTAGTATTTACATGCCCAATTATTATTTTGTATAGGGCACTATAAATTAACAATTATGCAAAACTTTAATAAAAGAAAGTAAGCATATATATGCATTGGAATCAGAAAACTACTTCAACATTCTCCCAACTTAATAATTAATTCTTGGGATCTACCTTTCCTCTGGCCTTTTTATATTCTTTTACAGCCGCATCAGTTTAAAGTAACATTTTTAATTGAATCACTAAATAGCCATGTAATTATTGATGCAGATATTAATATATGTTGATGGATATAAAAATCTACTCGCATAAATAATGTCTCTTTCATTGCATTCCCCATTGTCTATTTGTCACCCAAAGGATATATATAATACATAGTTAGCTTCTCGGGGACAATTACCAACAGCACCCATTTATTATTAATGAGTAAAGAAGGCAAACAAAAGAAAACTCAAAATATACAATGAAATGCAATTCATACGTCAAAATTATAAGCAAAGTACTAGAAACTTACCCAACATTGAAAGGATCTATAATCACACTTTTTCTCACATTACCAAAATATTTTAATGCGTAGAGTAGTAATCACTAACATATTTTGTGTCTTTATCTATACAGAAAATCAATGATGGAACTAGAAATGCCACATTTGTTTAGTGTGAACTCTCCACACACTGTATATAAGTAGTTGTAAAATATGTATGTATGCATTAATATATAAGAAAATGGATTGACATATATAGAATGAGGTTTTTAACCATATGGCCTCACCATATTCAAAGGTCTATCACATCTATATTCAACCAAGCATAACTAAACATCTCCATAACATCTTGCAAGAATACACTACTATCATAAGCTTGACCTACAGCATTGTAACGACCTGACTTTTCCTCTCTCCTCTATTGTGAATCCTCTCTCTCTCATCATGTGACCCTCTTACTCAATTAGATATCTGTTTCATAGTTCAAATGTTATCATACTCCAAGTTGGTAACATCAGTGGTTAATTTCACCATACAAAGTGTTAATTTGAAAGATTGAACACAATGACACATTTTAACATATCATCAAATTGAAATAGATATTGACCCTACTCCATATGATATTATTGCACCCTATTATAATTCAAGTGATAGAGCTCGCAATTGCATTTCCATTGTCATAAAAATTTCCTCAACCAGAGCTTTGGTGCCCAAGTTATGTAGTTTTAAAGTTGCCCTATTTTGAATTTTTATTTTACTCTCTTATCCTTGTTTAGGCTCTTGGGCCGATCCATTCAAGGGCTAAGCCAGCATGCGGCCCAGACACCTTTCTTTTTTTTTGAAGTTAAACAGACAAATTTCATTATGGAGGGGCCATACGGCATCTACATGAGGAGAAAAATAAACTAAAAGACCACACAGAGATCAAGAACAGATACAAACCCCCACAAAAACTCATATCGGAATCTGATAAGGACAATGATGTATAGATTCCTCTTCTCCTTCACTGGCTAAGGCAGCTTTCTATGAGGAATACCTTCAACCTGAGTATGTATATGTGGTAGAGTACCTGCACCAAATCGGTGTTCCAAAAGGATATTTTCCCCGCACTTGCTGCCATACAAACTCCACAATAAAATTGACCGAGAAATAAAAATCGACCATGAGAAGAGAAAGCAACGCTGATTAACAGTGAGATAGACAAATCAAGAGAACAATCTAAATAGAAATACAATAAAAGACAAAGGGATAGAAAACTCGTCGCAGTCGGGCTCAACGATAGGGAGGAAGAAGACTGCGGCCTCCAAAGACACCACGTCCACACACCTCCCGAAGAAGAGACCCTGCTAATGACGGGTGAGAAGAGGTCGTGGGGGAGCAGGGCATCGCTTTACGGCAGCCAAACCCCCTCCCCCCAGCCAGCCGCCTATGCAAGAAGAAACCCTAGCGGTACTAGGGTGAGAGCGGGGAGAGAGGCTGTTCTTTGCGGCCCAGACACCTGACTACCTTTGTTCTTTCTTCTTTCAGAAGACTTATAGGAAATGAGAGGGAGTTCCACCTCACTGTATTGTATAGATCTTGCAATGAATAGCCCCAAGATCCACCCTATGATGGAAAAACACCACAAAACCTAGATTTCTAGTCTCTTATAAATCCCTCCCATCTAAACCTAGCTCCCCCTTTTTATTTGTTTTCTTCTTTCCATCTTCCCAGCCACCAAGATGGTTTGGAACCATTGTCCTCCATGTTCTGTTCTCTGTCGTCTACCAATATCTTCCCCATATCTGTTTTGATAATGGTTTTGATAGTAGGGTCATCGTCTTTCCCCAAGGAGACCAGCAGTGCTGCCCCTACATCTAGGAAACTTTTGATCTTCTCCCTCCATTCCTTCCTCTCCCCCTCTCTTCCGTATCATCATGTCCGGCTGGGAGGAGACCAACGGCAGCCAATAGGCACTGCTAACAACTGGAAGGGGTCTGACAGGCCGTGAAGGTCAGGGGGGATATTGAGGGAATCTGCCACCTTGCCGCCCACACCACCAAGTCACCTCCCTATGGTTGTGGCTGCAGCAGGTGCATCGTCGGCAGGTAGTGAGGGCGGAGGTGCTCTATTTGTCCCCTGTTCTGTATAGGGATCACGAGAGAGAATCAGCGCTGGTGTATCCCCGCATGTGGAGGAAAGTTGAGTCCAGGAAGGCCCAAGCCACACAGGCCAAGGTTGTCCAGGCGTGAGGCCCAGTGAGCCATCGCCAAGGCCCAATCCAAATCGCAAGGTGAATGAATGACATCCTAGTTCTTCCTAAGTTTCAATACATGTGGTATAATGATGATAACTTTACTTTCCTTTGGCCAAATCTCACATATAATATATGAAAATTCATCTACTCGACAAGATATACACTTTTGGATTAGTACTAGACTCTAATTCTAATGTTTGTTTACCTTATTACCTAAAAATGATAGGTTTAGTCATGTTGAGTACATTCAATGCATCTATGTGATAAAACTTGAACCTTTAATGACCATCTATCAGCCTAGTCATGAAATCAAAATCCTTAATACATCTTTGATCTATAGGAGGGTCCTTATCACCCCTATTTCTTAAGAATTACTCCCTTTTGCACTATGTGACCTGTCCTTGGACTTTAATGTATGATCTTGATCAAAGTTTCTATGTTTCTTGAATATGATTCATGTATCTATATCTTACTGATCTAATCTTGTGTATTGTCTGAAATCTCATGTCTTGATGATCTCAGACCCTTCTTGCTCTATTGTGAGTCTTTTGACCCTAGAAAGCGTGTAAATGCCTTAAACCTAGATATGATCATAGAAAGTGCATGGAATGTCATAATGGCCTCACAATTGAACCACACCTCCTTGATGACCTCTAGATCACTAAAAGATCATCTAATGTACTAATAACCAACCTTGAACCCAACTGGGCCAAAACCCTAAAAATGATTCTAATTGGGGTTAATGGTGAGAATCTAATGCATATATGTAATATTGTTGTTAATTAGGTTAGCTTATGATCTAGATGGTAATGGACGTGTTAAGTTAAGAATCTCTGAATCAGGTATGGGCCTTATCTATTTATATGACTATCGCTTTCTTGCTTGAAAAGACATATATTGTATGATTGTTTGTTTACTTGCTCAAATATTGCCATGTAGTATTTCTATGTCTTACTCGATGTTTGCCTCATCAGTTTTATAACTTGAACACACATATATATAGAACTCCATTATAATGTTGTTGATAAAGGGTTAGCTCTTGGCTATGGCCTTGAGGTCCCTCTCGTATCAAAGGGTTAGCTAATTTTGTAACCCTTACGAACCCTTCCGACGGGAAGTTGGTCAAAGGCCTTAAATCTTGAAATGACATAAAATATGGTTTCGCATTTGTTAAACAATTAACATGTTTATTCTTGTTCGTTTAATCTTGAAATCTTTTCAAAATTATGCAAAGATTATACATATATGTATCCTTCTTCCCCATACTCAACACCTCATGTGTTGCACATCTCAAGTTTGAAGGAAACTGGAAGGCAAAAGGAGGCAGTTCAACATTTTCAGTTACGACAGTCGGGCGACTGGAGTCCCTAGTCGGATGATTGTCCCAACTAGCTAAAGGAACCTCCCAAGTAGCATCAAGTGGGCCAATTGGAATTCAAACCCTCCAACTCAGTAATCAAAAATGTTCATGATGATATTCCAACTGGCAAATTCACCTCACCATCATCTTTATTGAGTCTCTTTGACTATCTTGTAAAATCAAAGATTCCAACTCTGAGATGCTTGCTTCAATATTTAGATTGACCTTTGTAGCTTATAGACTTTGTTTTCAATAACTAGATTTATAAAACCTTTTAAGTTGTACAACACACATATCCTCTACAACATTCCTTTAAGGAATGCAGCTTTAACATCCAATTGTCAAATCTCATAGTCTTATTAAGAAAAAATGACAAGCATGATCCTGATGGATTTAATCATGGCAATTGGTGAAAAGATTTCATCATGTTCAACTATTTGAAATTGTTTTAAATACTTTGCAATCATCCTACCCTTATAGGTTGGTACATTACCATCCATGTTGGTCTTCTTCCTGAAGATCCAATTGCACCCTATGAGTTTTACTCCTTCAGGTGGATCCATCAAGGTCATACCTTGTTGATGTACATGCATTCCATCTTAGATCTCATGGCCTCATGCCATGTCTTAGATTCTAGTCCCTCAATAGCTTCTAGATAGGTTTTTGGCTCATAATCTGTGACACAACCCACTGCCTTTTTGAGTTATAAGATATGCTAATCTTTTAAACTCAAGGTGTGTTTTACTAGATCTATGAGGCTTTATGTTACATAAGGAACTTGAGGTTGCACAACAATTTTTGATTCTCCTTGTTCCTATCGTACCTCTTTAAGTTCAATGCTTTCCTATTGATCTCAAACTTTTTTAGTACTACTTATCTCCCACTGATTTATTTGGAATTGAGTTCCCACTAAGGAATGCATTCGTCCTGGAAACTGGGACTATTGTTCTCGGATTGGAATATAAAAGTAGTATTCAACAAAATATCATTTATGTGATTTGTGGACAAAGATTTTCAAGAAACTATCTTCTTACGCATGCTCTCAATCACAGTCCTTATAAAATACATATCAGGACACTTCCCACACCATATCTCATTGTTTTAGACAGTACATTGTTTTAAACATGTGACAAAAAGGAAATGGTAATATTATCTAGATTTATTGGTAATCGCACCATGACTGACAAGGTGTGATTCCTTCTTCCTTATACACTGTCATTGTGTTTTATGTGGATATGATCATGATACACTATAATGGTCTCCATAAGGTCCTCAAACTCTTTGTTCAAAGTATTTTCCATATCGATCATATCAAAATGTTTTAATACTTATACCAAGTTGGTTATGTACTTCATTCATGATCTTCTTGAACACTTCAAGAGACTCAGACTTCAAATTTCATTAAGTACATATTACCATATCTATTGAGATCATCAATAAATATAACGAGGTACTAGTAACCATCTTTAGCATTTATTCTAAAAGTTCTATATACATCAATATGTATAAGTCCTAATGGAATACTCACTCTCCTAATACATCTAGTGAAATGATATTTTGTCACATTGCCCAATAAATAACGTTTTCATGTCTCTATTGGTTCGATAACAAAAAGAGTCTAGACCATTTGTGTGGATGCTAGAAATGCACTTCTCATTTATGTTCTCTAGGTGACAATGCCATAGATAGTCATTGTTTGAGGCATCAAGACATTTAGTATATGTGTTATACATATTTGTTTTTAGGACTATCAAGTATAGACTATTAGACATAGGGAATTTCCATATAAGATCTCATCTTTTAAAATAAAACATCAATTTATTCATAATATTATTGCCCATACAAGATACATTATGTTTTTATTCATTGAATATACATAATAGCAATTTAGTAATTCTATTACATGTGCATAAATGACATATTCCAACTATAGTGGCAGCAAGTCTTGCTCTACACAGTTCTATCTTACTTATCCTTGGGTTCTGAAGTGGAGATCTCTACCTCCTTTTTCTTTCTGAGATCCTCTATATAAAGAGGGTAGTTCCTTATCTAGTGTCCAGGATGGTGACAGTGGTGGTACTTTCCTTCCTTATTCACTCCTTCCTTAGCTTTCAATGTAGAATACTTTGGTTTCCGGATAGCTTTAGAATTGCTTTTAGCTTTGTCTTTGCCCTTGGACTTTTGTAACGAACCAATACTCAGAATCTTACCCTATTTCATGATTATAAACCTAGTAGGATTGATTTCTTAGATATGACCCAAACAAGATAAAACTTAACATATATTTACATAATAATTTTGAGTATGTGCCAACATGTAGATGAAATCATGAAATATATTACATATATTTTTCTTACTTACATAATGGCTAACTAAAATGATATGTTTTGGAGTAACAATTGGTAATTTCATGTCCATAAATGATTGTCATATAATTTAAATAAATAAGTAATAAATGGCTATAATTTGTAAAATGAGTGAAATATAGAATTGTGTGCATAATCATATATATATATATATGTATATATATCAAAAGCTTTTTGTAATAATGTGACATTAATAAGACTTAATTAAGTGTCAATATAATGTTTTGATAAATACAGTGATAATGTGTCCAAATTCCTAATGGTTCCACAAATCATTAAAGGAAATCTCAAAAGTAAAATATAATGATAAAATGTATTTCTTGGGTGCCAATTAGCTTGGTTGTCGAGATTCACATTATTTGCATATTAATACATATATTCATTTGTTTGGAAAAGAAAATAGTATAAGAGCCAAAAATATTAAATAAATTATTAAAAGTCTCCAAAAGTGGAAGTCAACCTCAAATTTGAAATCCACATACTAAAATTATCCTATGTGTGAATTTTCATCTTGTTTGGACAGACTAATCTATTCTAGTGTAATTAGGAGAGAGGATGTACATTTCAACCCAAAATATTATATAACATGTTAAATAACCCCAAAAGGAAAAATTAATTGTAAAATCATATTTTACATGTTTTAATTTTCCTTATGGGCCAAGTTTGACATCTTTTAGGAGTTTCTAGATCCTTCAAATTCATTAAGGAAAGAGAATATATGAGAGAATCTAAAAGAATTAAATAAATATTAAAAGTCCCCAAAAGAAAAAACTAATTACAATATTGGAATATACATATCTTAAATAGTCTAGGTGTCAAATTTGGTATTATTTGACCCTTATTCGATCACTTAAATGAATTAAGAAAGAATTTGTGTACTTAACAATCCATTAATAAAATTGCCTTCTAAAGTTCTCAATTTAATCGATCATGATAGATTTTTTGCCTTCCTTGTTTTGTACTTAGGGTTGCTCTGCACCATTAGATTCTCATCTTAGGGTCATTGTTTGTCTCCTACATTCCATCTTTTTTATGTGTGTGAATAGTGTCGCATCGTTCTTATCGGCAAATCAATTTTGTGATTTTGATCTCTTTCCCTCTCTCTTCCTCTATTTCCCCCTTATTCCCTTTCCCTCTTTTCCTTTGATTGTTTTGAATGAGAAGACCCTATAAAACATGGGGTTCTATGCCTCCACGCAGTGGAAAGTGCTTGTTTTTTGGCTACTCTATTTTTGCTCTATTACCTCCTCCCTTTTCATCTCCTTGTCACCCAGGGTCATCGAACCTCTTCAACATGATCCAAAAATCATTGTGTAACGTCTTCCAACACTTTCTGACCATCCCTCTTGCCTCGCCTATCCCTGACCACTCTTAGGCCTACTCAAGATACATGGCATCTATTGAAAATTTATGATCGAGTATTCTACCATTGCAAGAACTGCAATAATCTCAGAACAACTTCAGATAGTCATGTAAGATCCCTTTCTACCTTGACTTGGTTGAACTTGAGGTAATCCAGTTTCCCCCCTTTTTACTACTTATTTGCCCCAATCTCATGTGTTGATTTGCAATGTTTGTTCGATGCCTTGTGAGTGAGTTACTGGCTTTCCCAAATGACTCAGATGACAAATTTATGAGTATTAGTTCTCGATTCTTGGTTTGCTTCAATATTGTTTGCGGTTGTTTATTCACATGAAGTTCATAATGAAGAGGAAGATGACTACCTGTATATTTCCTTTCCTACACTTTTCTTTACTTTGATCCTTCACTTTCGCATCAGGGGTAAAGCCACCTTTTCATCCTTAAATGATTGTCTCTTGCACGCTGAGTAAAGGTTCCTTGCTAGAAGATGGATGGGTCATTTGGCCACCGTTTATTGGGCCAGGTCATTTCATTTTCAAAGAAATTGATAGTGTTTATGCAGATTTTTCTGATTGGTTACTTTTTGCAAAATTTCATTGAAATTTCTTGTAGGTCAGAAAAATAAAAGAAGAATTGTCCTGGAATCAATGTTCTATTACCTATCTAATGATATATTCATCACCTACATCAAAACTAATAATTATGTGATTTCTTAATGATTTATTAAATTGGTTAGATTTTCTAAAATTCATAACTAATGAACTATAAGTCAAATAAATAAATTATATTATATTATTAATTTAGAAAAATATAATCTATAAGATCACATGGTTTTGATAACCTAATTCATTAATGATAAAAAGGTGTTTTAGGGTCTATATAATTAATGTGAACCTAACCCTAATTCTATATAATGTGTTTAATAGGTGATGTGGAGACCCTGGTTTGGATCTAGGATTGAACTTTGGCATTTTTAGACCTAATATGAGGTATGTTTGCGTTCCATACTATTCCAAATAGAGAAATTACATATGCTTCTATCTTTTGATCTACATGAAGACCTGAAATCCTAATTTGATTACTACATGTATCTCCTTGAGATTATTCTTCAAATATATCTTTTTATTATTTCTCTTCATCATTTATATTGTTGAATCTTCTTTTATGGGTCCTTTGACCCCACTTATAATTATTGGATGTTCTCCTCCCTTATTCATACTTGATTATACTTTATCTTGCCTACCCTATTTGCGTGGATGATTGACTAGTCATAACTATAAGTAGAGACTACATATAGGCATTGGGTTTTATTCTCCTGTCGCTTATATTTTTTATAGGCATTGGGTTTTATTCTTCCACCAGACATTGGGTTCTATTTCCCTGCCACATATGATATTAGGACTTGGGTCTTATTCCCCTTCCATTCACAGGGTTATATTTCCCAGAAACTTGTTATATTTGTTTGGCATTGAGGTTTTAGTCCTCCTGTCCTTTGGTATGGAAAACATATGGGTTCTTACCCTACATTTTGGTATTTGCTAGTCTACTTATTACACACCATGCACTGATTATAATTATTGTGACATTATTGAGAAGGCAAGAAATCTTTTATTGTTTATCATCTTCATATTGATATTACATTTCTTTTGATACCCACTTGGGTGATTCTTTCCTCTTCTATGGTAAGCCTTGTTTATTGACAACCTCTAGCCCTTATATTTCACAAACCATATTTTATATGGACATACCAGGATTTTGCCAATATCTTCTACTTTTTCCTTTCTGTTGGGGTATGCTTCCAACCTCAGATGTAGGACTTGGAAGACTGCACTTTGTGACATGGACCTGCTAGATGAAGCTATTGAGGAGATAGAGTTGACATATTTGGTTATCCCTCTACTAGATCCTTATGTTGTAACATTCATGTAAACCATTTATGGGATATGACAATGTACTTTTGTGAAATTGAATATAGCCATGAAAATATTATTCCCATGCTATACTCTGGTTGTTCTTGTTTACCATCATTTGAGAAATAAATTACATCTATTCGAGCATGCTTGATAGTATGTTTGGATAGATGAGTTTTTTTCCTCAAATTGAGTAGGAGTGGACACCTTTTTGAGCCCCACTCCTTACAACTTACCTCTGTTGATCATCATCACAAATTTGGGTTTGTCCTTCTTCATTTGCACTTCGGTTGTCCTTCACATGCCAAGTAATTCTAACAATGGATTTTCAAAATCATTCATGTTGTAGTTCATGACAAGCAGGATGTATGATTCTGACAGTCACTGTAAAATCACTTATGTGGTCAACTCTTGACCCAAAGGAAATCCCAGTCTAGTAAGGTTCTCCAGATACCCAATCAACTTCAGTACATGGGGACCTAGTGGATCTCCTTCTTCCATGTTGCACTTGAACAACACCTTAGAGACATCATATCTCTCTTATCTTACCTGATCTTGGTACATGTTCTTAAGATGTATTACCATATCAATAACATCTATGTTCTCATGTTGTCCCTACAACTCATAGTTCATTCAGTACAGTATCAAGCACTTGACATTCCACAACATCTTTAGAGTGCTTCTAGTAAGCATGTCTATCAGTCGTAGGCACAATGGGAGTGGGTTTATTTGGATCTCATATCTCCAAAACATAGACCTTGTGCTCTTGAATGAGAACAATTCTCAAAGTCCTGAAACATTCATGGAACGTATTCCCATTTAACTTGTCCTTCTCAAGGACCAAACGCAAAGAAAATGTGTTTGTGCTTGCCATGAGATTTTACAAAATAAAATATGTAACCTTTGTCAAAACACTTTTGATTTTATTTTATGTGATAGGTTTGACAATATTAATAATGTTTTTATTAAATTATTGCTCCCACTAATTTGTTCAAAGTGATAACCCTCACTACCAATTTGGAAGATTGCAACAAATAATATTCTAGTTGTTGGGAAACATGGCATAAGATATGAAGAGGAAACATAAATTTTACTGACATATTTCCCTTTAACAAACAAATTGTGTCAATAACTATGCAATGGGAAGTATGGTTTCACAAAGATATACCTGGTCCTAGAGCAAGTCCAGAGACAATCCTCGTCGATGTAGATGTGCACTCTATCTTGGGATGTGTCTGTGCAGCTCTTGGTTGCACTCGGACTTGTCTGACTGCTCCTCCATGGACAGCAAACTCAGACAACTAATGCAGTGGCTCCTTTGATCTCGCTACAGACTATGAGTTAATGTTGCCCTGCTAGCAGTACCCAAAGGACTCATGCCTCTATAGTAGTCCACACAGACCAACTAGAACTCTTGTTGTCCTACTAGAACAGACAAGAAGGAGTTGTCCCTCCCATTGGTGTACTAGTCACCAACATCTTATTCCACAACAATGATCCTCAGTTGTTTCTCTTTCGAGGATATCCCTCCCTAATTGGGTAGGACTTGCCTGGGCTCTCGTGGTTACCATAACTAGAGAGGACAACAATTGTCAGATCAAATAATTCTCAATTGTCTGTGTTGTAATTGTGTTTAGGGAATCCCCCAGTACCCCTCTATATATAGGAGGGGTTAGGATCAGGGTTCCTAGTCCCCAGCCAATACGAGACTAAAGCGGGAGTGGAAAGGACTGAAACATCTTGAATGTTTGCAACAATTCTGGAAGTTTTGCAACCTGTGTGCACTGAAAAGGTCGTCTCGCCCATCAAGATGGTGGTCTGGCATTTTCATTTTGTGCACATATGTCGGTAATTCAATTCCAATTAGTACTCAACATGACGTCAACACCAATCCTTTGTGCAATCGAATTGCACCCCCAAACCGGTCGTTTGGTGCATGTGATATGAGCGCCTTGCACCATGCCATACGACCATTTCATACAAGTGATATGGGCATCTTACAGCCCGTGTTAGATAGAATTCCAACCAATGTACAATACAATCATACTGACACTACAAATGACAAGTGAGACGAGCATCTCGCAGCCCAGGTCAGGTAGAATTCCAATCAATGTGCAATACAATCAGCCTGGCACTCTAAACGACAGTCCCAACACTTGAACTGATTGTCTAGTAGTCCAATCATCTAATTTCTTGTGTGAATTGAATACCTAAATATTTCGGTAATAAATTCAAACATCATTCAAGATCAAAATTCTCATCTATATGAGTTCTTATGTGTGTGACCCTATAGGTCCCATATCACATTAGCAATGAATGTCCATAACAACTTATGACATCACAAGCAATGAGTGATGCCTTGTCACACATCATTGCCACCCAAGTGAATGGAAAGTTGGAGAGCAACTTCCACCTACAATATATGTATGGTGCTACAATGTTTGTATAGTTCCTTTGTCACTGATATCTAGATTGAACTAGAGGCATGGAGTAGTCATCCTCATAATTTTCCAATCTTGTTTCTTGAACCAGAGCAGACTGTAGGAGATATATGTAAGCTCAATATCACATATTGACTCACATGTATGTGGCCATACTTTTCTTAGTCTCACTAATCAGGAGGCCTTTGGATATCATACTCCTATAGGAGGGACAAATTCCATCTCTATCACTCACAGTCAGTCCCCATGTCTCATAGTCACCCAATCATCACCTTTATAATAACCCATATTTTAGGACTGCATTTGATGATGTCAAAGTGTACCCAATGACATGTGATGAGTACAGTGATTTCAAGTTTAAGAACTACAATCACCACTGTCACTATGAGAACTGACTATGACTTCCATGATGATGGCTTCCATGTGTCAGCCTCACGATGGGTCTGTCTGATACACTATTCTCTAACATGTATATGTGTGCTTGGTTTGGTATTGCCATATCATGACTAATGAGCTTATGTTATCAGCCAACTCACAGTCTGATCTTATGTTTTATTGTTATCTATCAATCTTCCACGACAACAACTGATTAGGGACATAATGAGAATGTATATATGTACTCTTAACGTCACGTACTTGAAGACATACGCCATTTAGTAATATCATTCTCTAAACATTTATTATGTTATTCATTGTCTTATAACTAAATTAAGTAGAATAAATCAGAATCATGCCTTTATTTATTTAATCAAATAATTTACAATTATGCCATTAAAATCATCACATGATTGGCTCTCTGGGCATACATACCAACAGACTCCCACTTGCACTTAGAGCCAATCACCCACAAATCTTATTCCGAGTGACCTAACATGTCCATCATTTTTCTACTGCGTAAGTACTTTTTATAGCGGGTTTAGTAATGTCTACTTTAAGTTAGTATTTTGCAATTTTCACATCTCTTCACTGTACGACTACTCATATGAGATAGAAGTGTTGTAGTATGCTATCTAAGATTCCCAGCCTAACTAGTAGCTCCATTGTTGTCATTAGTATTTCTAGTGTGTCATAAATGGTTGGAACCTCACACAAGTTCACCCATATGAACTTCATACAGTATCCTCTTCTGTTCTCATAACACAGAGATACTCAACTTCTTTGTAGATTTGAACAACTATGATTAGCTCATAACCCTTTCTAGCTTACAATTCTTATTTGTCATCAAACATAAATTTAGATTGTGATTATTTTGTCAGTTTGAAAAGCTTAAATGGTTGTAACCCTTTACATCCAATTCTTCCTTATTGCCATAACCAAGGAACCAATCCTTTAAGTGCTTCAAAGGAACCTAAGAATGTTCTTTATGGTGGTTCGGTGACTCTCACTCAGTGTTTTAAAAAGCGGTATGCGTTATGCATTCAAAGAGTCACCTTGTAGAGTATATGCAGTATGCGGGTGTATATGAGGAAGTATATGAGGTTTTGGATTTTTATTTATTTATTAATTATTATATGTATATATATATATGTATTAATCATGAATTTACATATTTAATTTTTGCAATTATGTATCTAAATAGTACAATTACAAGAATAATGGATGCAATCATGCAAATATGCAATCATCACAACTTAAATAAATACAAACATGCACTATGATCTAAATTTAAACAAACTTAGATGATTGTAAATGTAAAAAGGAAGAAATCAGAATATGTCTAACAGAAAATTGGGGTTAGATCAGCCTTGTATGCGGTCATACAAATGATTATGTGGCTTGGTCTACTTTTTGGAGGGATTTCTAATATGCGGTTTGGTTGGAGGTCCAAACCTTGTATGCAGTCACACAGACCAATTTTTAAAACATAGCTCTCACTGGAATCTAACATATACCCTCTCATCATGTCTAATACATACAAGATTGCTGGGTAGGTATATATATGTCCTCTCATCATGTCAATTACATAAGAGATGATTGGATATCCTATCATCATGCCCAATACATATGAGATAACTAGATATCTTCTCGTCATGTCTAATACATATGAGATAAAGGGATAAGTACATAACATTGCATTCAACACAGAACCATTTGTGAATTCATATGACATCTATCCATGTTTTCCTATTCTTCATAAGAATTGGGACTAGGATCCTGAGAGACTAACTCCATGGATCATGGACACGTTTTCTCTTATTGAGTCTTACATGTTGAACCCTTCAACATCTTGGCAATGTATGTGCTTTTTCTTAGGTCAAGAAGCTTTCCAGATTTATCTCTATAAATCTCGATCCCTATCACATAGGATGCATAGTCTAAACCCTTCAGAGAAGGTACTTTCCTTTCCTGGTTTTAACATATGCAAGATAAGGACGTTATTCCCCATCATTATGTGGAATATAAATACACTCCCACTAAATATTTTGTAATCACAAATTCCATCTTCATTATGACTCAAGTCAAACCCTTTGGTTGTCTTGTCAAATAGAAGATTCCAGCTCTAAGATGCTTGCTTTAATCAACAGATTGACCTTTGTAGCTTATAGAATTTATTTGTATGAATGGACTCATAAAACCCTTAGGTTGTGTCATGTAAACATCCTCTTAATTATTCTAATTAAGGAATGTGGTTTTAACATCCATATGCCAAATCTCACAGTCATTTTAAGTTGTAAAAGAAAGCATGATCCATATGGATTTAACCGTGGTAACTGGTGAAAAGACTTCATCATGTTCAACACCTTGAACTTGTTTGAAGCTCTATGGAACCAATATACCCTTCCATGTTGGACTTCTTACAAAAACCCAAATGCACCCTATGGGATTTACCCCTTCAGGTGGATCCAACAAGGCCATACATTGTTAGTGTACATGGAGTCCATCTTTGATCCCATGGTCTGAAGACATTTCTCAAATTCTGGTCCCTCAATAGTTTCTAGGTAGGTTATTGAATCATCTCTATGATCAACTCGCCGCCCTTTGAGTTATAAGATATCATAATCTTTCAAACTCAAGGCATGTTCTACTAGAACTATGAGTTTTGTGTGTTACATAAGGAACTTGAGATTCCACAACAACTTGTGATTCTCTTTGTTCCTATTGTACCTCTTTAGGTTCGATGTTTTCTTGTTTGTCTCAAACATTTTGAGTTCTAGTTTTACTCCCACTAATTACTTTGGAACTAATTTCCATTTCAGGAATTCAGTCATCCTAGCAACAAATACTTTGTTGTCATGTTGGAATATAAGTAGTATTCAACAAGTTAGCATTCAAGTGATTTGTGGATAAAGCCTTTTAAGAAACTAATGTCCTATACAAGCTTTCAATCCTAATCATTTTAAAAGACATATAGGCACACTTCCCATGCTATATCTCATATGGTGTCTTTTGGACCAATTTACATGGTACATTGTTTTAGTATAAATCATGTGCCAAAAGGAATATTAGCTAAATATGTTGATAATTGTACCATGATTTAGCCTGGCATCATTCCTTCTTTGTGATACACTTTAATGATACATTATCATTGTGTTTCAGGTGGAGTCTGTCATGATAGACTATCATGATCTCCCAGAAGGTCCTCAAACTCTTGTTTTATGTATTTCAAGATCGATCATATTGAGGTATCTTAATACCTTTACCAAGTTAATTACGTACTTCATTTATAATCTTCTTGAACACTTCAATAGATTCATACTTGTATTTATTAAATACAATTTTCAATATCTACTGATCGCATCAGTAAATATAATGAGGTACTTATAACTAACTTTAGCATTCATTTTAAAAGGTCTATGTACATCAGTATGTACTAGTCCTAATGGAATAGTCCTAATGGAATAGTCAATCTCCCGCTACATCTAGTGAAGATGCTCTTATCATATTTCCCATTAAATAAGACATGCATGTCGCTTTTGGTTCATTAACCAAAAGAGTCCAGATAACCATCATATGGATTCTAAGAATGCATTCCTTGTTTATGCACTCTAGATGATAGTGTTATAGGTATTTAGTAGTTTCAGTCATCAAGTCATTTAGCATATGTGTCATACACATTTGTCTTTACAAATATCAAGTATAGTTTGTGAGACATAGGGCATTTCCATAAAAGATTATATCTTTTGAAATGAAACATAATGTTCTTGTCATACAAAACATTTAATATTTTCATCAATGACAAGTGCATAATAGTAATTCACTAATTCTATTATGTGCCCATGAATGATGGTTCCCAACTGTAAAGGCAGCAACCCTTGCTCCACACAGTTCTAGCTTACTTCTTCTCAGGTCCTGAAGTGGATATCTCTATCTCTATCTTCTTCCTGAGATCCTCTATGAAGAGGATAATTCCTTTCCAATGTCTAGACAAGTGACAATGGTGGCATTTCTTTTCTTTATCCTTTAAGTGAAAATGTTAGATTCCTTTTACACTTACCCTTCTCCATATATTGAGTGCAAAAGATGTGGGCTTCATCTTGGCCTTAGAACACTTCTTAGCCTTGCTTTTGCCCTAGGACTCACTTCTATTGATCACCATCACAGATTTGTCCTTCTTCTTCCTTGCATTGGCATCAATATGCCAAGCATTTGATAAACCGACTATATGATTCATGCAACTCTTGCATAATCATATTAATGGTCAATTATTAACCTAATAGAAATCCCAATCATTCCACATGTCCAATCATATTGAGCACATGGGGTTCTACTAAATCTCCCTTTGTCAATTTGCATTCAATTAGCACTTTGGATACATTATACCTTCTTTGCTTTAAATGATTCTTAAGATGTGTTACCATTTCAAGAATGTCCATGTATTCATGCTATTCACGCAACTCATAATTCATACAACAGTGCATTAGGTATTCAGATGTATATAGCATCTTTGTCATGCTTCCAATAAGCATCCATTTAGCCTTAGGCACCTTTGGAGCAGGTTCATCTGGCATTGGTCTATCAAGGACATAGAGCTTTCACTCATTGATGAAAGCATTTCTCAAAGTCCTTAACCAATTGTGGAACTTTATTCCAATTTGTCCTTCTAAAGGAGTGATCGCAATTGGAACGTGTTTTATATTGACATTTGATTCTACAAAGATATATTGCAACCTTTTTCAAAAAAAATTGATTTGGTTTGATTTGATAATTTTGACCATATTAGTTAGGTTTTTAATTACTATTGCTCCCACTATTTTTATTCAAATTGATAACCCTCAATATCAATTCAGACTATTGCATCATACAATTTTGTAGTGGGCCAAGATCCATATTTCATCAAATCATGAGTCTTCTTTGGTTGATCGCCCACAACTTGACTATTTGGGTAGGCCATCATGTCAATTTCATCATATACAAATCTTGGATAGATGATATACGCAACTCCTTTCCATGATCATCCGCATGCTTCTATCCTTACATGCTCTAAGAATCACTAGTTAAGCATGACCCAAAAGTTGACACGATAATAATGCACCCTACTTTGGAGGCACCTACATTATTACCATCACACTCCCACGAGATAGATGGTGTACCACGCTTTGGCATCACCTATGCTTGGTCGATCAAGCATTTCATGTGTGTCGCTTTTGGAAATCATCTAAAACTTAATATTTTAGTTGAGGGAGTTTGTACAAATACATATATTTTATCCAATCACCACATATATAGTACATATCATATAAGTGCTATAACCACAAATGAGAACATGTAATAAATAAAACACACAAGCGATGGTTGTGGCCATACTAATGTAATTCCTTGGAGCCACAAGGAATTACTACCACCTATGATTCACATCATATGCAACTTTTTGTTGGTGAAGATCTATGCTTGAACTAATCAGGTTTGAATAGTTCAACTCTTGAACCGATTGGCTCTCCTCCTGGTCATTCGTTTGGTCTCTTTTGAAGTGTATGTTTGGTCCTCAGGCCAAGCAATGTCTGGACACCTCCAGGTGATCGGTTGGCCACCAATCGACCGATTCATTCTCCTATCATCTGGCCTCCTCATTCCTCCATTCGATCGGGTCATTTTATGACCTACTTGTTTTGCCTTTGTGCATATTGTCATCTCACATCAAAACATAAATTAAAACTATCCTATTTCTTATTACATTATATATGGGGAAAACCTACATTCGAGGGGAAATAGGAAAAAGAGAATTAATTTACATTTGGAAAAGATAGAGGCTCGATACGTAGATCGATTAACAACATGAATAAATAACCACAACCATGAACACACAGATCTGGGGTTTTGTCCATAACCATGCTTCACATCCACCATCATAACTTATTTTATGGTGATATGTGTAAATTATGTATATATCACCATGATAACTTATTTTATGGTGAAGTGTGTAAACTGCATATATATATATATATATATAGAGAGAGAGAGAGAGAGAGAGAGAGAGTCAGGCTGGAATACACTCGAGTGTACAAATCACACAGATACACTCAAGTGTGTTTTCATATCAAATCTATTTTCTGCAAGATGTAAACCATTGATCTTCATTTTCATACTATAATTAGGCTACATACAAATTTTGAGCCCATTTGGATGAGTGTAAGTCACTCATCCGAGGACAAAAAAATTGACGCACGAAACTAATTTGAAATGCATAATTTGTTTGGTCTTTATAACATGATTTATAAATATCCAAATGTGCTCAAATTTTTAATATGACTTATTCACAAGATGATTAAGAAGATCAACTGATTAGATTTATAAAAAAATATTGCATCATGAAAAACTACTTGAGTGTATTCCTCTCTGAATACACTCTAGTGTATTCTAGCCTGACTATATATATATATATATATATATATATATATATATATATATATATATAGATATATATTTGGGTTCTTTATGTGGCGATAAAACGAACATGCACATCAACCAGTTTAAGTATTCACAATGCATGAAATAAATAAACACGGTAAAAACCAAAATCTGATCATATCGATTATCCCAAAACATAATTAATTGATGTGGCTCTGATATCACTATTAGGAAATACGGCATCAGATAGGTAGCATAAACAAAAATTTTACTGACACGTTTCCCATTAACTAGCAGATCGCATCAATAACTATGCAATGGAAAGGAAGGTTTCACGAAGAAATATCTAGTCCTCAAGCAAGTCCAGCAGCAATCCTCATCAATGTAGATATGTACTATGTCTTGGACAGTGTCTGTGCAGCTCGTGGTTGCACTCAGACTCATTTGATTACTCCTCCATGGACAAAAGACTCAGACAACTGTTGCAACAGATCCTCTGATCTTGCAACGGACTGTGAGTTGATGTTGCCCTCCTAGCAGCAGCCAAAGGACTCCTACCTCTAGAATTGTTCACGCAAACCAACTAGAATTCATGTTGTCCTACGAAAACAGATAGGAAGGAGTTGTCCCCTCTCGTTGGTGTACTAGTCACCAACATTTTGTCCCACAATAATGATCCTCAGTTGTTTCTCTCTCGTGGCTATCCCTCCCTAGTCAGGTAGGACTTGCATGGGCTCTCATGGTTACCACAACCAAAGAGTACAACAATTTTTAGAGAAATTGATTCTCAATTGTCTGTGTTGTAGTTGTGTTCTGGGAAGCCCCCAGTACCCCTCTATATATAGGACGGGTTAGGGTCAGGGTTCCTAGTCCCCAGACAATACAGGACTAAAGTGGGAGTGGAAATGATCGGAAGATCCCGAATTTTCACAACAATTCTGGAAGTTTTGCAACCTATGTGTGCTAAAACAGTTGTCTCACCCAACAACATGATAGTCTGGCATTTTCCAATTTTGCACATATGTCAGTAATTCAATTCCAATTAGTACTCAACATGATGTCAGCACCAATCCTTTGTGCAATCGAATTGCACCCCCAAATTGGTCCTTTGGTGCATATGAGATGGGCATCTCACACCATGCCAGACAACTGTTTCGCATAAGAATTCCAACCAATGTACAATACAATCAGCCTAACACTCCAAACAACATTCTCAACACTTGAACTAATTGTCTGGCATTCCAGTCAGTTGTTTTGTTGTGTGAATTGAACACCTAAACATTTTAGTAATCAATTCAATCATCATTCAAGATCAAACTCCTCTTGTAGATGAGTTCCTATGTGTGTGACCTTATAGGTCCCATATCACATTGGCCGTGAATGTCCATAACAACTTATGACATCACAAGCAATGAGCAGTGCCTAGTCACGCATCATTGCTACCCAAGTGAATGGAAAGTTGGGGAGCAACTTAAACCAACAATCTGTGTATAGTGTTACAGTGTTTGTATAATTCCTTTGTCACTGATATCTAGATCGAACTAGAGGCATGGAGCAGTCATCCCCCTTAGTATTCAATATTGTTTCTTAAACCTAGAGCAAACTACATGAGATATATGTAAGCTCAACATCACATATTAACTCACATGCGCATGACAATACTTTTCTCAGTCTCTCTAATCAAGAGGCCTTTGGATATCATACTCATGTAGGAGGGACAAATCCCATCTCTATCACACACAGTTAGTCCCCATGTGTCATAGTCACCCAATCATCACCTTTATAACAACCCATGTTTTAGGGCTACATTTGATGATGTCAAAGCGTACCCAATGACATGTGATGAGTGCAGTGATTTCAGGTCTAAGAACCACAACCACCACCATCACTGTGAGAGATGACTATGACTTCCATGATGATGGCTTCCATGTGTCAATCTCAAGGTGGGTCTGTCTGATACACTATTTTCTAACATATATCTGTGTGCTTGGTTTGATATTTCTATATCATGGCTAATGAGATTCTGTCATCAACCAACTCACACTTTGATCTTATGTGTTATTATTGTCTATCAACCTTCCACAACAATAATCGATCAAGGACATAATGAGAATTTATATATGTACTCTTAACATCTATATGATCGCATTTCTTCCAAGTCACGAACTTGAAGACATATGTCATTGAGTAAGATCATTCTCTAGAAATTTATTATGTTATTCATTATCTCATAATTGAATTAAATAGAATAAATTGGAAGCTTGCCTTTATTTATGTAATCAAATCATTTACAATTATGCCATTATAATATCCATATAATTGGCTCTCTAGGCATACATACCAACACTAGTGAGCTAAGATCCAAAACAATTAATTCAATACCCATCCAACATTGGCGCTCATAACCAATTATTCAGGTAGGCAGCATTAGCCAATTGCATCTCATTCAATTCTTGGATAGATGGTATGCACAAATCCTTGCCATATGCCATATCTATGCTTCTAGGAACTTGATCTCATTAAGGTCACCTAGGTAAGGCTGACCTAAAAGCCAACACGATAGCATATGCACCCTACTTTGGTAGACCCACATATCTACCATCACACTTCCACAAGATAGATAGTACACCATGTTTTGGCATAACCTACGCTTGGTTGATCAAGCTTTTCATCTGTGTTTCTTATATAAAACATCTTAGACTTAATATTTATTAAGGGATTTTATATATAAATACATATACAAATCTAAATGACCACATACTTATAGTACATATCATATACATGCTATATCCACAAACAAAAAACATGCAATTAGAAATATATGAGCGATGGTTATGATCACACTAATGTGATCTTGTGGAGACACAAAGAATTGCTACCACCTAAGGTCCACATCACATTTAGCATCATGTATTGGAAACTTGTGTTGGCCATGTTGGTTTTCTAAACCCTATAGTCAATCAGTTGTCCTTCAGGTTGATCTATTGGATCCTCCTATCTTTTGGCCTCCTCGGTCCTCCAGTAGATTGGCTTAACTCTTGATTGATCGACTCATAAAGTGCATAATATCTTCTCGTGACAAAACATAAACTAAAACTATCCTATTCAATATTAGATTGTAAAAGGGAAAACCTCAAGTTACATTCAAGGGGAACATAGGAAGAGGAGCATTAATTTATATTTGAAAAGGAAGGGAGAGGCTGGGTATGCAAACCAAATAACAACAAGAAATAAACCAAACAACCATGCACTCAATCTACAGGGGGTCTAGACATAACTACACATACATCCACCATCAAGATGCTTTTAGGGAAACACATATAGATTTCACATATATCATATCATACACACACACAGATATATATATATATATATATATATATATATATATATATGGATGGATGGTATGTAGTATTTAATCAGATATGCACAATTATCATAATATTTGCATTGTATGCAATAAAATAAATATGAAAAAATCGATTTAAATCAAGATACAGGATGTCATTCCCCATCATTATATAAATATGCTCTCACTCAACTTTTGTAATCACATATTTCATCTTCATTTTAGTTACACTACCATACTATACACCAAAACTCATCTCCGTCCTGTCAATTACCTAAAAAGTTCGGTCTCTTATTTTCTCAATTCCCATTTCCCATAAACATCAGAATTTACCATTACGTCCTTGCGATTATCAAAAATATAGCATACCATCGATACAACCTAGATTATAATAAACATGTTCCTACAGCGTCGGCAACCTAGTTGCGGTCCACCAGACGATTCTAGGGACGACAGCGGGCAGACTTCTTCAACGGCCTGCCTTAACATGACCTGACGAGGCACCCCAACGGGGATGCATGTACAGTCTGGTCTTATTGGGGTTGGTTCTGTTAAGGACATAATGATGTTGTGTTCCTGGTGGTTAGGGTAAGGCTGATATGCCCCTGAGGTACTCTTCATGGAATAATAGGGACATGTTGAAGGAGAGAGGCCACACTATAGTTGATACTACTATTCTTGCAAAAGAGGGATTTCAAAAACCAGATATGGAAATCGTGGTTGTTCTCTGTATTGGGTTGCGATTTCTTGGATCTCAGAAAGGACGTGTATCACAGTCAAGCTCTAATCAGCTTCATCTATTATGTATTTTCTTGCAATGTTAACGAAGCAAGTCCTTTGCATGCCAATACTACAATCAAGTCGACAAGTCAATTTCAAGCCTCGCCATGAACGAAGTCGTGAAACTTTTACACAACCGTGGACGACTGATGCTTTCTTCCTCTTATACATTAATGTTTTCAGGTTTGTTTTTATGATTAAAAAGTGTTATTCATTATTTTATATAGAAACTACTCAGACTCTACATCCGAAAATCATATACACAAATATCTCATTCAGTCTGAGGTAACTTGCTACATTCTATGCATAGTTAGCAAGCATTCATAATTCTCCTTTATCTTTACTATTTATTGTATCCATTATCATTATGTGTCTCACCGTCTAGCTATATTCTTGCATATAGTATGTTCTTGAATTTTATTATGTTTCCTATTTATGGGCCAATCAAAGAATTTTTTGAAAACGATACTCATATGATCAATTGTTATCTTTAACCATTTGCTTGGATTAAAAACAATTTGTATACGTGTGGGTGAATGGGATCTTACCCAGTAGTATTAAGTATAAAGATCTGTAAAGACCACAGTTAATTTTCCTTCAGGACGAGTAAATAATTTTATGAAGTCAGTTTTAGAATGAATCAAATCTGACACGCTTCATTAAGGATAGTTGAGCCGCACTACTTAAGGTACATCTGAACTTTAAATATAAGGTCATATGAAAACTATCTCATGTAATTTGTAAACTTACGACATTTGTTAAACACCACATTCTCTATCTTTTTTTGTTTTCCATTCCCTAAATAGGATCATTATGATCAATTGTTCAATACCATTTCAAATTCTACGAGAACGTTGTGTATGCATAAATGTCTTCTCTTCATTTATTTTATCTACAATGCAATTTGCTTGAAAATTGAATTCATAAATGTTGGGAATTTTATGCATTGTTGTCACACGTAAGAACAACCATCTACTTACAACTATAAAAATCGAACATTACATAGTAGAGCATGTATATTGAAGATTGTATATTCTTGTATCAAGTATACAAGACAAACCTTGTGTAAGTAACTTGGATAAACTAATTCAATCAATAGGTGAGAATTTAATTTATATCTATCAATTTGTATTTTTTTTTCTTCTCTTTGATGTTGAAAAAACTTTGAATAAGCAAAATCAACATGGCCACACCCTTTTAGTGTCACTTCTTTCCTATTATAATGCCTTAATAATCGATATGTATCTTAAGGCCAAACTTTATTTTGTTTTTTCTAATTTAATTATTATGCACCATAAGTTCAAGTTTTGCTTTTCGTATGGAATCTCATGGAGAGAGGAAATTTATTTAAACAACTATGTAACAAATTGTTTTTATCATGCATAGACGGTTATATTATTTGTTATTCATTTCCCGATGTAATAGTCATTAAATTTTTTTGTTATATTTCGGCACTCCCATTTTCTTACAATGCTCTACTCATGTTGTTTTGGAAAAATGTACTTCAATATGTTGTAGTGATCTATAAACAAGTGTATTATTTTATGACATCCCATTTTCAAATAATTTATATGTAACATATCCATGAAACCATATGTGAAACATTCCAATCATGCCATAATATGTTTGTATATAGACACATACATGCTTGTTTGTTTGAATGCTAACTGTGTTAAATTTCTATCTTGAAGTATTGATATTATTTATTTTGTAGATGTGATCTCTACCTAAAAAAATACTTAGATACATATTCACAAATATAGATTGTGCACACATATTTTAATATTGATGTTATATAATCACCAGTATGTAAGGTACTAGAAAAATAAAAAAGGTATATTGTTGGTTAGTTGAAGAAATACCTCACGTGCAACTTTTATACCGTTGTTAAAAATTTGAAGCTATATTATATATATTTCAACATTTAAGACATATATATGTCTTTGTCATACTTGATATGAATTGTTTTGATAAAGAAATATTTGTTATAAAAAATATATGACATGTTATATGTTAATGTTTCTGATATAGTTTTCTTACATCTTCTTGTATTTCAATCTAATATAAGATATATTAATAATTTTTCCTTAAATACTTTACTCAACAATCCATGTACAAAGATATACCTAAAATATTTTTTTACTTAGAAAAAAGAAATACTTTAAAAATAAAACATAAAGGAATTCTCCTATGATCAATGGTAAAACTGTACATCATTTATATTCAAAATTTAATATCAAGTTTTATAGATGTAATAATAAGGTTAATACAAAGACTTAAGGAACTAATATGTATAGTACATATATATCAATATAAGATTTATGTGATGTCAAACTAAGGAAACTATTTTGATGTTGCTTTCTAAAATATTTATAACTTTATGTTTTCAAAAATATATTGAACTAAAAAATAGTACTATGAAAATTTGTGGCACGCTGATTTGATGTGTTCATAGTATGAGAAGAAAATCAATACATAGATATACTTATTGCTTTATATTGTGATATATGATAGTGTAACATCCCTGGCCTGGGTTATGCTTTAACCCTAGGTGTTTTGATTAAGAAAGATGATTATATGTTTAATCTCATCTTGTGAAAAGTAATTAAGGCTCATGAGGAACTTATGTTTCAATTTTGGTTCTGTTTGAACAATGTTGAAGCAATGATTTCTTATTTTGGACTAAAGTGAAAATTACCCAAGTTGAGGGGTTAACTTGCAAATTGCACATGATAAGATGTTCCTCTGATGTTGAGACATCATAAGGATGAATATGATGTAGTAGTATGGTTTCTACAAGCCTGGACACCAAGATAGAGCTTGTTGGACAATGTTGTGCATTAAAACCTAGTTTTGGAGTAAAGTGCAATTTACCCAAAATCTAGGGTTCAATATGAAAATTACCACTTCAATAAGGTCCTTAATGTTTCTTGGCATCATTTATATCAAAGAAAATGAGAGGGACTCCTCATTTGAACTAAGTTGGAGGAGAGAGAATCTTGACATTAAAATAATCAAGAATAATGCCTAATTGAAACCCTAATTCGATTTAGGGCAAAAATGAATAAAAATAATTGAAGGGCTTTCAACCAAAATGTTTTGGGTTGATTTTGAATAAGGATGGACGTTCCTTTGCTAATATAAGGAACGAAAATATCTTAAGTAGGTGAAATTCCACCCACCTTATTATAAAGAAAAGTAATTTCCACTCACATATGGGATATTAATATAATAAGCATTAAGGTGCTTAATTTTCTTTTCTTTAAATTGAGGATAATGAAGGGGAATAAAAGGAAAAGGAAGGTGCCTCGTATCCATGGAATTGAGGGGGAAGAGGCGGCCATAATTTTTGAATTAATTGGATTTTTATAAGGTATTTTCTCTCTCATCAATTTCCTTATAAAAGTGCCTTTTCCAAATGAATTGAAAGGCTTTTTCGGCCCTTTCTTCTTCCTTTGCTTGGTATGAGCTCAAGGGGACTTAGGGGCAAAAGTAGGACGAGCCCCAACCTGTTGGTAAGCTTCTTGACCCTCGTTCTTCATGATTTCATGGTGGAAATCGAAAATAAATTATGGATTCCTTCTTATTTCGATCTCCTCTTCAACCCTAGCCAACTTTTGCAATCAAAAGCTTGAGGAAGAGCCTAGGGGGAGTTGCTAGAGCTTCATCCACCATTTATGGCGTGATCTTCTAGCTTTGGAGCTCAATTGGAGGTGGGTTTTATAACTGAAACCCTCAAACATTGCTATTGCATCAATCTTCTATGCTTTGTTGATTGATTTCTTCAATTTTATACACTTTTGTTTCTTTGCTGCAAATTCCATCAAGAACGGTTTCTGTTCTTGGGTGCACGAAGGAATACTATGATTACATCATCATAATCAAGCACCTCACCAAATATCTTGGGAGCAAACGATCTCAAAAGTTGGGACCAAACGGTTTCACCAAAACCGTTTGGTGACCAAACGGGTTGCAAACCGTTTGGTGGAAAACGGGTTCAAACCCATTTGAAGGAGTTGACCAAGCATTGCCGTTTGGGAATCTCGTTCCTAATTATGTATTATAATGACCCTCCATATTTGATGGGTTAACTCCAAAGGAATCATAGGTTGAAGGCCAATCAATTAGACAAATCGAATTGAATTAAGTGCTGATTTTCAACCTGAATAACTTGACCTGCTTGGGAAAACGGGTTCAAGCCCGTTTGAGATGGTTGAACAAGCGTTGACCGTTTGGGATTCCTGTTCATAATGATGTTGTTTAATGACCCTCCAAATTTTAGTGGTTACCTTCAAAGGAATCATAGGTTGAAGGCTAATCAATTAGGAAAACCTAATTGGATTAAGTGCTGATTTTCAACCTGATTAACTTGACCTGCTTGGGAAAACGGGTTCAAGACCATTTGAGTGAGTTGACCAAGCATTTACCGTTTGGGATTCATGTTCATAATTATGTTGGTTAATGACTCTCCAAATTTGAGGGGTTAATTCCCAAGGAATCGTGAGTTGAAGGCTATTCAATTAGGCAAACCCTGATTGAAAACAGTGCTGAAATTCCAATGAGTTAAGTTGAGATTTTGGGTTGATTAGACCAAACGGGTTCAAGACCGTTTGGGGATCACCCCAAGACCGTTTGTAGGTCTGGGGTAAAGTATAGTTGATCAATTGAAGGTCCAAAGGTACCACATCATACTGCAACTCAATGTTGATTTGTTGATCAACTCGATAGACCAATCCATGATGATTTTTCACTAAAGTCCAAAGTTTGGATGAGCCAAACGGTCTCAAGACCGTTTGGAGCTCATCCAAACGGTCTCAAGACCGTTTGGTGGTCATCCAAGACCGTTTGGAGGTCTAGGGTTGAGTATGGTTAGGTGTTTGAAGGTCTAAAGGTACTAAGCTGATATACAATGCAATGTTGATTTGGTGATCAATCCAATGAACCAAACCCCAATTGGATTGCTTAGATTTGAGTGATATGATGGGAAAACGGTCTCAAGACCGTTTGGAGGTCATCCAAACGACCTCAAGACCGTTTGGGGTCAGGTCATACCCAATTTGGATGATGGTTCAATGGTTTCAAAGCAACTGGTCTTACATTGATTAGTGTTGTTGAATCATCGATTCCAAACCCTAATTCAATTGAATCAAACCCTAATTGATGATCAATTGAGGGTCAATTGAGGGTCAAATTAGTTGAAGGTTGACTTATAAAACTCAATTGAAGTATGAATATAGGTCCAATTGATGATTGGTTCCATTAGTTCAATGATTGAAGGAATCAACATTGGAAACCCTAATTCAATTGGATACCTCATGTTATTGAAGGTCCAATTGATCAAACCTTTTTGGAAACCTAATGTAATTAGGTGAGAGATACCTTAATGGTACTAAGTAAGAATGCTTAACAAATGCATGGATTCAATACATGATGAAAACCCTAATTGAGGTTGATTCCATGTATAACCTTAATAAGAGGTTGTCTACATGTGAAATCACTAATTAGGATGAATAGTAAACCCTAGTTGAGGGTGTATCCAAGTGAAACCCTAGTTGAGGGTGTATCCATGTGAAATCCTAATTGAGGGTGATGTCATTAGAAACCCTAATTGGGAATGATTAGTAAACCCTAATTATGGGCAATGTGATATGAAATCCCTAATGAAGGGTGATGCTATATACAATCTCTATTCTAAAGAAGGGAGATGGTATGTGAAACCCTAATCCCTAATGAAAGAATAGAATTCATACGTGAATATGATTTATGAAGTGAATCCCTGTGGCACGACCGTGCAAGGTAGCACGGCCGTGGTGGATTCACTTTGCATGACCGTGCAAGGTAGCACGGCCGTGGTAGCTTCATTGTGCACGACCGTGTACGGTAGCACGGCCGTGGTGGCTTCCCTTTGCACGGCCGTTCTTGGTTGCACGGCCGTAGTGCTCTATGCTGGACTTAGAGTTGATTCGAAAGTGACCTAACATGGTCGTTTTGTTAATTTCCAACCTAAGGATGAGAGAGAAACTCATACCTTGTGATGATAATCATTTAATGATACATGATGAATGTAATAAGTATGAATGAATACTTAGGATATCAATGAATGCTCCCAGAGGAGTGTAGCAATAAATTAGGGTTGGAGTGATAATACAAATATGAAACCCTAATTGATAAGAAAGGAAAATCCTAACCCTAGCTTTGGGTAAAAGGATGAAAAGCCCTAATTGATGGTAAACCCTAACCTTGGTAAGGGAATAGTGGTGTTACCCTGTATTGCATGATGTGTTGTGAACTTGATAAATCTATTATCATGTGTGACAATCATGCAGGTCTCATGAGGTATTGATCATAGCCAGGTATGAGCTATGATGTTTATTTGATAAGAGTTCATTGGCCATATGTGCCATTATGTTCTTGTTACTTAGAAAAGAAGTAACAAGATTAGTATGGGCTTGTAAGCCTTGTTATAAAGTTGTTGTCTAGTGAGAGGTGACAAGATGTGAATGGCCTTATGAGCCATGTGAATAAAGTTGTTGCCTAGTGAGAGGTGACAAGATGTGAATGGCCTTATGAGCCATGTGAATAAAGTTGTTGCCTAGTGAGAGGTGACAATATGTCAATGGCCTTGTGAGCTATGTGAATAAAGTTGTTACCTAGTGAGAGGTGACAAGATGTGAATGGCTTCTGAGCCATGTGAATAAGTATCTGATGAAAGTGGTACATGTCTCTTTATAGCATTTATCTGAATAAAATATGTTTGAGAACTTGACTGATGCTAAAAGAATATGATAATGTACTTAAATAATCAAGTGAAATCTATTCATGTAGTGCTCTGACCATAGATCCATCATCGTTAGGAATAGGTGATGGTGAAACAGGTTGCTCCGCGGCATATCCTGGATTTCATATATTTTTTAATATACGGGGGTCAATGGGCGAAAATATCCTTACGTCCTCTTGAAGTGATTGTGAGGAGGTAAACAAGAAACCTCTCAAATCCTTCATGAATAGGTCAGGATAGATGTATCACTAATCTCCCGATGATTGGGCCAGATGTTGTACCCATCTCCCAATGTTTTTGTCGGGTCGATGGAGATAAACATGAAATCTCTCGATTGCCGACGAGAGTGCAGTTGACGCTGTAACTCTATAGCGAAGTTGCCAGTATACCCTGGAAAGCTACGTTAGCAGAGACACGAGATGTCCTGCGTTTTGTCTCACACTGACCGAGACGTGGGAGGTCTTGGAAGTCGGCTCTTCCCTAGACCTATGTATGGTACTGGTTTCAACTTCGCAATGGCCGGTTGGAGTATGAGCGGTATACCTCATCTCCTCAGAGCTTAAATATGATTGTAAAATGTAATCAGTCGTATAGCATGTTTGCTTAAGGATTGAATATGGAGATTCATTGGTTGATGTTGCATTTCTTTGTGCATTCCTTAGCGGATAAATGTTATTTATGTTTCTTTATATTCTCTGCAAAGTAGACAGATGAATTACTTATCTACCATGGGTAGATGCAATACTCTCCTTGAGAATAGGAGATTATCTTATTTTGTTCTATGATGAATAATTCTGCCTGATAAGGTAAAAGTAACCCCTGCTCAGTTTTAATTTAATAAACTGCAATAACAATGTCTTGGCGGAGAGTTATATCTCTCGCTGGGGCAATTTTTCAATTGTCTCACCCCCGTGGGAAACATTTTTAGGTATGCATGGGAGGCAAGGCAGGAAATCCCTAAGATCAGAAAAAGAGCAGCAACAACAACAACAACAAGGACAGCAATCAGATCTCAGGTGGAGATATTGTCTGTCAAGTCATTTAGATAGTAATCCTATGTGTCGTCTCTGTACTCTCAGGTCCTCGGAGTTTTAAATGATTCAATCAGAGTTTTGGCATAGTGCCTCAAAGTTTTTATACCGCCTGTGTATATTTGTAACAGGGCAGTCAATGTTGTAATCCTTAAAAAGGAATTGTACAGGCTGTGTACTTGTGAACCAGGATGAAATGGAAACACTTTGGTTCTTGGTTAAAGAGTTTTCCTATAAATGGATCTCTTTGAACAAGTTTTAAATTTTTAGTGATTTTCAGTAATTCCGCTGCAAATGATTTGCTTCCGCATGTTTTATTATTGTTAATGGCACTTGTTATCTTAACAATGGCGAGTGTCGTTAAAATTTAGTGGTATCAGAGCTCTAGGTTCACTGAGTCTTCAGAGACATAGGACCAAGTTGTTGAGTCTGTGTTAGTGTCCTCCAGTATACCCTATAATGATTTCTGCTTGTGCAGAGAAAGGGTAAAGTTTAAAATGACTGGAGAGGACAAGGAACACATTGCTAAGGGCAATGTTGTTGCTCCAAGAAGAGGTGCAAGGGATCATGCAAGAATAGAATGAGTGCATGAGAATCCCCATTAAGACCTGATCAGGATAGAGAATCCTATGATCATGCTCTTGTTGGGTAGATTAGGGCAACAGTAATGCATATGAGTGGACTGGATGCTAGGCTTATAACCTAGGTAATCAGTCCTTAATATAGAAAGCTTGATCTTAAAATGAGTTCCTAAATGACTTAGTCATGTTGGAACAAGGGAAAATATGGAAAAAATATTTTCTATGGCAAGAATGTAGACTCTGCCATGAGCTTAGACAGATAATAAATATGTGATGGCAGTGCCCAAGAAGGGGCCATAAGCTGAGAAGTAGGTGAGGATCTCTATAATTTTAGAGACATTTGCCTAATAGTTCTAAAAAGCCAAGGTTTTTGGTACAAATAGTGCAATAAATGCCTAGTGTACCAGGGCAGCAGCCCCTAAGTAAGTGTAAAGGTCTTAACCTTTCACCTGTAAAATTCCATGGCTTAGTTTTTGCATCAGTAATAAGACTAAAAAGACCATGATGTGAGGACAATGTATGTTATAAATGTGTACATGTTGAGTACACTAAACCCCTTTTGTTATAAAAAGGTGGACTGCTGATTTGGTTTTCCCTATTAGTTGTCATATAGGGAAGAAATGATGAGAATTAGAATTTGAATTCTGTTCAAGTATTCTTTTAAATGTTCTGTATTGATCTTACCTCTATGAAAGAGGAAGAGGTATAGAAGAGATGCCTGGATAAAATCCAGGGATGTTAAATCTTATGTTATGATAGTATGAAAAACAAGAAATATGAAAGCATGTAAGTGCATACTACTTGATCTCAGTACTTGTAAACCCTGATCAGGTTTACAACTATTGATGATAAAGTGATAATGGAAACTCTTAGATTGATATCTTTTTGATTGCCCTGATCAAGCAATCATTCTGATACAATCTAATGAGTATCATGAAATAAGAAATATGGTATGGATAAATGTATCATACCTTAAGTACAAGAAAGAAGGATCTGATAGGAATTCAGATCAGTATGTGTATATGAGGAAGTAAAAGTATGACCCTCATATTATGAGAAAGAGAACAAGGGAGGTGATCCATGTTCAATAAAGTTGTAAATATGATAAAAGAAAGATGAGAATATGATGTGTTTTCAACACATGTGACTGATACCAGGGTAATGGATTCTGGTATCTGAGAATTATCAGATGGTTTAGATTAGCTACCTGGAGTGGTCAACTATGAAATCATTCTGATTATATAAAATGATATCAACATCATATGTTAGGGGTTTATGCTTAGCATAAACATAACAACTAAATATGTCTTTAAGATAAGATCTCAATTGACTCTATGAGAATATTGTGAGAAGGAACTTTGTGTTGATCAAAGCTCTATGATGTCTCCATAACAATGAGGTGTTATGTAGAGACATGATGATATGATGAATGAATAATATATGATCCCTTTATCTGGGATTTCGGGGACGAAATCCTTGTTAGGGGTTTATAATTTGTAACATCCCTGGCCTGGGTTATGATTTAACCCTAGGTGTTTTGATTAATAAAGATGATTATATGTTTAATCTCATCTTGTGAAAAGTACATGAGGAACTTATGTTTCAATTTTGGTCATGTTTGAACAATGTTGAAGTAATGATTTCTTATTTTGGACTAAAGTGCAAATTACCCAAGTTGAGGGGTTAACTTGCAAATTGCACATGATAAGATGTTCCTATGATGTTGAGACATCATAAGGATGAATATGATGTAGTATTATGGTTTCTACAAGCCTGGACACCAAGATAGAGCTTGTTGGACAATGTTGTGCATTAAAACCTAGTTTTGGAGTAAAGTGCAATTTACCCAAACTCTAGGGTTCAATATGAAAATTACCACTTCAATAAGGTCCTTAATGTTTCTTGGCATCATTTATAGCAAAGAAAATGAGAGGGACTCCTCATTTGAACTAAGTTGGAGGAGAGAGAATCTTGACATTAAAATAATCAAGAATAATGCCTAATTGAAACCCTAATTCGATTTAGGGAAAAAATGAATAAAAATATTGAAGGGCTTTCAACCAAAATGTTTTGGGTTGATTTTGAATAAGGATGGACGTTCCTTTGCTAAGATAAGGAACGAAAATATCTTAAGTAGGTGAAATTCCACTCACCTTATTATAAAGAAAAGTAATTTCCACTCACATATGGGATATTAATATAATAAGCATTAAGGTGCTTAATTTGCTTTTCTTTAAATTGAGGATAATGAAGGGGAATAAAAGGCAAAGGAAGGTGCCTCGTATCCATGTAATTGAGGGGGAAGAGGCGGCCATAATTTTTGGATTAATTGGATTTTTATAAGGCATTTTCTCTCTCATCAATTTCCTAATAAAAGTGCCTTTTCCAAATGAATTGAAAAGCTTTTTCGGCCCTTTCTTCTTCCTTTGCTTGGGATGAGCTCCAGGGGACTTAGGAGCAACATGAGGACGAGCCCAAACCTGTTGGTAAGCTTCTTGACCCTCTTTCTTCATGATTTCATGGTGAAAATTGAAAATAAATTATGGATTCCTTCTTATTTCGATCTCCTCTTCAACCCTAGCCAACTTTTGCAATAAAAAGCTTGAGGACGAACCTAGGGGGAGTTTCTAGAGCTTCATCCACCATTTATGGCGTGATCTTGGAGCTTTGGAGCTCAATTGGAGGTGGGTTTTATAACTTAAACCCTCAAACATTGCTATTGCATCAATCTTCTATGCTTTGTTGATTGATTTCTTCAATTTTATACAGTTTGGTTTCTTTGCTGCAAATTCCATCAAGAACGGTTGTTGTTCTTGGGTGCACGAAGGAAGATGATGATGACATCATCGTAAGCAAGCCCCTCACCAAATATCTTGGGAGAAAACAATCTCAAAAGTTGGGACCAAACGGTTTCACCAAAACCGTTTGGTGACCAAACGGGTTGCAAACCGTTTGGTGGCAAACGGGTTCAAACCCATTTTAAGGAGTTGACCAAGCGTTGACCGTTTGGGAATCTCGTTCCTAATTATGTAGGATAATGACTCTCCAAATTTGATGGGTTAAATCCAAAGGAATCATAGGTTGAAGGCCAATCAATTAGACAAATTGAATTGAATTAAGTGCTGATTTTCAACCTGAATAACTTGACCTGCTTGGGCAAACGGGTTCAAGACCATTTGAGATGGTTGACCAAGCGTTGACCATTTGGAATTCCTGTACATAATGATGTTGGTTAATGACCCTCAAAATTTGAGGGGTTAACTTCAAAGTAATAATAGGTTGAAGGCTAATCAATTAGGAAAACCTAATTGGATTAAGTGCTGATTTTCAACCTGATTAACTTGACCTGCTTGGGAAAACGGGTTCAAGACCGTTTGCGTGAGTTGACCAAGCGTTGACCGTTTGGGATTCCTGTTCCTAATTATGTTGGTTAATGACTATCCAAATTTTAGGGGTTAAATCCCAAGGAATCGTGAGTTGAAAGCTATTCAATTAGGCAAACCCTAATTGAAAACAGTGCTGAAATTCCAATGAGTTAAGTTGAGATTTTGGGTTGATTAGCCCAAACGGGTTCAAGACCGTTTGGGGATCATCCAAACGGGTTCAAGACCGTTTGAGGATCACCCCAAGACCGTTTGGAGGTCTGGGGTCAAGTATAGTTGATCAATTGAAGGTCCAAAGATACCAAATCATACTGCAACTCAATGCTGATTTGTTGATCAACTCGATAGACCAATCCATGATGATTTTTCACTAAAGTCCAAAGGTTGGATGATCCAAACGATCTCAAGACCGTTTGGAGCTCATCCAAATGGTCTCAAGACCGTTTGGTGGTCACCCAAGACCGTTTGGAGGTCTAGGGTTGAGTATGGTTAGGTGTTTGAAGGTCTAAAGGTACTAAGCTGATATACAATGCAATGTTCATTTGGTGATCAATCCAATGAACCAAACCCCAATTGGATTGCTTAGATTTGAGTGATATGATGGGAAAACGGTCTCAAGACCGTTTGGAGGTCATCCAAACGACCTCAAGACCATTTGGGGTCAGGTCATACCCAATTTGGATGATGGTTCAATGGTTTCAAAGCAACTAGTCTTACATTGATTAGTGTTGTTGAATCATTGATTCCAAACCCTAATTCAATTGAATCAAACCCTAATTGATGATCAATTGAGGGTCAATTGAGGGTCAAATTAGTTGAAGGTTGACTTATCGAACTCAATTGAAGTATGAATATAGGTCCAATTGATGATTGGTTCCATTAATTCAATGATTGAAGGAATCAACATTGGAAACCCTAATTCAATTGGATACCTCATGTTATTGAAGGTCCAATTGATCAAACCTTTTTGGAAACCTAATGTAATTAGGTGAGAGATACCTTAATGGTACTAAGTAAGAATGCTTAACAAATGCATGGATTCAATACATGATGAAAACCCTAATTGAGGTTGATTCCATGTATAACCCTAATAAGAGGTTGTCTACATGTGAAATCACTAATTAGGATGAATAGTAAACCCTAGTTGAGGGTGTATCCAAGTGAAACCCTAGTTGAGGGTGTATCCAGGTGAAATCCTAATTGAGGGTGATTTCATGAGAAACCCTAATTGGGAATGATTAGTAAACCCTAATTATGGGCAATGTGATATGAAATCCCTAATTAAGGGTGATGCTATATACAATCTCTATTCTATAGAAGGGAGATGGTATGTGAAACCCTAATCCCTAATGAAAGAATAGAATTCATACTTGAATATGATTTATGAAGTGAATCCCTGTGGCACGACCGTGCAAGGTAGCACGGCCGTGGTGGATTCAATTTGCACAACCGTGCAAGGTAGCACGGCCGTGGTAGCTTCAATGTGCACGACCGTGTATGGTAGCACGGCCGTGGTGGCTTCCCTTTGCATGGCCGTTCTTGGTTGCACGGCTGTAGTACTCTATGCTGGACTTAGAGTTGATTCGAAAGTGACCTAACATGGTCGTTTTGTTAATTTCCAACCTAAGGATGAGAGAGAAACTCATACCTTGTGATGATAATCATTTAATGATACATGATGAATGTAATAAGTATGAATGAATACTTAGGATATCAATGAATGCTCCGAGAGGAGTGTAGCAATAAATTAGGGTTGGAGTGATAATACAAATATGAAACCCTAATTGATAAGAAAGGAAAATCCTAACCCTAGCTTTGGGTAAAAGGATGAAAAGCCCTAATTGATGGTAAACCCTAACCTTGGTAAGGGAATAGTGGTGTTACCCTGTATTGCATGATGTGTTGTGAACTTGATAAATCTATTATCATGTGTGACAATCATGCAGGTCTCATGAGGTGATGATCATAGCCAGGTATGAGCTATGATGTTTATTTGATAAGATTTCATTGGCCATATGTGCCATTATGTTCTTGTTACTTAGAAAAGAAGTAACAAGATTAGTATGGGCTTGTAAGCCTTGTTATAAAGTTGTTGTCTACTGAGAGGTGACAAGATGTGAATGGCCTTATGAGCCATGTGAATAAAGTTGTTGCCTAGTGAGAGGTGACAAGATATGAATGGCCTTATGAGCCATGTGAATAAAGTTGTTGCCTAGTGAGAGGTGACAATATGTGAATGGCCTTGTGAGCTATGTGAATAAAGTTGTTGCCTAGTGAGAGGTGACAAGATGTGAATGGCTTCTGAGCCATGTGAATAAGTATCTGATGAAAGTGGTACATGTCTCTTTATAGCATTTATGTGAATAAAATATGTTTGAGAACTTGACTGATGCTAAAAGAATATGATAATGTACTTAAATAATCAAGTGAAATCTATTCATGTAGTGCTCTGACCATAGATCCATCATCGTCAGGAATAGGTGATGGTGAAACAGGTTGCTCCGTGGCATATCCTGGATTTCATATATTTTTGAATATACGGGGGTCAATGGGCGAAAATATCCTTACGTCCTCTTGAAGTGATTGTGAGGAGGTAAACAAGAAACCTCTCAAATCCTTCATGAATAGGTCGGGATAGATGTATCACTAATCTCCCGATGATTGGGCCAGATGTTGTACCCATCTCCCAATGTTTTTGTCGGGTCGATGGAGATAAACATGAAATCTCTCAATTGCCGACGAGAGTGCAGTTGACGCTGTAACTCTGTAGCGAAGTTGCCAGTATACCCTGGAAAGCTACGTTAGCAGAGACACGAGATGTCCTGCGTTTTGTCTCGCACTGACTGAGACGTGGGAGGTCTTGGAAGCCGGCTCTTCCCTAGACCTATGTATGGTACCGGTTTCGACTTCGCAATGGCCGGTTGGAGTATGAGCGGTATACCTCATCTCCTCAGAGCTTAAATATGATTGTAAAATGTAATCAGCTGTATAGCATGTTTGCTTAAGGATTGAATACGGAGATTCATTGGCTGATGTTGCATTTCTTTGTGCATTCCTTAGCGGATAAATGTTATTTATGTTTCTTTATATTCTCTGCAAAGTAGACAGATGAATTACTTATCTACCATGGGTAGATGCAATACTCTCCTTGAGAATAGGAGATTATCTTATTCTGTTCTATGATGAATAATTCTGCCTGATAAGGTAAAAGTAACCCCTGCTCAGTTTTAATTTAATAAACTGCAATAACAATGTCTTGGCGGAGAGTTATATCTCTCGCTGGGGCAATTTTTCAATTGTCTCACCCCCGTGGGAAACATTTTTAGGTATGCATGGGAGGCAAGGCAGGAAATCCCTAAGATCAGAAAAAGAGCAGCAACAACAACAACAACAAGGACAGCAATCAGATCTCAGGTGGAGATATTGTTTGTCAAGTCATTTAGATAGTAGTCCTATGTGTCGTTTCTGTACTCTCAGGTCCTCGGAGTTTTAAATGATTCAATCGGAGTTTTGGCATAGTGCCTCAAAGTTTTTATACCGCCTGTGTATATTTGTAACAGGGCAGTCAATGTTGTAATCCTTAAAAAGGAATTGTACAGGCTGTGTACTTGTGAACCAGGATGAAATGGAAACACTTTGGTTCTTGGTTAAAGAGTTTTCCTATAAATGGATCTCTTTGAAAAAGTTTTAAATTTTTAGTGATTTTTAGTAATTCCGCTGCAAATGATTTTCTTCCGCATGTTTTATTATTGTTAATGGCACTTGTTATCTTAACAATGGCGAGTGTCGTTACAGATAGTTTCAAATAAAGTATAAGATATGTGTTGATTTAGACAGTTTCATACAAAAAATGGCAATTATTGGTTCTTTTTCTAATCTTTTTGTTAAGGGCTTATATTAAGCTCTCGTGTTTGACAAGTAAACTAAGGACAATGTTATTATTTATTTCCATGTTTTCTATTCATCATTTTTACATACAACAATTCAATACCATAAAAATTGTGATCATGTTTCGCAATCTGGATATACATGTTTAGTATATTAAATATGTGAGGTTTTGTATTATAATAAGCATTTTGTAATATAGGTGTTAAAATATCATCTCATTGATCCAATGAAATGAAAAAGTTTATCTACAGTTTATTCGATGAATGTAAACAAAAAGTATTTTTCCTCTACCAACATCAATTAAGGTTAAAAATACTAGAAGAAAGTACTTATTAAAAATTATTATTATTTTATGCTAATATATTTTGAGATCCGTAAATCATATATCAGTGGGTACAAAGTTATTCACTACAGAATAAATATATCTTTTTCGATGGTGTTCAACATTTGGAAGGAAAGAATATGTAGCGTCATTATGTTTGTTACGATATATGATAACATCTACTAATAGATGAGTACTATGATTAATGGTGAAGGTAACTTAAGAAAGAACACACTTTATGTTCTTGCTAAAGTTATCTAATATATAATAAACATTTTATAATGTGTTATGTAAAAGAAAATAATTTTTATTTTATAGTATCATGAAATTAGAATGTAGAAAAATTTAATGAACTATATCAAACTTTGTTTATTCCTCAACGGCATAACTTTTTCAAAATGTATGTCTCTGGTATGAATGCGCCAGTAATATACATGAATGTAGAGTCGATAACTTCTAATATATTGTTGCTTATTGTTTTTAGAAACATATTATGTCGAAATTAAGATATATGGTTTACAAATCATAATAAAAGAAGTTTACATATTATCAATACATAGTAAGTGGTTTTTCCTAAATATGTTGATAAGATATATGGAAAACCATGGTGCTACTTAACTCTATATATTCTCATTATCCATGTTCATATGGTTTAGTTTAGACATACTCTAAAATAGGCACATTCATTAGCCAAGATGGATATAAGAAAGCTATGTTGCCCTTGCAAGTTAAAAGAACATCTTTTTTAAAACATTTAAAATTAAAAGCATGCAAGAAGTTGTTTAACTGGAAAACATGAATTATGTTAGAAAATAAAAATAACACATTTGATTAATATAGTAGTTTACAATTTATTTTATGATGAAGAATTTTCTCTTTTTTGTATAGAATTTTATTCTCTATTGCATATGATAGCAAGATGTATTTCTGTCCTCTTTCATTAGAATTCAAATTGAAGAACATCTGACATTCAATTTAGTATTTTTAAGATAATGAGAAAAAATATCACTAATAGAAAATAATCACTATAAATTACACCAAATATAAATAGGTAAACAATCAATGTTTTACAATTACCTATTAGATTGTAATAGAGAACAACTAAATTGTAGTTTGGATTTTTTTGAGATGTAAATAGAGTTACTTATTCAATTATGTGGCATAATGAATATGTCCATTATACATGATTCCTAATAAATTCCCTAAAACATCATGGACTTTGTCACTTTCTTTCCTAAAACTGTAACTCTATCATAAATATATTCTATATGATTTTATTACATATAATTCATTAATCTAGAAAAACTTAGAAAGAGATTATAGTAGTTAAGGAAACTACAACAATTTTTAGCTACCTAATTTACTTTTTTATCATTAGCATTAAGAGTGTTGATCTTGGTTGCTCTGAATTGTTAAGGGATATAAAAAACATATTTCAAGTATAGTACATAGATAGCTATGTATGTGTCTTTCATCATGGTTTTTAGATTTTGTTTGTTTAATCGTGATTATGATAATAGACAAAGAAAGTATGTGTCAAGAAGTTATAGTTATGATGATAGAACTAAGATGCAAAGTGGGACTTTTTTACATGTAATAAATGTCCTATTTAGTAATGCAACATAATGTAATTATTTAGCATCAAGACATGATGATGCTTCTTTTGTTCACTTGCAACTATCATTAATGTGGTTCAATGAATAGAAAGTATAAAATTGTTTTCCTATCATTCAATTTTTTTAAGTAGGTGCTTATATATTACAATTTTACAGTTTTCATATATTCAGCTAAACAATGTAATTTAATAATAAATTATTCTTGGTTGTGAATTATTATTTATGCACATTGAATAGAGTCTATTTCTCATATGATATTTTCATAAAATAATAAGAAATATGAATTTACCTATCAATATAAAATATTATCAGAAAATACATAAAAGTAAGAATTATACATTGGTAAGAAGGCCACGTGCAAAGCACATGTATTTACTAGTCTAGTATAATGATGAAATATGCACGTTCAATGATGGAAAATTTTGGAAATCATGATTGAGGACATGTTCGTTTGTGAATTGATAACCTATATTTTAATGATACACCTTGTTCCCATATGAAGTTATGAATACGAACCCTAATTGAGGGATAGTAGGGATGGGTAAACCCTGATGCCATGATGATGTCACGTTATGAAGGAACACTAAGTGATGTGTATATAATCAAGATGAGTACATCCTTGATGATGACAACCTATTGTGCACCCCATTGTGTGGAATACCTCGAAAACCATGGTAAGATACCTAGACTTTATGGATATTGACTTTGACGCTTGAACATGACCTTGGACAAATTTTGAGGACAAAATTTCTTTTAAGGAGGGAAGGATGTAATGACCTAAATTTTCCTCTCTCCTCTATTGTGAATTATCTCTCTCATCATGTGACCCTCTTACTCAATTAGATATCTGTTTCATAGTTCAAATGTTATCATACTCCAAGTTGGTAACATCAATGGTTAATTTCACCATACAAAGTGTCAATTTGAAAGATTGAACACAATGACACATTTTAACATATCATCAACTTGAAATAGATATTGACCCTACTCCATATGATATTATTGCACCCTATTATAATTCAAGTGATAGAGCTCGCAGTTGCGTTTCCATTGTCATAAAAAATTCCTTAAATAGAGCTTTGGTGCCCAAGTTATGTAGTTTTAAAGTTGCCCTGTTTTGAATGTTTATTTTACTCTCTTATCCTTGTTTAGGCTCTTGGGCCGATCCATTCAAGGGCTAAGCCAGCATGCGGCCCAGACACCTGACTACCTTTGTTCTTTCTTCTTTGGGAAGACTTACAGGGAACGAGAGGGAGTTCTGCCTCACTGTATTGTATAGATCTTGCAATGAATAGCCCCAAGATCCACCCTATGATGGAAAAACACCATAAAACCTAGATTTCTAGTCTCTGAATCAGGTATGGGCCTTATCTAGTTATATGACTGTCGCTTTCTTGCTTGAAAAGACATATATTGTATGCTTGTTTGTTTACTTGCTCAAATATTGCCATGTAGTATTGCTATGTCTTACTCGATGTTTGCCTCGTCAGTTTTATAACTTGAACACACATATATATAACTCCATTATAATGTTGTTGATAAAGGGTTAGCTCTTGGCTATGGCCCTGAGGTCCCTCTCGTATAAAAGGGTTAGCTAATTTTGTAACCCTTACGGACCCTTCCGACGGGAAGTTGGTCAAAGGCCTTAAACATGCTTGATATTGTTGATATAATGGAGTGAAATGACATAAAATATGGTTTCGCATTTTTTAAACAATTAATCTGTTTATTCTTGTTCGTTTAGTCTTGAAATCTTTTCAAAATTATGCAAATCTTATACATATATGTATATTTCTGCCCCATACTCAACACCTCGTGTGTTGACCCATTTCTTGTATTTTGTTTTTAGGTTCAGATATGGATAGAAGGTTGATGGGCTCGGTGAGCTATGCTAGGTGTACTTATTGTAAGATCCAATTTTTAGTGCACATGAATTACTTGTACCTTGACTCTGGAAATATGTAACTGAATTCATGAATATGATGCATTTTGTATAATTTATCTTGTTGAATGTTGAGACTATGTTGGTGCCTTTATCTTGTTATTTGTTCATGTGTGCTAAGCTTTACGCTTCTGCATGTCGCCTTTGTTATTCGTTTGGTTCATGGGACTGGGATTCCAGTTCTGTGGCAAGCATCCTCCTTAATATGGACCATCATAGTCAACTCTTTTACTAAGTCGCTTAGTCATAATGACAACCCCCTTCACTTAGGACCTAGCAAGTTGAATACATCCCTTGCAATCTAAGCAGGTAATTCAATATTTGAAGGAGGAAGTGGAGGATAAACTGTAAGGGGGCTTCTTAGGTGTTATGACCTAAACACACACACAGATATATATATATATATATATATATATATATATATATATAATTTCTCATACCAATTGCCAATTATATTCACCAATAGAAAAGAATCACAAATACAAAAGCAATGAAAATTTAGCATACATTGATATAGACAATTCCCACTTTAGGCCACACAACCATGTCACCTTTTGCATCACCTATCATTTTGTGGTCGGGATGGGCATGTGATAGTGGTGTCTATTTCCAAGTGTCATAGACAATCTTGATAGACACATGAACCACATCTGTGGGCAATGGAACACCATGAATCATGTCATGGAAGGGGTGGGTAAGCCTTGCCCAGTGAAATGACATATTCTTCTAGTAAAAGATGACATGGCCTCAATCTCCATAAATTTGTATGTAGTATTATATTATACACCTAAACGCAAACATATTTTCACCTGAAAGATTATTATATCACAAAAAGACTTACATCGGGTGTGTCATCCAGTGGGTCCATGGGATTAATCTCAACCACCTCTGTCGTAGGGGGATCCAACTTGTATGAAGAGTGGGGTGGCATAGGTATTGTCTAAGGAAGTTGAGACTGAGAATCCTGATACTATCTCATTGTGTCCTCTATTTCCTTTGCAATCATGTCTTGCACCTACTCTTGTGACAATCCTCCTCTCCTAATAGATTTGCACTTCTTTGATGATCCAAAAAAGGATCTTATAGCTACACCTACCCCCAACAGCCCTAACATGGCCAAGATGCTTTAGAGTACCCAAAGAAACTGTCAATTCATCCCTTGGGCCCTCAGGGATGAACTTGCCCTCTTTTTTTTCTTGTAGAGATCCCATTAATCATCATCAATAGTAATTGGTCTGTAAAACATAACAATCAAATTCAAAAATGAACATGCACTCTAAGAGTTGAATTTTACTATTTTTGTAGCCACCTCAGTGGATGTGGGTTGGGTATTTCTCCAAATCAATTTTTCCTCTCGGTTATCCACTCCTCGTGGAAAAGTAAAGGTTCAGGAATAGTATAAGACTCAATAGACCCATGAGTAGGTTGCTCAGAAGAAGATGCTTCCACTATTCATTGGAAACACTTGTGTAGCCACCTAGACCAAAGTTGTGGTCATTCACACCTTTCTTTTTTAGTAACGTGTAAATCCTAGTTAATACAAACCATATGTTAAATATGTAATACATTTGAAATCATAAGAATGTATTTTAAATATGTTATACATTACGTAATACATTGATTTCATTTGATTAATCATAAGAATATGTGTAAAAATAAAGGAGGTTTAATACCTTGAATTCATTTGTTTGTCTTGAAGCAACAAATGCTTCCCACATCTTTGGGTCAAGATAGTCCCATTGCTTAGTGGCAGACTTCTTCTTCTTATTGCCCATTATGTATTATCTTGTCAGACTTGTCCTATAATTTCTTAATAGCCTCTCACAGTGTTGCATCCCTGTTTTACAATGCAATTTTTCATCAAGGTAAAAGATGTTCTGCAAGATTTCATATACTTAATATAATATTAAAAAAATGAATTGTGCATATCTTCAAAAATCAGAATATCTCATAGATAAGTTCTTCCACATGTAGTCTTTCGTGGAAGCATCAACTTTATGCCAAGATTCTATTTTTATCTCTAATTTTTTGTGAGTAATAACCCCTAGATATTGTGTGAAAGTACTCTAATTATTACCAATAGGATTTCCTGCGTCATCAAAATCAATAGCCATCTTTGGTCATGTACCATGTTGCGCTACTAACTTGTTCAACAAGGTGATGTTCCTCTAAAAATCCAGCAAGATCCTCAAGGTGCATATCCTCAGGGTGCATATCCTCAGGATGCTCATCCTAAAATTGTCGAGAAACACATATAAGTGATAGAGAATGCAAAATGCACATCTATGTAATAAATGTGATAGAGAGTGTAAAAGGAAAATTTATGTAATAAAATGATACAACTTACACAGTCATGGTGCTCACCCTCACGGTTCACATCGTCACGGTGCTCATCCTCATTGTTAGATGCAATTTAAATAATGTCATGTTAAAAATAGTCAAAAGTTCAAATATAAGTGATAAAGATTGTAAATTTTACATGTTGCGTATGAAAAAATATATATGTAATAAAGAATGTACTATGCACATCTACCATTTAATCAATAAAATGCATGCCTCTAGTATTGGTTGAATCTTTGATCAATTAATATTCCTTTTACGTGATCTCCACACAGATATAAGTCAGTTTTAGTTTCAAATTTTGGTGTTGGCTAGCCAACTAAGAATGGACTGGAGTCATCATACTTGTCATAGGACTCTTCTTCATCCATAGGATATGCAATGAATCTCATTTTCCCATGAACAACGACAAACCATTTTTCATTTGCAAGATCATTGATATAAAATACTTGCTTCTCATGTGATGCCGTTATGAATGGTACATCCTTCTCACCAATCATTTCAAAATTCACTAATGTGAAACCCAATTCATCCACTACAGCTCCTTTTGTGTTATCAAACAAATTACACCTAAAGATGGGAATTATAAATCTATTTAGTCTAACTCCCATATCTCTTCAATGACACCGTAATAAGACATTTTAACTTCAAGTGGAATCATATCCTTCATACTAGAAGAATACAATTAAGATGCTTAAAGGGTGACCCCACTATTTTGGACGACACTCTTATCATCTTGATGGTTTTTGTAATATGAAATTCCATATATGTCAAACTCTTTGTAAGACATAACATTACTTTTGGTTTAAAGGCGAGCATTTTGATATTTTCATCAACATCATTTTGTGTTTGAGATAGTTGGTTAAAGACTTTATATTCAAACCACCTAATAAATGTCTTATTATGATCTATAGCAAGCCACATTGTGTTATCTTAAGGATATTTTGTCGTGATAAAATTGGTATGTTTGGTGATATAAATATCCACTTCATTGATGTTGTGTAAAACATACAAGTGTGTTTGTTTCCACAACTCACGACTAATTACTTTCACTCATTCTCCTGAAGTCCCTTTGCCAAAACAATAATCAATATTGTTTTCATTGAGAGGAGCTTAATTACAACTTAGAAAGTCATTGCAAAAGCCCATAACCTCCCTAGATAACCCTCAATAATACTCCCTTCAGGCTGATAATGATTTCAAACAGAACTTTCAAAAATACTCATGTACTATTGAAAATGATACATCCAATGCAAGAAGATTGGACCCATTATTTTCACTTCCCTGGTCAAATGAATAACAAGATGTACCATGATATAAAAGAATAAAGGAGTCGGCGAGAAGTATCCCAATTGGTCACAGCTCATGGCCCCTCACGAAAGGTCCCGAGTTTGACTCCCGCTGGAAGCGCTGCTCAGAAATGAATTTCCCACAATGTCAGCCGACCTCTGATGCGACTTATTGAGATACCAGTGTGCGGGTGCACGGGTCTTGTGAATAAAGTTGTTGCCTAGTGAGAGGTGACAATATGTGAATGGCCTTGTGAGCTATGTGAATAAAGTTGTTGCCTAGTGAGAGGTGACAAGATGTGAATGGCTTCTGAGCCATGTGAATAAGTATCTGATGAAAGTGGTACATGTCTCTTTATAGCATTTATCTGAATAAAATATGTTTGAGAACTTGACTGATGCTAAAAGAATATGATAATGTACTTAAATAATCAAGTGAAATCTATTCATGTAGTGCTCTGACCATAGATCCATCATCGTCAGGAATAGGTGATGGTGAAACAGGTTGCTCCGTGGCATATCCTGGATTTCATATATTTTTGAATATACGGGGGTCAATGGGCGAAAATATCCTTACGTCCTCTTGAAGTGATTGTGAGGAGGTAAACAAGAAACCTCTCAAATCCTTCATGAATAGGTCGGGATAGATGTATCACTAATCTCCCGATGATTGGGCCAGATGTTGTACCCATCTCCCAATGTTTTTGTCGGGTCGATGGAGATAAACATGAAATCTCTCAATTGCCGACGAGAGTGCAGTTGACGCTGTAACTCTGTAGCGAAGTTGCCAGTATACCCTGGAAAGCTACGTTAGCAGAGACACGAGATGTCCTGCGTTTTGTCTCGCACTGACTGAGACGTGGGAGGTCTTGGAAGCCGGCTCTTCCCTAGACCTATGTATGGTACCGGTTTCGACTTCGCAATGGCCGGTTGGAGTATGAGCGGTATACCTCATCTCCTCAGAGCTTAAATATGATTGTAAAATGTAATCAGCTGTATAGCATGTTTGCTTAAGGATTGAATACGGAGATTCATTGGCTGATGTTGCATTTCTTTGTGCATTCCTTAGCGGATAAATGTTATTTATGTTTCTTTATATTCTCTGCAAAGTAGACAGATGAATTACTTATCTACCATGGGTAGATGCAATACTCTCCTTGAGAATAGGAGATTATCTTATTCTGTTCTATGATGAATAATTCTGCCTGATAAGGTAAAAGTAACCCCTGCTCAGTTTTAATTTAATAAACTGCAATAACAATGTCTTGGCGGAGAGTTATATCTCTCGCTGGGGCAATTTTTCAATTGTCTCACCCCCGTGGGAAACATTTTTAGGTATGCATGGGAGGCAAGGCAGGAAATCCCTAAGATCAGAAAAAGAGCAGCAACAACAACAACAACAAGGACAGCAATCAGATCTCAGGTGGAGATATTGTTTGTCAAGTCATTTAGATAGTAGTCCTATGTGTCGTTTCTGTACTCTCAGGTCCTCGGAGTTTTAAATGATTCAATCGGAGTTTTGGCATAGTGCCTCAAAGTTTTTATACCGCCTGTGTATATTTGTAACAGGGCAGTCAATGTTGTAATCCTTAAAAAGGAATTGTACAGGCTGTGTACTTGTGAACCAGGATGAAATGGAAACACTTTGGTTCTTGGTTAAAGAGTTTTCCTATAAATGGATCTCTTTGAAAAAGTTTTAAATTTTTAGTGATTTTTAGTAATTCCGCTGCAAATGATTTTCTTCCGCATGTTTTATTATTGTTAATGGCACTTGTTATCTTAACAATGGCGAGTGTCGTTACAGATAGTTTCAAATAAAGTATAAGATATGTGTTGATTTAGACAGTTTCATACAAAAAATGGCAATTATTGGTTCTTTTTCTAATCTTTTTGTTAAGGGCTTATATTAAGCTCTCGTGTTTGACAAGTAAACTAAGGACAATGTTATTATTTATTTCCATGTTTTCTATTCATCATTTTTACATACAACAATTCAATACCATAAAAATTGTGATCATGTTTCGCAATCTGGATATACATGTTTAGTATATTAAATATGTGAGGTTTTGTATTATAATAAGCATTTTGTAATATAGGTGTTAAAATATCATCTCATTGATCCAATGAAATGAAAAAGTTTATCTACAGTTTATTCGATGAATGTAAACAAAAAGTATTTTTCCTCTACCAACATCAATTAAGGTTAAAAATACTAGAAGAAAGTACTTATTAAAAATTATTATTATTTTATGCTAATATATTTTGAGATCCGTAAATCATATATCAGTGGGTACAAAGTTATTCACTACAGAATAAATATATCTTTTTCGATGATGTTCAACATTTGGAAGGAAAGAATATGTAGCGTCATTATGTTTGTTACGATATATGATAACATCTACTAATAGATGAGTACTATGATTAATGGTGAAGGTAACTTAAGAAAGAACACACTTTATGTTCTTGCTAAAGTTATCTAATATATAATAAACATTTTATAATGTGTTATGTAAAAGAAAATAATTTTTATTTTATAGTATCATGAAATTAGAATGTAGAAAAATTTAATGAACTATATCAAACTTTGTTTATTCCTCAACGGCATAACTTTTTCAAAATGTATGTCTCTGGTATGAATGCGCCAGTAATATACATGAATGTAGAGTCGATAACTTCTAATATATTGTTGCTTATTGTTTTTAGAAACATATTATGTCGAAATTAAGATATATGGTTTACAAATCATAATAAAAGAAGTTTACATATTATCAATACATAGTAAGTGGTTTTTCCTAAATATGTTGATAAGATATATGGAAAACCATGGTGCTACTTAACTCTATATATTCTCATTATCCATGTTCATATGGTTTAGTTTAGACATACTCTAAAATAGGCACATTCGTTAGCCAAGATGGATATAAGAAAGCTATGTTGCCCTTGCAAGTTAAAAGAACATCTTTTTTAAAACATTTAAAATTAAAAGCATGCAAGAAGTTGTTTAACTGGAAAACATGAATTATGTTAGAAAATAAAAATAACACATTTGATTAATATAGTAGTTTACAATTTATTTTATGATGAAGAATTTTCTCTTTTTTGTATAGAATTTTATTCTCTATTGCATATGATAGCAAGATGTATTTCTGTCCTCTTTCATTAGAATTCAAATTGAAGAACATCTGACATTCAATTTAGTATTTTTAAGATAATGAGAAAAAATATCACTAATAGAAAATAATCACTATAAATTACACCAAATATAAATAGGTAAACAATCAATGTTTTACAATTACCTATTAGATTGTAATAGAGAACAACTAAATTGTAGTTTGGATTTTTTTGAGATGTAAATAGAGTTACTTATTCAATTATGTGGCATAATGAATATGTCCATTATACATGATTCCTAATAAATTCCCTAAAACATCATGGACTTTGTCACTTTCTTTCCTAAAACTGTAACTCTATCATAAATATATTCTATATGATTTTATTACATATAATTCATTAATCTAGAAAAACTTAGAAAGAGATTATAGTAGTTAAGGAAACTACAACAATTTTTAGCTACCTAATTTACTTTTTTATCATTAGCATTAAGAGTGTTGATCTTGGTTGCTCTGAATTGTTAAGGGATATAAAAAACATATTTCAAGTATAGTACATAGATAGCTATGTATGTGTCTTTCATCATGGTTTTTAGATTTTGTTTGTTTAATCATGATTATGATAATAGACAAAGAAAGTATGTGTCAAGAAGTTATAGTTATGATGATAGAACTAAGATGCAAAGTGGGACTTTTTTACATGTAATAAATGTCCTATTTAGTAATGCAACATAATGTAATTATTTAGCATCAAGACATGATGATGCTTCTTTTGTTCACTTGCAACTATCATTAATGTGGTTCAATGAATAGAAAGTATAAAATTGTTTTCCTATCATTCAATTTTTTTAAGTAGGTGCTTATATATTACAATTTTACAGTTTTCATATATTCAGCTAAACAATGTAATTTAATAATAAATTATTCTTGGTTGTGAATTATTATTTATGCACATTGAATAGAGTCTATTTCTCATATGATATTTTCATAAAATAATAAGAAATATGAATTTACCTATCAATATAAAATATTATCAGAAAATACATAAAAGTAAGAATTATACATTGGTAAGAAGGCCACGTGCAAAGCACATGTATTTACTAGTCTAGTATAATGATGAAATATGCACGTTCAATGATGGAAAATTTTGGAAATCATGATTGAGGACATGTTCGTTTGTGAATTGATAACCTATATTTTAATGATACACCTTGTTCCCATATGAAGTTATGAATACGAACCCTAATTGAGGGATAGTAGGGATGGGTAAACCCTGATGCCATGATGATGTCACGTTATGAAGGAACACTAAGTGATGTGTATATAATCAAGATGAGTACATCCTTGATGATGACAACCTATTGTGCACCCCATTGTGTGGAATACCTCGAAAACCATGGTAAGATACCTAGACTTTATGGATATTGACTTTGACGCTTGAACATGACCTTGGACAAATTTTGAGGACAAAATTTCTTTTAAGGAGGGAAGGATGTAATGACCTAAATTTTCCTCTCTCCTCTATTGTGAATTATCTCTCTCATCATGTGACCCTCTTACTCAATTAGATATCTGTTTCATAGTTCAAATGTTATCATACTCCAAGTTGGTAACATCAATGGTTAATTTCACCATACAAAGTGTCAATTTGAAAGATTGAACACAATGACACATTTTAACATATCATCAACTTGAAATAGATATTGACCCTACTCCATATGATATTATTGCACCCTATTATAATTCAAGTGATAGAGCTCGCAGTTGCGTTTCCATTGTCATAAAAAATTCCTTAAATAGAGCTTTGGTGCCCAAGTTATGTAGTTTTAAAGTTGCCCTGTTTTGAATGTTTATTTTACTCTCTTATCCTTGTTTAGGCTCTTGGGCCGATCCATTCAAGGTCTAAGCCAGCATGCGGCCCAGACACCTGACTACCTTTGTTCTTTCTTCTTTGGGAAGACTTACAGGGAACGAGAGGGAGTTCTGCCTCACTGTATTGTATAGATCTTGCAATGAATAGCCCCAAGATCCACCCTATGATGGAAAAACACCATAAAACCTAGATTTCTAGTCTCTGAATCAGGTATGGGCCTTATCTAGTTATATGACTATCGCTTTCTTGCTTGAAAAGACATATATTGTATGCTTGTTTGTTTACTTGCTCAAATATTGCCATGTAGTATTGCTATGTCTTACTCGATGTTTGCCTCGTCAGTTTTATAACTTGAACACACATATATATAACTCCATTATAATGTTGTTGATAAAGGGTTATCTCTTGGCTATGGCCCTGAGGTCCCTCTCGTATAAAAGGGTTAGCTAATTTTGTAACCCTTACGGACCCTTCCGACGGGAAGTTGGTCAAAGGCCTTAAACATGCTTGATATTGTTGATATAATGGAGTGAAATGACATAAAATATGGTTTCGCATTTTTTAAACAATTAACCTGTTTATTCTTGTTCGTTTAGTCTTGAAATCTTTTCAAAATTATGCAAATCTTATACATATATGTATATTTCTGCCCCATACTCAACACCTCGTGTGTTGACCCATTTCTTGTATTTTGTTTTTAGGTTCAGATATGGATAGAAGGTTGATGGGCTCGGTGAGCTATGCTAGGTGTACTTATTGTAAGATCCAATTTTTAGTGCACATGAATTACTTGTACCTTGACTCTGGAAATATGTAACTGAATTCATGAATATGATGCATTTTTTATAATTTATCTTGTTGAATGTTGAGACTATGTTGGTGCCTTTATCTTGTTATTTGTTCATGTGTGCTAAGCTTTACGCTTCTGCATGTCGCCTTTGTTATTCGTTTGGTTCATGGGACTGGGATTCCAGTTCTGTGGCAAGCATCCTCCTTAATATGGACCATCATAGTCAACTCTTTTACTAAGTCGCTTAGTCATAATGACAACCCCCTTCACTTAGGACCTAGCAAGTTGAATACATCCCTTGCAATCTAAGCAGGTAATTCAATATTTGAAGGAGGAAGTGGAGGATAAACTGTAAGGGGGCTTCTTAGGTGTTATGACCTAAACACACACACAGATATATATATATATATATATATATATATATATATATAATTTCTCATACCAATTGCCAATTATATTCACCAATAGAAAAGAATCACAAATACAAAAGCAATGAAAATTTAGCATACATTGATATAGACAATTCCCACTTTAGGCCACACAACCATGTCACCTTTTGCATCACCTATCATTTTGTGGTCGGGATGGGCATGTGATAGTGGTGTCTATTTCCAAGTGTCATAGACAATCTTGATAGACACATGAACCACATCTGTGGGCAATGGAACACCATGAATCATGTCATGGAAGGGGTGGGTAAGCCTTGCCCAGTGAAATGACATATTCTTCTAGTAAAAGATGACATGGCCTCAATCTCCATAAATTTGTATGTAGTATTATATTATACACCTAAACGCAAACATATTTTCACCTGAAAGATTATTATATCACAAAAAGACTTACATCGGGTGTGTCATCCAGTGGGTCCATGGGATTAATCTCAACCACCTCTGTCGTAGGGGGATCCAACTTGTATGAAGAGTGGGGTGGCATAGGTATTGTCTAAGGAAGTTGAGACTGAGAATCCTGATACTATCTCATTGTGTCCTCTATTTCCTTTGCAATCATGTCTTGCACCTACTCTTGTGACAATCCTCCTCTCCTAATAGATTTGCACTTCTTTGATGATCCAAAAAAGGATCTTATAGCTACACCTACCCCCAACAGCCCTAACATGGCCAAGATGCTTTAGAGTACCCAAAGAAACTGTCAATTCATCCCTTGGGCCCTCAGGGATGAACTTGCCCTCTTTTTTTTGCTTGTAGAGATCCCATTAATCATCATCAATAGTAATTGGTCTGTAAAACATAACAATCAAATTCAAAAATGAACATGCACTCTAAGAGTTGAATTTTACTATTTTTGTAGCCACCTCAGTGGATGTGGGTTGGGTATTTCTCCAAATCAATTTTTCCTCTCGGTTATCCACTCCTCGTGGAAAAGTAAAGGTTCAGGAATAGTATAAGACTCAATAGACCCATGAGTAGGTTGCTCAGAAGAAGATGCTTCCACTATTCATTGGAAACACTTGTGTAGCCACCTAGACCAAAGTTGTGGTCATTCACACCTTTCTTTTTTAGTAACGTGTAAATCCTAGTTAATACAAACCATATGTTAAATATGTAATACATTTGAAATCATAAGAATGTATTTTAAATATGTTATACATTACGTAATACATTGATTTCATTTGATTAATCATAAGAATATATGTAAAAATAAAGGAGGTTTAATACCTTGAATTCATTTGTTTGTCTTGAAGCAACAAATGCTTCCCACATCTTTGGGTCAAGATAGTCCCATTGCTTAGTGGCAGACTTCTTCTTCTTATTGCCCATTATGTATTATCTTGTCAGACTTGTCCTATAATTTCTTAATAGCCTCTCACAGTGTTGCATCCCTGTTTTACGATGCAATTTTTCATCAAGGTCAAAGATGTTCTGCAAGATTTCATATACTTAATATAATATTAAAAAAATGAATTGTGCATATCTTCAAAAATCAGAATATCTCATAGATAAGTTCTTCCACATGTAGTCTTTCGTGGAAGCATCAACTTTATGCCAAGATTCTATTTTTATCTCTAATTTTTTGTGAGTAATAACCCCTAGATATTGTGTGAAAGTACTCTAATTATTACCAATAGGATTTCCTGCGTCATCAAAATCAATAGCCATCTTTGGTCATGTACCATGTTGCGCTACTAACTTGTTCAACAAGGTGATGTTCCTCTAAAAATCCAGCAAGATCCTCAAGGTGCATATCCTCAGGGTGCATATCCTCAGGATGCTCATCCTAAAATTGTCGAGAAACACATATAAGTGATAGAGAATGCAAAATGCACATCTATGTAATAAATGTGATAGAGAGTGTAAAAGGAAAATTTATGTAATAAAATGATACAACTTACACAGTCATGGTGCTCACCCTCACGGTTCACATCGTCACGGTGCTCATCCTCATTGTTAGATGCAATTTAAATAATGTCATGTTAAAAATAGTCAAAAGTTCAAATATAAGTGATAAAGATTGTAAATTTTACATGTTGCGTATGAAAAAATATATATGTAATAAAGAATGTACTATGCACATCTACCATTTAATCAATAAAATGCATGCCTCTAGTATTGGTTGAATCTTTGATCAATTAATATTCCTTTTACGTGATCTCCACACAGATATAAGTCAGTTTTAGTTTCAAATTTTGGTGTTGGTTAGCCAACTAAGAATGGACTGGAGTCATCATACTTGTCATAGGACTCTTCTTCATCCATAGGATATGCAATGAATCGCATTTTCCCATGAACAACGACAAACCATTTTTCATTTGCAAGATCATTGATATAAAATACTTGCTTCTCATGTGATGCCGTTATGAATGGTACATCCTTCTCACCAATCATTTCAAAATTCACTAATGTGAAACCCAATTCATCCACTACAGCTCCTTTTGTGTTATCAAACAAATTACACCTAAAGATGGGAATTATAAATCTATTTAGTCTAACTCCCATATCTCTTCAATGACACCGTAATAAGACATTTTAACTTCATGTGGAATCATATCCTTCATACTAGAAGAATACAATTAAGATGCTTAAAGGGTGACCCCACTATTTTGGACGACACTCTTATCATCTTGATGGTTTTTGTAATATGAAATTCCATATATGTCAAACTCTTTGTAAGACATAACATTACTTTTGGTTTAAAGGCGAGCATTTTGATATTTTCATCAACATCATTTTGTGTTTGAGATAGTTGGTTAAAGACTTTATATTCAAACCACCTAATAAATGTCTTATTATGATCTATAGCAAGCCACATTGTGTTATCTTGAGGATATTTTGTCGTGATAAAATTGGTATGTTTGGTGATATAAATATCCACTTCATTGATGTTGTGTAAAACATACAAGTGTGTTTGTTTCCACAACTCACGACTAATTACTTTCACTCATTCTCCTGAAGTCCCTTTGCCAAAACAATAATCAATATTGTTTTCATTGAGAGGAGCTTAATTACAACTTAGAAAGTCATTGCAAAAGCCCATAACCTCCCTAGATAACCCTCAATAATACTCCCTTCAGGCTGATAATGATTTCAAACAGAACTTTCAAAAATACTCATGTACTATTGAAAATGATACATCCAATGCAAGAAGATTGGACCCATTATTTTCACTTCCCTGGTCAAATGAATAACAAGATGTACCATGATATAAAAGAATAAAGGAGTCGGCGAGAAGTATCCCAATTGGTCACAGCTCAGGGCCCCTCACGAAAGGTCCCGAGTTTGACTCCCGCTGGAAGCGCTGCTCAGAAATGAATTTACCACAATGTCAGCCGACCTCTGATGCGACTTATTGAGATACCAGTGTGCGGGTGCACGGGTCTCCCGGGTTTGCCATCCCTTCTATCTGGGTCTCCACCTAGGGGGTGGGTTTCCCCTGACTATCAAAAAGATATCAAAGAATGAAGGAGAAAAATACATCTCAAAATAGCTCAAGGTAATGATCACGTCTCTTTGCAACTTATCAAGATTCTTATGATCAATAACTTTGATGCATAGAGTCTTGAAGAAGAAACAAGGTCTGGTGATTGCAAACCTTACATGCTTTGGAAGTATAGATCAATCACCATGAGAAATATTTTCTACATTAGAGTGTGACAATCATGATATTTAAGACCTATCAGCCTCATATCCTTCATTGATACCAAACTATGGAAACTGAAAAAGTATCCATATGGTACCTTAACATTAAGCAATCACTCACAATAAGTTCTATTCTCCTATCTAGACAATGTGTAACAAGTAGTAAGTAAACATGTTTTTTTACCACTGCTAACTTCTATTGTTAATTCTTTCCTTATACCCATTTCACAATGGTCCATTTTGGATTTCATGCCATTTTTAGTCTTACCTAGTTTATTCAATAGAGTACCAATTACTCTATCATAGACATTTTTCTCAACATGCATGACATCGATACAATGCCTAACTGCCAAAGAAATCCAACAAGGAAGATCATGAAATTATCTTCTTGAATAAAGATTTGTCACTCCATGTAGGAATAGTACATTGTGATCTCTTACCAAATTCACTGACAATATCTTTTACTCTTTCATAAACAACCTCCACTGATATAGGTTTATGGGCACTATGTTCCTCATTTGATCCTTTGAATGCTCTATGCAACCTTTGGTAAGGATGTACTTTTGGAATAAACCTTCAAAGACTAAGATATACAGTCTTGCCTCCATGTTTTAATCATAATGAATCTATGTTCTCCTCACATATGGCATGCTTTGGATCTTTTTATGATGTATCTAGACAAATTCCCACATTCTGGAACGTCACTAATAGTGCAAATCAACATATCATGCAAAGGAAATGCCTTCTACATGAATCATCATAGGTAACCAGACCTTCTCCATAGAATTTATTTAAGTCATCAATCAGAGGTTCAAGAAAAACAAAAATATCATTGCCATGTTGTTTGTGGCTTGATATCGACAAGGACAACATGACATACTTATTTGTATACACAACTAGGGAGGAAAATTGTATATAACAATCATAACAAACCAAACGTTGTGTTGGTTTCTTAATGCGCCATATGGATTCATACTGTTGGTACAAAGTCCAGGTCATAGAATCCCGACTTCTTCACCAAATTCAAGGTACAATAAATCAACTATCTTCCATTGTGGGGCATCAGAGGAATGTTGTAGGATCACATCATTGTTTTTCTTTGCCTTTGCATACTAAGATAAATTGTGTGCATCCATGATATTGGAAAATAAACATTAAAACTATGGTATTATAGGTAGTTAATACATCATCTCGAGAGGAGAGCCAATTTTGGACTTACCCAAAGTCGCCATTTTGTACCTTGACGCCCCACATTTTAGATAATCATTCAAATTGATATAGTCCTTTTGAAATAATAGAAAATCATTTGGACAAACATGTGTATTCTTAGCCTTCATTCCCATTGTACACAATATTTTCTTTAATTCTTATGTTGAGATTGGAAGCTTGTTGCCTTCAGGAAGAATTTCTTTCAACAAAGACAATAGAGATGTGAATCTTTTGGCACTCCATATATTGTTTTTTTTGTCGGCGAAAAAACTTTGTTGCTATTAAAATTACCAAAACTTTAGGTACATGAAGACACACCCCCTATCCCTTTGTAGGATTACAGAAAGAAAGCAAAATATCATATTAAAATTGGTCTTGAACATAAGATCTCTAAACAGAAGAAACTACAAACCAGAAAGAAGCGTCCCAAAAAAATACACAAACAAAAGACTGACTATCCATCAGTCTACACAACTGAGGAGCTACACTGACAATAAAGACCACCCACAAATTGTGCAAGTATAGAAGGAAAATGAAGGACATCCAACTTCTATCTATGCACTAAGCAAGGCCGCACTTCTGTATTGGAATTTATCTATCTCAAATAGCTGCAAATCATAGTGTCTATCCTGTCATACCATCTTCTCATAGAAGACTCCAAACGTAGACTGATCAGACTGGAGCAATGATCAATTCAACCATCATATCTCTCCTTCGCACATAGCAATATGATCATCCTCTGAAATTAGTGGTCAGAAGAAATACGAGGGTTGAATCAAGGCACCGAACAGAACTGATTAGTGTCTGGTGAACTTGACGAGCTGATAGAAGTAAAATCACGATCGCAGGGGTAGACTGGAAGTAACCCTTGTCCATCATCATCCATGGCGACTCATCAACTAATTGGTCAGAACCAATTGTCGATCAAGTGGAGCTTAACAGGCCAACGGCGAGATCGGCATGTGTACCACCGCGATTTCGTCAAACACCAAAGGAGTTCATTGGAAACCCATGGACGCAAGATGGCAGCGGTAACGCCAGAGCACAAATGATACCATCTTGGTGCTGCAGAGTGGGCTCGGTGTTGAAGAAGCACCTCACGAGGAGCCCTAGACGCAGGATGATCGCGAGATGCAACGGAGCTCACGGCACACCCTGGTACATCCGAGGAGTCTCGGCGTCGAGGTATCACCCAGGGTCTTCTGCTTGCACAGATATTCCTCAGCGAACATCTTGAGGACAATGGGAACTAGGCTAAAATAACCACCATCTGCATATCCTCAAACACGTTGAAGGTGTACTGTTACTCTGCCTTCACCGGTGGAGGGAACTAAGCTTGTGGAGGGGCCAGCACTGCAGGCAGGTAGAGCACCAGGGCTTGAAGCCCAACTCAAGTGAAGGTCGGCTCACGTGAAGAAGAAGCCAGGAGCAGATCCACGTGGAGTTGCAACCGGGAAAGGTCTAAGAGCACAAGATGGAATTGAAGCCCCAGAGGTGAAGTAGAAGTGTGTGGGGCGATCCCAGCCGAGTAGGTGAACCACCAAGGAAGGAGAATGCCGCCCCGAGAAGAAGCCCAGGATCTCCTCCAAAGGTCACGAGGACCCAAGGAATAGGCAAAGTCGTGCCTCGACAGGGGTGGAAGTCGTCGGAGGTACCCATCATGCCATTCGCGTGGTGGGTTCTCGACTCGGCAAGCGTCTGCCACATCCTCTACTGGCTACAAGTAATATCCACATCCACGTGTGTGGCCTATCCTTCATGCATTTCTCACAATAGAGTTTCGGTGAGGTACACAAAGGTGACACTGAAAAACGCAACCAGAAAGCCACACTCAACATCTTGTACGGCCTAGCTTTAGCGGAAGCCCTGCTTTTCCTCATCGAGAAGGTGTACTGGGAGTTCAAGCTTAGCTTCCATGATCTATTGGTGGAATTAAGTAGAGAATGCCGTCTTGGCGATACCTTGGCCGATCTCGTCCCCAACCGTCAGTTCTTCTATGACGCCTTCTCCCGGTGCATCGAAGGCAGCATCTTCGACGGCACCAAGATGGACCTTGTATCCTTCACTGAGGAGCTACTCGGGTCAGACTCTAGGGATGAGCAGCTCATAGGCGACGGAGGGGTGGTGGCCCCAGAGAGCACATGACGTCGCCTGAGCCCCACCGCCAACAGGCAGAGGTGAGCCACTGGCCACCAGTAGAACCTTTATGGAAAGTGGAAAGGCCAGGAAGGTGGAGAAGAAGGTAGGGAGGGAAAGAGGGGAGAAGGATCGAGGAGGAGGAGGGCCAAGGGGAGGGCATGCCGGAAGGGAATGGCACCCCTCCCCTCATTGTGGAAAACCCTAGAGAGAAGTGGGAGCTCTCATTCTAGAGAGAGAGAGAGTGAGACAGAGCCCTAACACTCCACCTATTGTTAGACTTTAGAGTATACAATCTCAAAAAAATGCTCAGCTTAGTACAAACCAAGTATAATGATATGTCACCATCATGGACAATGTTTCTAAATAAGGAAGGTGAATCACTAAGATTTACCCCATAACTATCTAGCATTACATCAACCCATGTCTATTGAAATTAGTTTGTTCACATTTACATCATCGTAGGCAATTCCTTCTTCAACACAAGTATTGTTGTCGACATCTACTAATTGTTGGTATGTATGCTCAGAGAGCCAATCATATGACAATTGGAGTATGGCATTAAATACCTGATTTGACTATAATAAAGGTAAATGCATCTATTATGTTTGTCTTAGTCATAATATGATGACACACACATAGTCAAGTACGTGATTTGAATAATGAGATCATAGTAGATGTCTCTAGTCAGATATTACTATGGAAGAAAAATAGACAACAGTAATACATAAGACTAGAGTGTGTGTTGACTGATGATAGAATTTAATTAGTCGTGATATGTGATATCAAGTCAAGCACAATGTACATGTTAGAGATTAGTGTATCGGACAAACCCACCATGAGAGTGATACATGGATACCATGGAATGGTATTCAGAATCATCTCCCATAGTGATTGTGGTTCTTAGATTTGAAGTCACTACATTCATCACATGTTGTTCATGTACTTTGGCATTATCCACTATGATCCAGAATAAGGGTTTCCATAAAGGTGGTGCTTGGGTGCACTATGACACATGGGGATTGAGTGTGAGTGATGCAGATGGGATTTGTCCCTCCTACATGAGATTGATATCCATGCCACTTGATAAGCGAGATTGAGTAATGTACGGTCATACTCATGTGATTCAATATGTGATATGTTAACTCACATGCATATCAGACAGTCTACTCTAGTTCAAGGAACATGGATTGAACGTTGATAGGATGATAATTCTGTGCCTTGAGTTCAATTTGGATATCAGAGACAAAGGAACTATACGATCACAGTAACACTAATCACGCATTGTAGGTTGAAGTTGTTCTCCAACTTTCCAAATTACTTAGGTAGCAATGTTGTGTGACTAGGCACTGCTCTTTTCTTGTGATGTCATAAATTATTATGGAAATTCACTGCCAACATAATTTTGGACCTATAGGGTTACACACATTGGATACACTTGGATTAAAGGAGTATATTCATGAATGATGTTTAGATTGAACATGAAAGGTGTTTAGGTATTCAATTAAACAACATATCAATTGACTAGACTTAGAATCATCAAGTTCAAGTGTTGAGCTGACTGATTGGAGTATCAGGTTGATTGAAAATTCATTTGGTTGATTTCTGCATGACTAAGGACACCAACCGATCAACTCACTTGGTGAATCAATTGGCTCAAGTTGGTGAGATGATCGATTCACCTAGTAAACTGATCAGCTCGGTCAATCCAACTGAAGCTTCTAGTGATTAACCTGAATCATGAGAAAAGTTGATAGTTTCACTTTGTTCAATTCAATTGGTATAAGAATTAATGTTGGACATTAATTATAAATGAATTGTGAATTCAATTGTGATTTGGAAACACTATGAAATGATTGTCTCACTGGTTGAATCGATCGGCTCACTGTGCCGACTGAATGGTTCACCAGTGAACTGATCAGTTCACCTATCACAGGTTGTGAAATTCATGAAAAGTCTAGACCCTGTTACTCCCACACAGACTGTGAACCCTGACCCTAGCCTCTACTATAAATAGAGGGGTACTGGGGGCTTCCCAACACACACAATTGAGAATTAGTTTCTCTAACATTTTTTGTTCTCTCTGGTTGTGACAACCAATAGAGAGCTTGAGAAAGTCCTACCCATTAAAAGGAGGGACAATGAGGGAGAGAATAGTTGAGAACAATTATGGAAGAGCATGTGGTGACTAGTACACTAACAGAAGGGGATAACTCCTTCCTGTTGGCTCTAGTAGTGCAACGTGTAGTTCTCGATGGTCTGTGTGGACTTCTCTATAGGTGGGAGACTTCTACCGCTAGGAAAATTCCATCAACTGCTGTCTGTGGTGGCCAGACCAGGAGGCCAGTGGAGACGACTGTTCGAGTGTTGTTGATGAAGGAGCGAGTTGCTGCCTGAAGAAGAAGCATGATGCTACTATAAGGGTAATGTCGATGGACTTGCTCTAGGACCAGGTATAACCTTACAAACCTTCCTTCCTAGATACATTGTTGTTGATGCGATCTTGCTATTTTGGGAAATGGGCATTTGAATTTTTGTTTCCGCTTCCTATAGCTGATCGGATTTATTTTATTGCATACAATGCAAATATTAAACTAGTTAATGTATATCCTATTAAATTCCACATATGACTCCACAAACTAGTATATATATATATGTGTGTGTGTGGGGGGGGGGTGTGTGTGGGGTGTGTGTGTGTATGCAATTCACACGCGTCGCCCTAAAATTGATTTTGATGGTGGATGTGAAGCATGGTTATGGCCAATAACCCTAGATCTATGTGTACATGGTTGTGGTTGTTTATCCCTATTATTACTTGTTTGTGTATCAAGCCTCTCTCTCCTCTCTAAATGTAAATTAATGCTCTTCTTCCTATTTCCCCTCAAATATAACTCAAGGTTATCCCTTATATAATATAATAAGAAATAGGATAGTTTTAATTTATGTTTTGTCATGAGAAGACGTTCTGCATTAGATGAATCGATCGACTAGAGGATCGAGGAGGACAGATTATAGGAGGATGAACTTATTGATTGGTGTCCCAACCAATTGGCTGGAGGTGTCCAAACGCCGCTTGGACCTGAGAACTAGATGATCATTTCAAGAACCAGCTGAGCGACCAAGAGGCTAGCCGACTGATGCAAGAGCTGAATCGATCAACCTGGATTGGTTTGAGCATAGATCTTCATCAACAACAGGTTGCATATGATGTAGATCTTAGGTGGTAGTAATTCCTTGTGCCTCCAAGGAATTACAATAGTATGGCCATAACCATCGCTTGTGTGTTTTAATTATTACATGTTCTTGTTTGTGGATATAGCATGTATATGATATGTACTAAGTATGTGGTGATTGGATATGTATATGTATTTATATATAAAATCCCTCAATAAAATATTAAGTCTAAGATGCTTTCCATTAGCAAAATACATGAAAAGCTTGATTATCTAGCGTGGGCACCCTAAGGGTGGTGCATTGTCTATCTCATGGAAGTGTGATGGTAGCATTGTGGGCCTGCCAAGCAGGGCACATTATTATAATGTTGGCATGCTTAACTGAGTGACCTTAATGAGATTAACCACCAGAGGAATGTAGATGGACTATGGCAAGGAGTTGTGCATACCATATATCCAAGAATTGCTTATGATGCAACTAGAAAATGTTGCCTGCCTTAATAATTGGTTATGGACGATGGCGTTGGCTGTGTAATAATTCAATTATTTTGGATCCTGGGTCATTAGAAGATTGTATGTTGCAGTCTTCCAAATTGATATGTGAGGTTATCAATTTGAAGAAATAGTGGGAGCAATAGTTAATTAAAGGCCTAATGAATATTGTTAACTTATCAAATCAAAAAAAATCAAAAATGTTTTGAAAAGTTTCAAAAAAACACGTTATTATTGTAATCAGTACTTGAGAATGATAAAACTAAATGGGATTTAGTTCCACATCTAGTTAAGGACTTTGACAAGTGTTCTCAACCGTGAGTGAAAGCTCTATGTCCTTGAAAGACCAGATCCAGAGGAACCCACTCCAAATACGCCTAAGGATGAAATAGATGCTTACTTGAAGCATGTCAATGATGTTGTAGACATTAACTACCTTATGCTATGATGTTTGAACTATGAGTTGCATGAGAAGCATGAAAACATCGACATTCTCAAGATGGTAACACATCTTAAGAATCATGTAAAGCAAGAAAGGTATAATGTCTTCAAAGCGTTGTTTGAGTGCAAACTGACAGAGGGAGATCCAGTAGAGCCCCATGTGCTCAATGCAATTGGGCATGTGGAGCATCTAAAGTGTCTGAGATTTATTCTAGGTCAAGAATTGACAATGGATATGATTCTACAAATGGTGTTTGAATCATATACAACCAGTTTATCAAGTGTTACAACTTGAGTAACTTGGCTAAACTACTGTCGGAACTACTTGGCATGTTGATGCCAAAGCACAAATGAAGAAGGACAAATTTGTGATGGTGATCAACAGAAGTGAGTCCAAGGTCAAAGGAAAGTCCAAGAAGTGTTCAAACGCTAAGCTAAAGTCCAAGTCTTCTGTAGTCAAGTTATGGGGAAGGGTAAGTGCAAAGGAATTTGTCCTTTACACTTAAAGGAACAAGGCAAGAAGAAAGAGATAGAGATCTCTACTTCAGGACCCAATAAGAAGTAAGCTAGAACTGTGCAAAGTAAGAGTTGATGCCACTACAATCGGATCTATCATTCATGGGCATATAATGGAATTACTGAATTGCTATTATTCACTTGCCATTAATAACAACATCATGTATCTTGTATGGACAAGAATAAATTGATATTTCATTTCAATGATAAGATCTTATATGGCAATGCCCTATGTCATATAAACTATATTAGATAGTTTTAGAGACAAATGTGTATGGCACATATATTGAATGACCTGATAACTCAAATAGTGAATACCTATAGCATTGTCATCTAGAGTATGATAAATGAGAAGTACATTTCTAGAATCCATATGATGGCTATCTAGACTTTTTTGGTTATTAAACCAATAGAGACATGCAAGTCTTACTTATTGGGAAATGTGGCAAGAGAATCTTCACTAGATGTGGTGGGAAATTGACTATTCCATTAGGACTAGTACATACCGATGTACATAGACCTTTTAGAATAAATGCTAAAGGTAGGTACCAATACCTCATTATATTTATTGATGCTATCCATAGATATGGAAATTTGTATTTAATGAAATGCTAAATGAATATCTTGAAGTGTTCAAGGAGATTGTGAATGAAGTATGTAACTAACTTGGTAAGAGTATTAAGATATTTCGAAGTGATTGATGTTGAAATATTTTAAACCAAGAGTTTGAGTACCTTCTGGAAGATCATGATAATGTATCATGATTGAACTCCACCTATTACACAATGATAATGCATCATGAAGTGTATAAGAAAGAAGGAATCACACCTTGTTTTTTCATGATGCAATTATTAATCAAATCTAGCTAATCTTCCAAATTTCTTTTGGGAACATGCTTAACACTAAACAATGTACCATCTAAAATGGATCAAAAGACACCATATGAGATATGCCATGGAAGGTGTCCTGATATGTCTTTTATAGTGATTTGTGATGAATGCTTATATAAGAAAATAGTTTCTTGAGAAGCTCTGCCCACAAAATCACATACATGTTATTTTGTTAAAATACTACTCTTATCCCAATCCAACAACAAAATTATTTTTAAATCTAGATAGCTCCATTCCTGAAGAGGAACTTAGTTCCAAAGGAATCAATGGGAATAAAATTAGAACTCAAAATGTTCGAGACAAACAAGAAAACATTGAACTTAAAGAGGTACAGTAGAAACATGGAGAATCACAACTTGTTATATAATCTCTAGTTCCTTATCTAACACACAAAACCTCATAACTCTAGTAGAATACACCTTCAGCGTGAAATACTATGACATCTTATGGCTCAAAAGGAGAGGTCATAAATGATGATTCAACAACCTACCTAGAAGCTATTGAGGAACTAGAATTGGAGAAATGACTTGAGGCAATTAGATCCAAGATGGAGTCAATGTAAACCAACAAGGTATGACCTTGATGGATTCACCTAAAAGGGTAAAACCCACAAGGTGCATTTGCGTCTTTGAGAGAAGACCAACATGGAAGAGTAAATTGGCTGCAAAGAGTTTCAAGAAAGTTCAAGGTGTTGAACATGATGAAGTCTTTCACCTATTACCATGGTTAAATCCATCTAGATCATGCTTGTTGTTGCATCTTGTTAAGACTAATGAGATTTGGCATATGGATGTTAAACCCACATTCCTTAATTGGAATAATTATAAGGATGTGTATGTGACACAATCTAAAGGTTTCTGACGTGTATTTTACTACGCGCTTAAACGCAAGTATACGCGTCGAGTAGTATAGGCCTTGTGAGGCCCGAGTCGAACTCAGGGATACGTGAATTATTGGAGACTTCTACTAACTAATCGCAATCAGCTAGACCGATTAACAAAGTAGGGTTTTGTTGTTGAAATTAAAAGAAAATAAAAATCAAACAAAGAAAACAATCGATTAAATGTTAATTTAATCAATTCAAAGAGATATCTTTAGGATGGCGGTTTCACCGCGAGTCAACATTCTATTAGGTTTCATATAATTCCTCACACTTCTCTCTCTATCCGGGTAGTGGCCTGAAATGAGAATTACCCACTGTCGTGGTGTAATTCACTACTTAGGTTTAGGTTGATTCCACCGTCGTAGTAATCATTCCCCTAAAATAAGCGCATTAAAAACGGTCTCTCAGTTCCCACCATAAATTTTACAACTCCTTTGTCAATGGTTTTATTAATTAATGTAGATTTCGTCTCTTTTCAACCGTTAATCCTTCTGTCAAAGTGATTAAGGGCATTAAGTTATTATTATGGTGATCAAGCATAACAATAGAAATGGATAAAACGAATCTATACCACGGATTTGAGAGAAAAATATGAATTATTGATATAAAAATGTCATACAATGCATTCCCGGGCTACTCCCGGTCCTAAAGATTGAGGGTTTTAGCCTCTCATGTTCATCTCACACGAATACATGGTAGAAATTGGGGAATTCATAAGAAAAACGGGAAATAAATGGGAAAACCCCTGAACGGAGAAGAACCGGTGGATCCTTGGTGTAGAACACGAGCTTCCCCGCCTGTCGGTGGTGGAAATCGTCTTCGGCAGCGTCCGAATCACCCGGGATGAGCTTCTCGGCGTCCGTTCTCCTTTTTCTCCTCCTCGGCACTCGTGCAATCAAAAAATGAGATCCCTCTCTCGTGTGGGCGGCCGTCATTAGGTATAAGTCCCTAATTAGGTCGTCAAATAACAACAGTCGTCCGATCGAGATCAAAACAGATCCAACGCATATCCGCCGGCGTCGATACCATCGACGCGGGTCGATGGTATCGACCCAGCGGATTAGCGGCAGCTTTCCTTTCTTTTATTCTGAGCGCCTGTGGTGATCTCGATACCATCGACTGGGGTGTCGATGGTATCGACTCCTGTAGCGTCGGTTTTGTCTTTTAGCGACGTTGTAGCTCTCCTTGTGTCGATGGCATCGACTTTCGTCGATGGTATCGACAGCATCCTCGCCAGCAGTTTGAAGAAATCTCGATGCCATCGACTTGGGTGTCGATGGTATCGACTCTGTGCTGCTCTTCTCGGCTGGCAACCTGTGGCTTGGTCGATGGTATCGACTTCCGTCGATGGTATCGACGGAAGCAGATACTTATTTTTCCTGAAATTTCACAACAAGACCAAGTAAATCCACACAATTTATAATAAGATGATAAATTATGCTCACAATAGTAAAACAAAGGGGATTTGGCATAATATGAAGGCAAAGACCGAAATGAGTGAATTATGCAATATTATCCATAAAAATGAGTAATTAGAGCACAAAACACATATGAAAAAGGTCTATAAATGCGACTCAAAATCATCGCATCAAACTCCCCTAAGCTTAAACATTGCTCGCCCTCGAGCAACTAATCCTTAGAATAGAATTGCAGATGTCAACTGAAAATCAACACACCACCCTACATCACACATGACTCCCACTGGACGTTCTCAAACCGGCCTTTCCTAATCACAGAACAGTAATTACCCTACAGGCGACAATAATCATCAACAAAAGAAATTATCCTTCAAACCGATGAACACTATCACATAAGGCAGTTAACATAATAAAATTCGCCGATTCAGCATTGGTGCATCTTGTGATCGCCTACACTACGTTGCTCGCCCTAACTACCATCTACATGGAAGCTGTTCTCCTGATAAACATGAGTGAGGAGAAAATCATGGTGGCCTACCAATCCGAGCAACGGGTGGATGGAATGGGTGGTTCATGGAAGAATTTCGAAGTATTACACAGTTTCAAAATGCATAAAACAAAATGCCCTAAATGATGTGAATGCACATTAAAAATGCCCTAATGCCTATAATTGGGTGGAATGATGCATGCACTAACCTTCCACCTCAAAAAGAGATAGAAATCTAATTAAGCCACATCATGTACTCAATTTCCTTGTTATGCAAGTGATATCATGTTCCTTTCTCCCTCTTATTCCATTTCCTTCTAAATTCTCTTTTTTTTTCTTTTCTCAATTTTTTCAGATTTTCAGATTTTTTTTTCTCTTAGCCCACATATCCATAATTGCTTAGAGATACATGTGTTAGGCTATTTTCTTCATGATTGGAAATCTTTGGACTATTTCGAGGGTATAGAACAATTTAGATCACTTTTTAAGACAACCTGAGGTACATGGTGTACTTATGCATGAAAATCATGAAAGTTATGAGTGCAACTACATGACATGCACCTAAAGGTAATGTGCATGAATCACTATATATTTTTTTCGTTTTATGCAAAAGTATGAAAATAACAATGCAAATCCTATCTACATGCTATGCACGCAAAAGAAGTTAAAACTGTACTTTACTTCCAATTCTTTGGTAGATTATGGAAAAATATGAAGTGGAATGATCACAAGATTAAGTTACTGAACCTTAGAAAAATATCATGTGTCCCTCCTTACTGACATGTGTAGTAGTTCAAAGGGTTCTTTCTCTTATATCCAATTAAGGTCTCATTACCATTTGATTAGGTTAGGCTCAAACAACCGTTACTATCCACTTTTCATGAGTCAATGGGGGTGTGGGTGTGACATATTGCTTCAAAGTTGACATAATCAATCATTTTCATAGGACAAGTTCCCCAAGGACAACCAAGTTAAGCTATCCAAAAGACACAGAAATTTTTAAATTCCCTTAAATTTCCCATGAAAACAGCGAGATGACAATTTTAAAGACATCCACGATTACACTAGATAGATGTGGATCCTAAACAAACTAAAATTGCAAGAACAAAAAAACAAAGCAAAAACTAAAAACAACTAAAGAAAAGATAAAAGATAGAGCTGTTCCAGCCACCCCCCTAAGATTGAATTCGACTATGGCCTCATAGTCAAAAACCAACTTAAGGGTGGAACAGTGATACCCTGATCAATCCTGTGGAGGCGGTGGTGGGTATTGTGGTGTCGTAGGATCCCAAGACGGGTACTCCCCCTAGAAGCTTGGATCATATTGGGTCCTCGGCGGAGGCTGTGGATAGCCTCCAAAGTAGTCTTGACTCCAGTAATGGTCGAAGAAGGGCTCCTGTTGTGTCTCTATCCACTGCAACCGGTTGTGCATTTGCTCTTGGTTGGCGAGGATGAGTCGCTCGTTCTCGAACATAGCCCGTTGATTATCAAGTAACCGGCTCGTAGTCTCATGAATGTCGGTATACATAACCATGTGCTGCTGCTGAGTCTGCTGGATGTCCTGCAGCATGGTGTACATCCCCTGCATGGAGTAGGGATCCTCGGTTGGCTGCTCGTGCTGTGGTGATGGCGGCGGGGGCTGAGATGATGAAGATGCACCTGGATGCATCCTAGGACGCTTCCGTGGTGCCACACGTGCTCAAAGAGGTGTGAAAGCCTCCTCTTCCTCCTCGGCCTCGCCTTCTTGCTCGTCACCTCCGCCTTCTTCCTCGGAGGACTCGATGGCTATGATTGGCCATCGGAAGTGCTTCTTGCCCTCTATGTTGAAGACGTCGTCCGGTAGGGAGCTCTCCTGATAAGCTTGGTTGACGTGGCAATGAGCGTACGCCAACCCATCCCGGAGAAGAATGAGGTTTGAACGGTGCAAGTGTTGCACGTTCACCTTACTCCGCGTAGAAATCGGAGTCATGGACTGAAAGTTCAGCCCCAAGTAAGACGCCAACCTGGTGACAAGACCACCAAAATGGATTGGAGCCCTCCTTGTACTCCTTTTCACCGCCAGGATGCGTTGTAGCCAGAACGCCCCCCAGTTGCACTCTTGACGTTTCAGGAGTGCGTAGAGAAAGAACAGGTCACTCTCCTGAAACTTGCTCAAAGCAAGATCGCTTCGAGCGAAGAAAGTCAAGCTCAACATCCTATGCAGGACCCGGATGAACAGGTGTTCAAAATCCGCTACCGCTGCATTATGGTAGCTCACAATCTTCCCTGTCGGCATTGTAACTAATTCGGCAAAGATTTTGTCATAGTCGGTGCGGGCGTCGGGGCGTCGGTGATCATTGCGGCCGTGGTTCCAGTTGAAGATGTCGTTGAACTGCTTCAACGTGATGTTGTAATTGTTGTTGAAGAGTTGGAAGGACACCCTTCCCTTGATCCATGCCTGGTCCGATGGTACCACGTTGTTTGGTACGACGCAGATGTCAAGAGACGCCATGAACTCAGCCGCCAGTTCCTTGTATGTGGCCCATTCGCCGAAGAACGGCTGCCCATCCGCATGACATTCTATCTGCTTGTAAAGTCGACTGGTGTGTCGTGCTTGCCCGGCCAACACGTAGGCCAAGTTGGCCTCGAACCCCAGCTCCTGGAGCATACCCCGGTCCACATACCGGGTTGGCTCGAACTTGCGCTTCATTATCTCCTCATAGACCTTCCTCGCCTCCATGTTGGCATGAATCAGGCGTGGACGAGAGATGGAAGCGGTTGGGGGAGGAACGAACTCCTCGATCTCCATAGGGTGTGCGCTTGAGGACGACGCTCCGGCGGCATGCACCATGGTTGCGAGAAAAGATGGGATTAGAAGAAAAGAGCTCGGTGAAGATGGAGAAGAAATTCTCTGCTCGATGAAGATCTCCGCTCGATGATGCTTCTCTTCAGTCTTGGAGGGCTCGGGGGAGTGCTCGGCGCAAAGGAGGATACTTGCTCTGAAGGTGTGACGTCAAATGACGTTGCAAGTCCCCTTAAATAGGCTTGATCGGCGCCCCTGTTGACCCGTCGATACCATCGACACGGGTCGATGGTATCGACACATCTCGCGGGTATCCACCTCCCTCGCGAGTATCGACGGCTGACGTTTGTTGGACCGAGAAACCCGGATTGCTGACGGGTCGATACCATCGACGGAAGTCGATGGTATCGACGCAGCACCCGGATCGCTGACGTGGTTGTTGCGATCGTCGTCGATGTCTGTGTGCGGATCGGTGACATGTCCGTCGATACCATTGACGGATGTCGATGGTATCGACTTGCTTTTATTGCGACACCGCCGTTTTGTTGAATTCAACCTGTGATGATGTCGATACCATCGACGAGGTCGTCGATGGTATCAAGTTGACTGAGCAAAATTCGTCTGAATATCTCCAGAGATCTCGATGGTATCGACTGGGGTGTCGATACCATCGACACTTTTATTGCGACCTGTCTGTGACCATGTCGATACCATCGACGGGGGTGTCGATAGTATCGACGCAGTGTGATTTTTGCTGGTGTCAACCTGAACCCATGTTGATACCATCTACGAGTGTGTCGATGGTATCGACCCTGCCTATTCCTGCACATTCAACAAACGGATCAAGGTATCATTTTTAAACTAAAATTTAAACGAAATAAAAGCAATCTATGACTAAAATTAAACTATCCTAATGTACCGATGGTTGGGTTGCCTCCCAACAAGCGCCCTTCTTTAACGTCTTAGGCTAGACGGTGTGACAATCATCATCTTTTCACCTTGGGAACTGCACTTAGAGGATCATTCGGTAATTTGAATTCAACTCGATCTCCTTCAATTCCCAAAGACAAAGTACCTCTCCCTAAAGCAGTCACTACATCTGTCGTTGCTTGAAACGGTCTTCCTAGAAGAATTTCACAGCCTTGGAGCGGTGGCATATCAATGACGACAAAGTCCACCGGAAATATGAATATGTCCACTTTGACTAGAACATCTTCACATACTCCATAGGGTCTCACGATAGATCCATCTGCCAATTCAATTTTTGCGGCCAACTTCTTTATCTCTTTTAACCCCAGCTTCTGAAATGTTGCCAAAGGCATGAGATTTATGCTAGCGCCAGAATCACATTGTGCTTTTGGAAAATGTTGACCACCTATTGAGCACGGTATGTAAAAACCTCCTGGGTCCTTTCTCTTCTTTGGTGAACTCCCATGAATCATAGAGCTCACTGTCTCATTCATCCAATAAATTTCATCGTCTTTTATCCGCCTCTTCTTATTGATGATTTCCTTGATGAACCTCCCATAGGCGGGTACTTTCTCGATCATCTCTACTAATGGAATATTGATGTGGAGTTTTCGGAATATCTCCAGGAATTTTTTAAAGTGACGATGCTCTTTCTTTGACTTAGGATTAACCACATTTGAAACATCTGCTGCCTCAACACGCCTATGAGGTGGCACATAAGGGCTTTTCGGGGGTACCTCCCCTAAGCTTGCTTCAATCACTCTCTCCGACGTGGGCTTTGGCGAGACATCCTCAATAGTAGCAGCTTGTTGTGGTTCCTCTCTCGCCTTAGATGTATCCACTTGTGCACAAACAACTTGCACTTATTCTTCCTGCCTAGGTGGAGATACAATATTCACAACTCTTTGTGATTTTCTGAAGAACGGGTTTCCGCCCGGCAATCCATAGTACGTGCGTGGATATGGTATCGCCGGTGTTGCATGCACATTGAAAGTCATTTTTCTTTCTTCTACAACTTCTTGCACCTGAGATTCCTCCTCAATGCTTACTACAGACATGTACTTGACCTGATGGTGTGCTTGAGCCACATTTGCATTCTCGGCTGGTTTCTGTTGGTTGGCGTGCTTAATGGCCGCCACTTCACTCGAAATCTGCGCCACAGTGGTCTCTAATGCCCGCATTTGTGCTCCATGGCTCTGCAGCGTCTGCCCAAACTTGGTTAGAATATCACCTTGAGATTGCAATTGTTTTCCAAACATGGCCATCATCTCTTGGTTTTGCTGGACCATTTGAGTTAGTAATTCAGTGTTCTTGTCCTCGGCTTTCTGCTGTGGTTTGGCATCCGGATCCTGCAGAAAATTATTCGGATCCTTCCATGAAAACTTTTTATCTTTCCTCCATGCATATTCATTGTTTGTATAGCCCTGTTGTTGCATGAATTTCACTTGGGCCTCCTCATCTTTAGATGCATCTTCCTTAGTTAACACCTTCTTGGCTAGAAGATCTAACTTATCATTCAGCTCCCTCACTATTCTGGATTCACCAGAAGCCTTGACATGTTCCACAGCACCTCTGTCGCCCCATGACTGTTTCCTAGCCATGTTTTTCAGTATCTCCCAACATCTGATATCCGTATTATTCAGAAAAAATCCGGATCCAGCCGAGTCCAGGTTGCTTCTATCATGCTCAGAAAGAGCAAAGTAGAAGATCTTCACTTGGGTTTCCTTGTCCAATCCATGATGTGGACATCTCCTCAACATGACCTAGAATCGCTCCCAAGTCTCAGAATAAGTTTCACCCGCCTGTTGGGTGAAATTGTGAATCTTCCTAATCATATCATTGGTCTTCTCAGGAGGGAAGAACCTCTCGAAGAAAACCTCTACCATGTGATCCCATGATTCAACAAACTCGTCGTCGAGGTTATGAAGCCACTCTCGCGCTGCTCCTGCCAATGAACTTGGGAACAACTTGAGATACAACGCATCTTGCGGGAACCTGTCGATCTTCACCATATCGCAATTTTCAACAAACTAACTAATGTGTGCCACTGGATCTTCATTTTTCAGCCCGTGAAATGCGTTGGATTTGACCAAGTTAATCAGTGCCGGGTCGATCTTGTATGTAGGTATGTTTAGCCCCTGTTTCTTTATAGGCCCCTTTGATGCTGAGGAAGAAGACGCCTTGATCTTCTCCCATATTGTCTGTGCTTCAGCCATTTCTTCTTCTTGTTCTTGCTCAGATTCAGAATTTATATCACTTTGGTGTTCCTCCTCGTAGTAGTCCTCGTCCTCTGGTCCCGCAGATGGAACCTCAGGTGTGCGATTCACGTAGTCTCGACTACGTGTGTGCACCATGCAAAGTACCTGAAATATGGAAATAGGGGTTCAGTACAATGCTTTGAATGAGTCAACACAATTATAGAGAAATAAAGGAATTTTTGAAATTGTTTTAAAATAAAAAAAAATGTGGCCTAGAGTGGCCGCTCTTAGCACTCAAAGTGCCAATAATTCGTCGTGTCCCCGGCAACGGCGCCAAAAACTTGACGTGTATTTTACTACGCGCTTAAACGCAAGTATACGCGTCGAGTAGTATAGGCCTTGTGAGGCCCGAGTCGAACTCAGGGATACGTGAATTATTGGAGACTTCTACTAACTAATCGCAATCAGCTAGACCGATTAACAAAGTAGGGTTTTGTTGTTGAAATTAAAAGAAAATAAAAATCAAACAAAGAAAACAATCGATTAAAGGTTAATTTAATCAATTCAAAGAGATATATTTAGGATGGCGGTTTCACCGCGAGTCAACATTGTATTAGGTTTCATATAATTCCTCACACTTCTCTCTCTATCTGGGTAGTGGCCTGAAATGAGAATTACCCACTGTCGTGGTGTAATTCACTACTTAGGTTTAGGTTGATTCCACCGTCGTAGTAATCATTCCCCTAAACTAAGCACATTAAAAATGGTCTCTCAGTTCCCACCATAAATTTTACAACTCCTTTGTCAAGGGTTTTATTAATTAATGTAGATTTCGTCTCTTTTCAACCGTTTATCCTTCTGTCGAAGTGATTAAGGGCATTAAGTTATTATTATGGTGATCAAGCATAACAATAGAAATGGAGAAAACGAATCTATACCACGGATTTGAGAGAAAAATATGAATTATTGATATAAAAATGTCATACAATGCATTCCCGGGCTACTCCCGATCCTAAAGATTGAGGGTTTTAGCCTCTCATGTTCATCTCACACGAATACATGGTAGAAATTGGGGAATTCATAAGAAAAACGGGAAATAAATGGGAAAAACCCTGAACGGAGAAGAACCGATGGATCCTTGGCGTAGAACACGAGCTTCCCCGCCTGTCGGTGGTGGAAATCGTCTTCGGCAGCGTCCGAATCACCCGGGATGAGCTTCTTGGCGTCCGTTCTCCTTTTTCTCCTCCTCGGCACTCGTGCAATTAAAAATGAGATCCCTCTCTCGTGTGGGCGGCCGTCATTAGGTATAAGTCCCTAATTAGGTCGTCAAATAACAACAGCCGTCCGATCAAGATCAAAACAGATCCAACGCATATCCGCCGGTATCGACGCGGGTCGATGGTATCGACCCAGCGGATTAGCGGCAGCTTTCCTTTCTTTTATTCTGAGCGCATGTGGTGATCTCGATACCATCGACTGGGGTGTCGATGGTATCGACTCCTGTAGCGTCGGTTTTGTCTTTTAGCGACGCTGTAGCTCTCCTTGTGTCGATGGCATCGACTTTCGTCGATGGTATCGACAGCATCCTCGCTAGCAGTCTGAAGAAATCTCGATGCCATCGACTTGGGTGTTCTGTGCTGCTCTTCTCGGCTGGCAACCTGTGGCTTGGTCGATGGTATCGACTTCCGTCGATGGTATCGACGGAAGCAGATACTTGTTTTTCCTGAAATTTCACAACAAGACCAAGTAAATCCACACAATTTATAATAAGATGATAAATGATGCTCACAATAGTAAAACAAAGGGGATTTGGCATAATATGAAGGCAAAGACCGAAATGAGTGAATTATGCAATATTATCCATAAAAATGAGTATTAGAGCACAAAACACATATGAAAAAGGTCTATAAATATGACTCAAAATCATCGCATCAGTTTCCTAAGACCAATATTTCAAATAAAGTCTATAAGCTACAAAGGTCAATCTGTGGATTGAGGCAAGCATCTTACAGTTGTAATCTTCTATTTGACATGACTATAAGAGGTTTTGACGTGAATCACAATAAAGATGAAATTTGTGAATATAAAAGATTTAGTGAGAACATATTTATAATCTACATGATGATGAGGAATAACGTCATTATCCTATAAATGTAAAAACATGGCTGCAAACACCTTCTCTATGAAGGGTTTAAGCAAGAAATCTTGTGTGATAGGGATTGAGATCTATAGAGGTAGATCTACAAAGCTTCTTAACCTAAGTAAGAGAACATACATTGGCAAGATACTAAAGGATCTTCATGTAGGACTCAATGAGAGAAAACTTGTCCATGTTCCATGGAGCTAGTCTTTCAAGAACCTAGTGTCCCAGTTCTTATTAAGAACAGGAACACATGGAATAGATGTCATATGCATTTGCAATTGGATCTATCTTGAATGTAGTGTTATGTATCTCATTATCTCATATGTATTGAATATGATGAGAGGATATCCAATCATCTCATATGTATTGGACATGATGAGAGGATATATATATACTTATCTAGCAATCTCGTATGTATTGGACATGACGAGAGGATATATGTCAGATGACAGTGAGTGTAACGACCCGCACTTTTGAGTGTCTAAAAGACCTTAAAGTCGTCGATCATTAATCATAAATTCCAGGATCAGATTCAAGAAATAATACAGAATAGTAAACATTTTCCATTAATGATCAAATATTTAAATGTTTACATAAAAAGCTCCTCTAAGGAGTTACATAACTTTTAAATAGAATTAAATTTTACATGTGTGAAGATAAACCATTAAGACTAAACCTTCATGATTAAACTATAGTGTCTTCAACATCTTTAACTATACCCTCATGTCCATGAATCAAGTATATCTGATACCTAAAATGCCGACAAACAAATATGTAGTCAGTATATTACTATACTGGTACGTGGGTTCAAAAAATAATCACAAGTACAGATATAAGAAAACATCTTTATCTTGCATATAAGAACATAAAATTGTTTTCATATTCTAACCCTTATCTGGTCTACTACCTCAGGTGTAATCACTGTCCCTCCATGGCTCATGTGCATTACCCTTAAGATCAGTCTAACCCAGGGTTTAGAATATTGTTATTTACTTTACATGATACTCATAGGAACTTTATAGTTTGTAAGAACTAAATAAACAAGCAAGTAGTTTATTTGTCGTTCAATCTCATCGAGAAATATTGACAATCTCAGAATTCGATACATGTATTCATAAGCATAACCACATACCTTATGCCATCGTAGAAACCATGCAGAACATCATATGTACTTTAAGAATGCATCCAAGCAACAAAGCATGTAATCAACAAGTATCTGAAACAAAGAATACTACATATGTGTCACCATGTATTCGCATTACCTTAATCAGATCTAGATGCACTCCTAAACTAGGGTTTAGGGTTATCTCGTGTTTGGACTATAAGTTAGGATTACAAACCCTAATCTGATCGTATTATAGTTTCTAAGATTACAAACTCAATTATGCATGTTGGGTTAAACCCTGATTAGCATCTTAAGCATATTAGATTACCCGTGACATCTAAATCACCTTACTAGCATTATGATCACAGCAAGATGTCCACATTGGTTTCAAAATCCTAAAACAGCATATATAAGATTACTAATCTAGAATCGTCAATTATTCATCATTATCATAGATTTCTTCATTATGCCTAACAATATCAGGTATTATCTTAACATGATCAAATCTATTCAATTAAGCATCATATTACACAAAACTAGGTTTTCCTTTAAACACATTTAAATATGTATTGCATATTCTTTTAGAACAGGAAGCATAATCAAGTTCTGATAATATTTTATTTGGATTCCTCTCATTTTTCCGATCATTTTGATATGTAATATAGCTATTTTTGGACCATCTTAGCATTTACTATGAATTAAGCAAAATATCCATTCTTACCTTAAGTCTGAGGCCACGTGGCACCCTTTGATTGGATGATGCTGTATAATCTAGCACCATGTTGGACGTGGCTCAGGCCTACGGTTCTCTTTTGGATCGAGCATAAGTGGGTCGGTTGGATTGAACCGCAGTGAAAATCCGGAACCTGGGTTCCTTGCGACTTGCGATCTCCGAACTCGCGCAAAACACAAACGTCGTCGCCGTGTTTTGCAGGCGACGCAACTCCTCCACCACCGAGCCCTCTAGTAGCCAGAGAACCTGACTTCTAGGGTTGCCCCTACCAGCGCCACCTTCACCGTCGGCTGTGTCTCCTTGAACCGCGCCCCCTTCTACCTCTTGAACACATTGCTTTGTCGTGGTTTGTGCTTCCAGGTCGGCAAGACCTTCTTCTTTCTCGGACCCTCATCTACGGCTAGACCTAGCGCCGTCCTCAATAGCCATCCACCCGTCTCTAGATCTCCCTTCACACACACACCGTTGCAGACCCAAACTCCAGTGAGAGTTGAAGCACCACCCTCCCGGATTCAAGGATTGCCATAGCGCTGGTTGCTGCCAAAAAGACGGGCAGGGTGTCTTGGAACTCCGACAACTCTCCTCACCACCATCCTGAGAACCTTGTAGCTATCTTTTGGAGTTAGGGGTCTGTCTGGGACTGACCACCGGAGCCAGAATTTCCAAATGGGTGAGGCACAAGTGTAAAATGGAAATCTTGATGAAACAACTAAATGCACAAAAAATAAACTATTAAATTAGGTAAGCGCTAAAACTGGAAATTAAATAATAAAAGAATGCATATATGACGATCAATATTCCAAACTTGTTAGAAAACTATGTGATTTTTTATACTCTTTTGAAGAGTGGTTGAATAACAATAAATATTGAAAGAATATCTACCAATTATTCACATGTGCCCGTTTACAGTTACAAATTTGTGTCTTGTTTCAAGAGAAAGTGGCAACTCATATATATAGTTATAGGCAAACTCTAGTCATCTTCTTTTCTTTTTCTAATGATTTTGTATTTTAGCAATAATCAGGTTAATAACAAATACATTATAACTGACATATTAAATAAGAAAAGAAGAATCAATTGTCCATATCAGATTCATGGAAGATGAAAATAAAAATATATAAATAAAGACTAGTAAAGAGGTGAAATATGCTTGATCAGTAGGTAAAAATGAAAATAAAACATATGAAGCATGCTTAAGCGGCAGATCTCTTTGATATGCAAACTAAGGCAAACCAGATGACAACGCTAGGAAAGTTTTAAGAAAATATAAATACAAGTCATTGGACGAGAAGGCTATAAACATGTAGATATTTTGTACTGAAACCGTCGTTGCCTTGCGTGAAATCTGAAGAAAAAACTCCGTCAACAAGTCAAAACGGGCCAAGTAACGTTTTGTTAGTAATTATATATATCATTAGCACCTCTATAGCCGTTTCAGCTTGGTGACCGGTGCTGGAGACATTGTCTAAGGCATAACGGTAACTGTGGATTCACATAAACGAATTCGGAAACTTCATTTCATATTTTTTAAGTCCGCTACTGCAGTGATTAACTCTTCAAATTTGAATACATTTATTTTAATAAGAGGGTGAGGCACGTGCCTCAGGCTGCCTCTGAGTGGCTCCGCCACTGCTGCTTCCATCTAGACAAGGATCCTGGGTCATGTTGTAATCTGCTACAACCATGTTGCAGGTCCGTTCGAGGGTGAGGGTGGCTCCAAGATGAAGGAACTAGGGAGCCCAAGGCACATAGACTCCTATAAGGCTTCTTCATGACCCTAGCATCTGCAACCATATCTTTTTGGCCACGACAAGGACTGCCTTGGGGGTCTTATACATATATATATATATATATATATATATATATATATATATATATATATATATATATATATATATATATATATATATATATATAAACCTAAGGGGAAACCCTAGTAGCTTCCACATACATAGAAAGGATGTGAAAAGGAGTTACAAGGCTCACATTCTTTCTTTATATACCCAGGAGAGAGATAATTGCGGGTCATGTCTTAATTATTTGGAAAAAGTTGATATTCCCATTAAACTTGACAATATATCCCCTTCTATAAAATCCCTCTAGGATTTCATTTCTTTTCCTTTCTCTCTTGGCATACAAGCAAGATGCCCAAAACTCACCATTATCACCTTTCTATAAGATAATTCTTTTATTTAACAATTGGTCTCCATTTAAAATTAGGAAAAAGTCAAGACATCTTCTTTGGAAAGTAATTAGATCTACTCTCCTTATATACCAAAACTCTTGGTGTCTATTCCCATTAAGACTCAGAATAAGAAATTAAGGAAAACGCATACTTTACTTATAATTTCGGATCTAGATAGTTCATTTTACCTCTTTCTTAATATATTACCCAAATTAATCACATTTATTCCACGAATACAAAGCCATTATTATTCATATATAAATTCCCTCTATTTATTCAACTGGTATCACAAGCACCCATGCTATAAAGATGGTTAAGATTATTATTCCACCAATAATTCTATTGGGGAATTTACAAAACAATTCATTTATATAATCTCAATTTTACTAAAATTGAGGACATAACATTCACCCCTCCTTAAAAGGACTTTTGTCCCCAAAATTCAGGCCTACTAAGCCTAGGTGAATGATGAGTCATATTATCTTCAAAACTTAGAGTTAGCACCCACTTAGATATCTTTACCAATTTTTCCATAGTTTATCCATTTTCATTTCATTACTAAGATTGGAACCTGAATTGAATTTCAAGTATATCCACATCTCTAATGTTCACACCTCATCATCTCTTGATGATTTCATTATTACTTGGTGATTTTTCTTTTCACCTAGGTTTCCAGCCTATTATTCATTATTTCCACACCATGGTGAGGTAACACCTCTAACCCTAGTTCATGTCATTAAACTTTAAACGTAGGATTCATCCTCATTACTTCAATTTTAAGCATAACATGTGTCTATCCAATCTCCCTCCCTCATAATGAGATGAAATAAGCATTTGGATGTAGTCCAAATACAAAGTTCATTTCATTCCAAGAGCGGAGATAGTACATCCACACATTACCTTTCAATTGCATATATTAAGTTTAATCATATTGGATATAACTCTAAACTTACTTGTTCTTAATTTCATAGGATTCTTACATTTCATGAATTCAAGTGTCATTTTTCTTACTCTTAATTTAGAACACAACTTCTCTAAGTTTTCATGACTTCCTTATATCTTTTATATTTACATCTCTTGTATCGTTATGAGTCTTAGCCAAATCCTTTAGGTCTCTAAGGGTATAGGTACTCTTGGAGTGATCTCATCCTTATGCACCAAGGGAGTGTCTTTACATTCACCCTATTGGGCCACATGAACATCAGGTAGGTGGCCAACCTCCTGAGACATGGGCTAGGGCAAATCAATTGTTACCTCCCGACCTCTTGGTCATGTGCATTCAGGGCATATCAACTCCCAACCCATCGGTCCTATGTACCTCTAATACACCCCACTTGACCCTAAGATTGCATTAGGTCTCTACCCTCCCTAAGGGTTTCTTTTGAGATGTCACTTTTTTTAAGCACATTATTCTCTTATTTAATTCTTTAACTAGGATTGCCTTCACCTCTCACTTTTGAATAGACATGATGTAGTGTTGTCCCAACATTGGGCTCGGGCCACCTTCCCTCCAGGGCTTGGTTCCATGTCAGTCTTCCCTCCTGGGCTTGACCTCTGTGGTCTTCCCCTCCAGGGGCTTGATCCTAAACAACTGGATTGTGGACTTAGGCCACCTTCCCTCCTGGGGTTGGTGCCTGCCTGGTCTTCCCTCCTAGGCTTGACCATTTCATGACCTTCCCTCCTAGGCTTGGTCGTCCAGTTAGGCCACCTTCCCTCCTGGGCTTGTTTCCTTACTGGTCTTCCCTCCTGGGCTTGACCAGTTGTGTCACTCAGAGTTGGCATCCTTGGGTTCAAAGAATTTAACTATTTTCATTTTTTTAATCTTTAACTCTTCACTCCTCTAGGTGAGGATTAAGGTTATCTCAATACTTAAATACATTTATTCACTTACCTTTTAATGGAAAGTCCTATCCTAGGGTGCCTTCTTGGCTCATAGGAGGGGGTTAGGCTCTCTAGCCACAACTTGATCCCAAGATCTAGGTTTTGCCTCCCTCATAGGTCATCTTCCCACTCTTTGGGTTGACCCACCCCGGGATGGCACACTAGCCCTAAAGGTTTCATACATATCTCTTTTTTTATCATTAGGCATAACTTTTATCAATATAACATATCAACCCATGTTTGCTCAATTTCACTGATACCCCCTCATGGTCTCTGTCTCTTCAGTAAACTTGGGTCACCTTCCCCTCCAGGGGCTTGGTGCTACATCGGCCTTCCCCTCTAGGGGCTTGGCCACCATCACCAAACTTATCGAGACAACATAGGAGTTTGAGCAAATTATATTCAAACTTTACTTTCATTTATATAACTATTGGGTTCATATATTTCTTAAGATCTCTTACATACGAGTCATGCTCCTCATGCACACATGCATGGGAGACTGGGTCACCTAAACCCATCCCTTTATCTTTTTAATTCCTGATTTTGAATTTCACATGGGTAGTGTCCCATACCACCACACCATGTTCATTATTTAAGATTAAGGTTTTAGGGTTAGGGTTAGGGGCTATACTCTACATATTAGAGTTTCTGTGTCCCTAGACTCTCTAGAGTTTTCACACCCTAAACCAAGTCCTTCCTCTATGAAAGGGCTTACTCATACATGTATCTTTCTAGTGTCTACCCTCTCTAGAGGGACCTACACAAAAGGTTACATCTTTCCACATTTTACTTCTCTTATTAATATTTTTTTCAAAGCTTTTAAGCAAAGAGATGAGAAGTAGATGAAATTGTGAGATGAGGAACCTAATTTTTTTCTTAAAATTTCTAAGGATGATTTGAAATTATTAACTATTATGTATTAGTTGATGAATATGTTCTCTAATACCAAATTAACGACCCGCACTTTTGAGTGTCTAAAAGACCTTAAAGTCACTGAGTCGTTAATCATAAATTCCAGGATCAGATTCAAGAAATAATACAGAATAATAAACAATTTCCATTAATGATCAAATATTTACATGTTTACATAAAAAGCTCCTCTAAGGAGTTACATAACTTTTAAACAGAATTAACTTTTACATGTGTGAAGATAAACCATTAAGACTAAACCTTCATGATTAAATTGTAGTGTCTTCAACATCTTTAATTGTACCCTCATGTCCATGAATCAAGTATATTTGATGCCTAAAATGCCGACAAACAAATATGTGGTCAGTATATTACTATACTGGTATGTGGGTTCAAAAAATAATCACAAGTACAGATATAAGCAAACATCTTTATCTTGTATATAAGAACATAAACTTGTTTTCATATTCTAACCCTTATCTGGTCTACTACCTCAAGTGTAATCATTGTCCCTCTGGGGCTCGTGTGCATTACCCTTAAGTTCAGTCTAACCCAGGCTTCAGAATATTGTTATTTACTTTACATGACACTCATAGGAACTTTATAGTTTGCAAGAACTAAATAAACAAGCAAGCAGTTTATTTTTCATTCAATCTCATCGAGAAACATCGGCAATCTTGGAATTCGATACATGTATTCATAAGTGTAACCACGTACCTTATGCCATTGCAGAAACCATGTAGAACATCATATGTACTTTAAGAATGCATCCAAACATCCAGGAAACAAAGCATGTAATCAACAAGTATCTGAAATAAAGCATACTACATTTGTGTCACCATGTATTCGCATTACCTTGATCAGATCTAGATGCACTCCTAAACTAGGGTTTAGGGTTATCTCGTGTTTGGACTATAAGTTAGGATTACAAACCCTAATTTGATTGTATTATGATTTCTAAGATTATAAACTCAGTTATGCATGTTGGGTTAAACCCTGATTAGCATCTTAAGCATATTAGATTACCTGTGACATCTAAATCACTTTACTAGCATTATGATCACAGCAAGATGTCCACATTGATTTCAAAACCCTAAAACAGCATATATAAGATTACTAATCTAGAATCATCCATTATTCATCATTATCATGGATTTATTCATTATGCCTAACAAGATCAAGTATTAGCTTAACATGATTGAATCTATTCAATTAAGCATCATATTACACAAAACTAGGTTGTCCTTTAAACACTTTTAAATATGTATTGCATATACTTTTAGAACAAGAAGCATAATCAGGCTCTAATAATATTTTATTTGGATTCCTCTCATTTTTTGATCATTTTGATATACATTATCGCTATTTTTGGATCATCTAAGCATTTACTATGAATTAAGCAAAATATCCATTGTTACCTTAAGTCTGAGGCCACGTGGCACCCTTTGATTGGATGATGCTTTATAATCCAGCACCATGTTGGACGCGGGTCAGGCCTTCGGTTCTCTTCTGGACCGAGCATAGGTGGGTCGATTGGATTGAACCGTAGTGAAAACCCGGAACCTGGGTTCCTTGCGACTTGCGATCTCCGAACTCACGTAAAACACAGACACCGTCGCCGTGTTTTGCAAGTGAGGCAACTCCTCCACCGCCGAGCCCTCTAGTATCTAGAGAACCTGACTTCTAGGGTTGCCCCTACCGGTGCCACCTTCACCGTCGGCTCTGGCTCTGGCTCCTCGAACCGCACCCCCTTCTACCTCTTGAACATGTTGCCTTGTCATGGTATGTGCTTCCAGGTCGGCAAAACCTTCTTCTTCGTCGGACCCTCATCTACGACTAGACCTAGTGTCGTCCTTAACAGCTATCCACCCGTGTCCAGATCTCCCTTCACACGCACACTGTTGCAGACCCAAACTCCAATGAGAGTTGAAGCGCCACCCTCCCGGATTCAAGGATTGCCTTAGTGCTGGTTGCCGCCAAAAAGACGGGCAGGGTGTCTTGGAACTCCGGCGACTCTCCTTACCATCCTGAGAACCTTGTATCTATCTTTTGGGGTTAGGGGTCTGTCTGGGACTGGACACTGTTGCTCGACACCACCCTCTTCATGGCAGTATGGTTTCTTGATCGTTCAACGCCAAGGATCGATATGCTTCCTCATATCCGAACAAGCTGCTTCCATCTAGACAAGGCTCCTGGGTCATGTTGTAATCTGTTGCAACCATGTTGCAGGTCCGTTTGAGGGTGGGGGTGGCTCCAATCTGAAGGAACTAGGGAGCCCAAGGCACATAGACTCCCGTAAGGCTTCTTCATGACCCTAGCGGCTGCAACCATGTCTTTTGGGCCACGACAAGGGCTGCCTTGGGGGTCCTATATATATAAACATAAGAGGAAACCCTAGTAGCTTCCACATACAAAGAAAGGACGTGAAAAGGAGATTCAAGGCTTACATTCTTTCTTCGTATAAAGTAAAGTGTGTGTTTTCCTTAATTGCTTATTCCAGTCTTAATGGGAATAGACACCAAGAGTTTTGGTATAAGGAGAGTAGATCTAATTACTTGCCAAAGAAGATGTCTTGCCTTTTTCCTAATTTTAAATGGAGAACAATTGTTAAATAAAAGATTTGTCTTATAGAAAGGTGATAATGGTGAGTTTTGGGCATCTTCCTTGTATGCCATGAGAGAAAGGAAAAGAAATGGAATCCTAGAGGGATTTTATAGAAGGAAATATATTGTTAAGTTTAATGGGAATAATAACTTTTTTCCATATTATTAAGACATGACCCGCAATCATCTCTCTCCTGTAATTTTGGATCCAGATAGTTCCTTTTACCTCTTTCTTAATATATTACCCAAATTAATCACATTTATTCCATGAATACAAAGCCATTATTATTCATATATAAATTCCCTCTATTTATTCAACTGGTATCACAAGCACTCATGTTATAAAGATGGTTAAGATTATTATTCCACCAATAATTCTATTGGGGAATTTACAAAACAATTCATTTATATAATCTCAATTTTACTAAAATTGAGGACATAATAGTGAGAGTCACCAGATTACCATAAATAACATCCTTTAGTACTTGAGAAGCACTAAAAGGATCGGTTCTTTGTTTATGGTAATAAGGAAGAATTGGGTGTAAAGGGTTACACTAATGCATGCTTCCAAACTAAAAAATAAATAATCACAATCTAAATTTGTGTTTGACCTTAAATGTGAATTGTAAGCTGGAAAGGGTTCCGAGCTAATGACAATTGTTTAAATCTACAATAGAAGTCGAGTATATCTGTGTTATGAGAATAACAAAGGATATTATATGGATCAACAAGTTCATATGGGTAAACTTTTGTGAGGTTCCAACCATTTATGACACAGTAGAAATACTATGACAACAATGGAGCTACTGGTTAGGTAAGGAATCTTATATAGCACAAGGTAGGACTTCCATATCATACAAGATTTCGTACAACAAAGAGATGTGAAACTTGCAAAAAACCTACTTAAAGTAAACGTTGTTATACCCGCTACAAAATCACTTGCACAGTAGAGGCATGATGGACATGTTTAGATCACTTGGAATAATATTTGTGGGTGATTGGCTCTAAGTACTAGTGGGAGTCTGTTGGTATGTACGCCTAGAGATCCAATAATATGATGATTGGAGTGTGGCATTAGATACCTGATTTGATTATAATAAAGGTAATTCCATCTATTATGTTTGTCTCAGTCATGAGATGATGAAACACACATAGTAGATGTATAAAGAATGATGTTACTCAATGTTGTATGTCTTCAAGTACATGACTTGAATAATGAGATCATACGAATGTTAAGAGTACATACATTCCTATTATGTTCCTAGTCAGATATTACTGTGGAAGCAAAATAGACAACAATAATACATAAGACTAGAGTGTGTGTTGACTAATGACAAAATCTCATTAGTCATGATATGTGATATGAAGTCAAGCAAACATGTACATGTTAGAGAATAGTGTATCAAACAGACCCACCACAAAAGTGATACATGGAAACCATGAAATGGTAGTCAGAATCATCTCTCATAGTGATAGTGGTGATTGTGGTTCTTAGACCTGAAGTCACTACATTCATCACATGTTGCTCATATACTTTGACATCATCCATCATGATCCTGAATAAGGGTTCCCATAAGGGTGGTGCTCGGGTGCACTGTGACCGTGGGGATTGAGTGTGAGTGATGTAGATGGGATTTGTCCCTCTTACAAGAGATTGATATATATGCCACTTGATAAGCGAGACTGAGTAATGTACAACTTCATGTGATTCAGTATGTGATATGTGAACTCACATGCATCTCAGACAGTCTGCTCTAGTTCTAGGAACATGGTTGAACGTTGAGATGATGACGATTCCATGCCTCGATTTCAATTTGAATATTAGAGATGAAGGAACTATATGATCACAGTAACACTGATCGCGTATTGTAGATTGAAGTTGTTCTCCAACTTTCTGAATTTCTTACGTATCATTTATGTGTTACTAGGCACCGCTCTTTGCTTTTGATCTCATAAATGGTTATGGAGATTCACTGCCAACGTAATTTTAGACCTATAGGGTCACACGCATTGGATACACTTGGACTAAAGGAGTATATTCATGAATGATGTTTAGATTGAATGATAAAGGTATTTAGGTATTCAATTAAATAATAGATCAACTGACTGGACTCAGAATCATCAAGTTCAAGTGTTGAACTAACTTATTGGAGTGTCAAGTTGATAGAAAATTGAATTTGTTGATTTCTGCATGACTGAGGACACCAACTGATCAGCTCACCTAGGTGAATCGATCAGTTTAGGTTGGTGAGATGATCGGTTCACCTAGTGAACCGATCAGCTCGGTCAAGCCAACCAAAGCTTTTGGTGATTTTCCCAAATCATGAGAAAAGTTGATTGTTTCACTTTGTTCAATTTGATTGGTACAAGGATTAATGTTGGACATTAATTGGAAATGAATTGCTTATTCAATTGTGATTGGGAAATGTTGTGAAATGATCAACTCACTGGGTGAACCGATCGACTCACTATGCCAACCAACCGGTTCACCAGTGAACTAATTGGTTCACCTATCGTCGGCTACAGAATTCATGAATATTCTAGACCCTTCTACTACCACACAGATTGTAAACCATGACCCTAGCCTCTACTAAAAGTAGTGGGGTATTGGGGGCTTCCCAACGCACACAATTGAGAATCAATTTCTCTAACAATTCTTGTCCTCTGTAGTTGTGGTAACCAATAGAGAGCATGAGCAAGTCCTACATGTTAAAGTGAGGGATAGTGAGGGAGAGAACAATTGAGAATAATTATGGGAGAGTGTGTCAGTGACTAGTACGCTGACAGAAGGGGATAGCTTCTTCCTATTATCTCTGGTAGTGCAACATGGAGTTCCTAGAGGTCTGTGTGGACTTCGCTAGAGGTGGGAGACTTCTGCTGCTAGGAGAACTCCGTCAACCGCTATCCATGGTGTCCAGACAAAAGGCCGATGGAGATGATTGTTCGAGTGTTGTTGCTGAAGGAGTGAGATGTTTCCTAAAGAAGAAGCGCAATGCTACTACAAGGGTAATGTCACTGGACTTGCTCCAGACCAGGTATAACCTTTCAAACTTTCCTTCCAAGATACATTGTTGTTAATGTGATCTTGCTATTTTGGGAAATGGGCATTTAAATTTTTATTTCTATTGCCTATGTCTATGCTTGATTTCCCTATAATGATCTCATAGTAGGAATCTTTCCATGCCAGTACCATTATTATAGCCATGTATAATCTCGTTGCACATGATATGACTTTTTATTTTATCAACAATGTCAACTTTCAAGTTGTTATTACAATTCCTACATGGACAATAGAACATGTTTTCCGTTAGTTTCCAATGTTCCTCTGTAAATCTTATAAATTGATCAAGACCAATAATAAAGTCTGAAGTGCATCAATTTTAAATGGACATCCATGGTTTATCCATAATATGATCATAGAGAAAATGAGTATTGAATTAGGTATTTGGAGTTAGGATTTAGATATTAAGGTTTAGAGATTAGGTTTAAAGATTAGGGTTTATCATTTAGGGTTTAGGGTTTACAGATTTAAGGATTAGGGTTTAGTAATGAATGTGTACCATCTATCACATTCTTGAACACCTAATCTCACTAGTAAGTGTATAATGTGTATTCGGTTCTAAAGAATGTCTCAACAACATTTCCCCACAATTCTCCAAGTACACTAATGTAGATGGGCAAATACCCACCTACATATGTACCCAGAAAACATATGAGGAAGTAATGACGAAACATATTAAATATTGAATACACATTATACACTCACATCCTAATGAGATTAAGTGTACAAGAATAGTCTCAAATCGGGGACTATCCAAGATTTACTCTTAATGAGTAAATTTTGGATGGGTTTCTATGATAACGTCATGATTTAGAACGTTCTTGTAGGGTAAGATTCATTAACAATATAGTCAACATTCATGTAGGGTACAATCCACTAACAACATATTCAACATTGTGCATGATTCTAGCGCAATTAAGAAATTACTCAACATATTCACTAATAACATGTTCAACTTCTTTAACTATTGTCATTAGCAACATACTCAAATTGGCAACTAAAGCAATTAAGCAACTAGGAATTAGCAATTAAATTCCCTAGGGATGGATAAATAGGTGATCTAGCTAACCTAAACCCTAGTAACAAGAAGGGGGAAGAGGCTCACCTTAGTGGCAGTGGTATTAGGGTGTAGCACTGGCACTGGTGACGTGGGAATTATCGCACTAACAAATTCACTCGGGGTTGAAATCCCCGAGCTTTTACCAAAACCTCATGCAATAATACCACCCGTAAGTGGACGGGTCTTATCGCAGTATAGTTAAGAATCGAATCCCAAGAGACAATGTTTTTAAGAATCTTTTTTAATCGAATCTAGATCAAGTAAGACTAATATTTAAAATGATTGAGGTGAATTAAACTGAATGCAAGAAAGTAAAAGAGCAGAATTTAAAGTTTGTTCTAGATTAATGATATGAAATCGATGGGATGGTATCGGGTTTCACCACCACTGCATATGCAAACACATCCCAACACATAACATCCAGGCAAGCATCTAACTATCCAAATGGAACTGTTGTGAACCCTCCCGGAGGGATGTTTAGGCCCGCGTAAGCATCCCCTTAGGCATCATATTTCTCGTCGCCATCTGGATCATGCACTTCCAGTTCCGAAGATACAACATCCAACTAAGGTTGTGGCCCTCCCTGAGGGATGTTTAGACCACAGAAGCGTCACCGTAGGCTAGATGGCTCATCCCCTCACGGATCATACGCTTATGACCTCAAGGAACCCCATTCTATTTCTAGTCTGGGAGTCAACCGTGCTAATCAATATACATGTAGGCGATTAGTCCTGCAAGAAAACATCGACGATTAATATGAAGATACAACATCCAACTAAGGATGTGGTCCTCCCTGAGGGATTTTTATACCACAGAAGCGTCACCGTTGGCTAGATGGCTCATCCCCTCACGGATCATACACTTACGACCTCAAGGAACCCTATCAGATTTCTCATCAAGGAGTCTACCTCATTAATTGACATTCTATACTGAGAAGAACAATATGAAAGTAAGTAGGTAATCAACTACAATCATATCAATTAGCAACGAAATGAAAAGTTATATACATTGCCTTGGAATGTTAAATGAAAAGACATGGTTGCATGGGTAGTGGGGCTAGTCCCCGCACCCCAGCGAAAAGGAACTACTCGCTCATGATGCGAGAAACAAGGAGAATAAGAAAGAGAGAGGAATCCACCATGAGCATGATGTAGAAGGTGGTCGCAGCTCGGTGAAGATGATGCAGTCTCCTATGTCGTGTCGGAGCTGATCTAGATGAAGAACAAGGGACGCTAAGACAGACCGGGTAGTCTTTCTCACTCCTCCTTCCTTATCTTCTCGGTCTCCTTGAGTTGCAACAGGAACGGCAGGTGAAGTGAGAGTGGCTGAAGATGGTGGAGGGTGGTGTGCATGATGAAGCTTGATCGAACCTTGCACTTGGGCAGCATGTCGGCATCCCTGGAATGATGCCAAATGAGGACCCTTACGGTCCTATTTATAGTCTCGGATGAGGTCTTCACATTTTCTGCATGAACCTGCTCCAAACGGTTTGGAGCAAACGGTCTGGTTGAACGACCTGGAGCAAACGGTCTTGGGAAGTTAAATCCAAATGGTAGTTGTAAATAGGACCGAACGGTTTTGAACTTACCTACATATCTCAAATGGTTTCATGCAAAAGTGACCAAACGGTCTTGGTTTTCAGCAGACCAAATGGTCTTGGAGCGCAATTGACCCAAACGGTTTTGATAATTACTCTTTCAAATGGTCTTAGATTTCCTTGGTGATCAAACGGTTTAACAGCATCAAACTCCATTCGGTCTTGCATGCGGATCAAGAGACCAAATGGTCTTGGATCAGCAGCCTTTATCAAATGGTTTTACAAGACCTTTTCCAAATGGTTTAGTGTGTGTATGACTATACGATCTGCTTTCATTTCTTCAAACAGTTTGGGTGTCCCATGCCTTTGATTGATCTTGGATTGCCCTTTTCCAAACGGTCTTGGCACGTACTTCAAATAGTTTCTTGTAGCATTATCCAAACGGTTTGACAACATTGCATTTTCATACGGTTTGCTGCGAAGTGCTTTATTAAACAGTCTCATGCAATGTCCAAACGGTTTGGTAGCCAACACTTTATCATTTGGTTTGTGCTTAAACGGTTGTTGTGTCAAATGGTTTCTGCTTCAGAGAGGAAAACGGTCTTGCATGCCCGCTACTTTAGCAAATGGTCTCGCAGCCTTGAGTGATCAAATGGTTTCGTGACCCAGCAGCATCAAACGGTCTCGCAGAAAGCGTCGTCCGACCAGTCTCGTGCTATCGGTCCTGAACTAATCTCAAATGATCTCTGGCTTCTGCGATCCACTGGTCTTTGCATCAGTTATCTCCAATTGGTCTGCAAACAAAACACTGCCTCACGACCCTATCCATCTTGGTCGAGCAGGTTGTTGCTCATGCGGCAGAGATGCAGGTGTTGCGGAGCTAGGTGGTGATCACGGTGGCAGGGACAGAAGGCCTAGGCGGAGGGAAGAGAGGAGTGGCATTGCTGGTTCGCTGGTAGGAATGGAAGGAAGAAGATGAAGGAAGCAAGGTCCTTCATACAGTCTCGAGCAGGTGTTGCTCACACGGTCTTGAGGGATTGTTAGAATGAGGCTGATAGGGCAGGTTGGGACCAAAATTGTTAGCTCAAACGAATGAGGGTCGTAGATCCAAGATTAGATGGTGTGGGTATGCTCGTGATCTAAGACTGAATGGATGAACGGCTAATACCGAAAGGTCAAAATCGAATGGACAAAGTCACTAGGTCAAGACCGTTTGGCGAGACTGAATGAATCAGATCGAATGGATGAAACCGTTAGGTCAGACCGATTGGTGGGTCCCAGCTGATTGTTCAACTTCATCAAGACCTACATTGAATCAACATAAATTTAGTTAAAATTATGATAATTGGACCAATTTAAGTAACTTTGCACATTTTGATATTTAGTAAATGAAATTGAATGTATTGAATCAAAAAGAGCACGAGAAGGCGACTGAAAATCATGATGAATATGCATTCATCAAAACAACCCGAACTTAAATGTTTCTCATCCTCGAGTAACACAAAATTTGAAACAGTCACCAAATGAATACTTTTTGGTCATGTGATTGCCTCCTCTTCACATCACGATTATTTCCTTTTTGCTTAGTATGACTACGCATCTCAACTTCCTGAGATCACTGAACACATCTTACCATATCTTCATTCCTGAGTTTGCATTCCAACTTCACTTCCTCCTCACTTTTTCCAACAACAAGCATGTCAAAGAGGTTTGTAAGAGTCCAGAGATACCCACGGAACAACAAGTGTGCATCTGATCTGACATTGGTGTATTTCAGGGTGATGGAGGAAGTTATTGTGCCATTAGGTAGAAAAGGGAGTGAAGGGAGGTATGGAAGGAAGAAATAAATCTCTCCTCTATTTGACTCGAGATTTTATTATTTCATTTGTAATTTCATTTATTGCATTTTTTTGTGTGTGAATCTCTCATCTATTCGACTCGAGATAGAATTTCTTTTTGTGTGTGCTTTGGCATCTTTTCTTGGTGGTACGCCCCTATTTTTTGCGAGGGGTATGGAAGAAGAGGATATAGAGGGAAGTGGTGTGCCACCCCGAACTTAGGGTTTGGCACTATTTTGGCTATTTTTGTTTCTTTACGAAGATGATAGAAGAAGTGTAGAAGAGGATTCAGATCAGAATGCAACTTGATTTACAATTTTGTGCATCGGGTTGTTCTCTTTATCGTACTCTGCTCTAATAATGACTTGATGAGGATCTAGTGGGGGTTCCATGTTGTTGTTCCACTAGTCAGTTAGGAAGCATGACGTGTTTGATCCCTATCAGTTCGACAGACACTTGCCATTTTTGCATAAAGATCATGATGTTTGGATTCATAAGCTTCACAAGATGATTTCAATCAAAAGGCTAGTTTTCAGAATGTGGTCTTTTTGAGGATCTGCTTCGAATAAGGAGGGTATAATGATTTGGTATGCATAAAGATTGAAACGAAGAAGTGTTAAAACTTCATCCAGTATCTGTTCAAATTTCTTTGAAAAACTTTAAAATTTTGAAAATTAGGTCAAAAATGTGATGATGAAACCTTAAGTTTGATTTAGATGGGTGAAGGTGGAAAGTAAGATACGTACCACCCACCCTCCAACCCGAACTTAGAAATTTTCTTGTCCCGAGCAAACTCTAAATCCGAGATGGAGGGGACTTTGCATGCCGTTTTGACCACCGGATGTGGTTGTGTTCCAATAAGCTTGCATCCTCCATCTGAAAATCTCAAAAATGAAGACCAATCAGAACTCAAAATAGCATCTTGCAATGCAATTTTATTTAGTGTAAAATTATCTAAAAGGTAAAAACAAAATTAAAGAAAAATCCTAATTCAAAATTAAAACTAAATATGAATTTTATTTATCAAGTTGCTTCCCGACAAGGGCCTTTGTTTTACGTCGATGGATCGACTTGATTCCTTCAACTTCTACGGTGGACATGTTGGATTGGTGAGATCCAGCATCATTTCAGAGCCTGTATCAATAGAGGTGAAGTATCTCTTCAATCGTTGACCATTTGCCACAAATTCACCCATCTTTTCACTCCATAAAGAGAAAGCACCATGTGGGTAGATGCTCTTGACGATGTAAGGTCCTGACCAGTGAGAACGGAGTTTTCTTGGGAATAACTTCAATCTAGAATTTAACAGAAGAACTTGGTCTCCCACTTGTATGTCCTTTCTTTTTAGATGGTTGTCATGCTAAAGTTTTGTACGTTCTTTATAGATTTGTGCATTCTCGTAAGCTATCATCTGGAGTTCTTCCAACTCCTGGAGTTGCGGAATCCTAGCTTGGGTTGCTTCCTTCATATCAAAATTAAGTTGTTTAATTGCCCACCATGCTTTGTACTCAAGTTCAACAGGAAGGTGGCAAGCCTTTCCATATATTAATCTAAATGGTGTAGTTTCGAGGGGAGTTTTGAAATCAGTCTGGTAGGCCCACAATGTGTCATTGATTTTTACCGACCAATCCTTCCGATTGCAGCCTACAGTATTTTCCAGGATAGCCTTGAGTTGACAGTTAGAAACCTCTACATGCCCACTCATTTGTGTATGGTAGGGTGAGGCTACCTTGTGTGTTACACCATACTTTCTCAGTAAAGCTTCAAAGATTCTTTCAAGGAAATGAGACCCTCTGTTAGATATCACAGTTTGTGGTACTCCAAAACGGGGGGAATAATATCTTTGAATAATTTGATGACGGGTTTGGAATCACTAGTAATGGTTGGTATAGCTTCAACCCATTTTGAGATGTAGTTCACCGCTACTAGGATGTATGAAAATCCATGAGAAGATGGGAATGGACCCATGTCATCCACCCCCCAAACATAGAATATCTCTACTTCTTGCCACATATTCAGTGGCATCTCATCTCTTTTTGTTATGTTGCCTGATCTTTGACATTTGTCACATGAAAAGACAAAGTCATGGGAATCTTTGGATATGGTTGGCCAAAAGAAACCACATTGCAAGACCTTCAAGGTAGTATTTTTAGAGCTCATATGTCCTCCAACTGGCCTTGAGTGACATTGCTCTAGGATAAGTTGAGCTTCTTCCTCAGCAATACACTGTCTGTATAGACCATCAGCACATAGTTTGAAAAGGTACGGCTCATCCCAATAGTACTGTTTCACATCATACATAAATTTCTTCAGTGCATTTCTAGTGCATTGAGGATGGATAACCTCAACATCAATGTAGTTCACATAATCAGAATACCACATTGTAACTTCTGAGACCTTCATTAGTTGATCATCTGGAAGGGAATCATTAATCAGAATCTTCTCGATGTCTAGAGTGTGGATGCGACTAAGGTGGTCTGCTACCACATTATCTGTACCCTTTTTATCTCTTATCTCTGGATCAAATTCTTACAGGAGAAGAATCCATCTTATTAACCTAGGTTTTGCATCTTTCTTTTCCAGAAGGTAGCAAATGACAGTGTGATCCGTGTAGACAATGACCTTTGAACCAATTAGGTAGGATCTGAACTTGTCAAAGGCATACATGACTTCTAGAAGTTCTTTCTCAGTAGTAGCATAATTCTTCTGAGCTTCATCAAGGGTCTTTGATGCATAATAGATCACATAATGCTTCTTTTCTATGCATTGGCCCAGGACATCTCCCAAAGCATAATCACTTGCATCTCACATGATTTCAAAAGGATGGTCCCAATCGGGAGCTCTGATGATGGGTGTAGTAGTAAGGGCATGTTTTAGTTTGTTGAAACTTTCAACACATTCTTTGTCAAAATTAAATTCAGCATCCTTTAGTAACAAGTTCATCCTTGGCTTGGTTATCTTTGAGAAGTCTTTTATAAATCGTCTATAGAAGCCTGCATGACCTAGGAATGCTCAGACTTCCTTTACATTGACAAGGATGGAGAGCTTGGAAATCACTTCGATCTTGGCCTTATCTACTTCAATTCTTCAATTACTGATCCTATGGCCGAGGACAATGCCTTCCTTTACCATAAAGTGACACTTCTCCCAATTTAGTACAAGGTGTGCTTCTTCACATCATTTGATAACAAGGGAGAGGTGTTTTAGACATGAATCGAATGAATCTTTGTACACAAAAAAAATTGTCCTTGAAAACTTCCATAATTGTTTCAGTGAGATCGGCAAATATGGTAGCCATGCAATGCTGGAAGGTTGCAGGTGCATTGCAGAGGCCGAATGGCATTCTTCTAAATGCATATGTTCCGAATGGGGAGGTGAAATTAGTTTTCTCTTAGTCGTCTGGATGTATGGGTATTTGATAGAATACAGAGTAACCATCGAGATAACATAAATATTCTTGATGGGCCAACGGCTCTAATACTTGATCAAGAAAAGGCATTGGAAAATGATCCTTTCGAGTTGCCTTGTTTAACTTCCTATAATCAATGCACATCCTCCACCCTGTGACTATTTCAGTTGGGATGAGTTGACTGTTTTCATTTTGTATTACAGTTGTTCCACCTTTCTTCAGGATTACATGCACTGGGCTCACCCATGGCGAGTCTGATATCGGATAGATTATTCCATCAGTGAGCAGTTTAATGACCTCGTGATGGACTACTTCCTTCATATTTGGATTCAATTTCCGTTGATGTTCAATAGTCGGCTTGTGATCTTCCATCATAGGGATCTTGTGCATACACAGTTCTTGACTAACCCCAGTAAGGTCACTCATTTTATAACTGATGGCTTTCTTTCTATCCTTTATTTCTTTCAGGAGTTTATCTTCTTGTTCAGTTGTTAGATCAGAATTTATAATAACTAGACAAACCTTGAGATCGTCCAGAAACACATACTTTAGTCCCTCGGGCAGGGGCTTCATCTCAGGGGCTTCTGGTTTTTCGTATGTTTCTTCAGTGGCTTCAACACCCTTGAGTTCTTCCATTTTGGCTTTGGAGTCTTCTTCAGCAGTGTCAAGGTCGAGAACATATTCTTTAACTTGTTTATTGATGGAGTTATCAACAGATGGGTTTGTTAGAGTCACTTCTAAAGGATCATCTTGTTCATATCCCTCTTGTGTGAGGAGTGATATCTGCTCTATGCAGTCGATAAGATAAACTTCCTCTTGCATGCTTGGTCTCTGCATACTTTCAAAAACTTTGAATTCGAGAGTTTCTTTACCAAGTCTGAGCAGCAATGTTCCTGCTTCAACATCAATTAGAAATCTTGCAGTGGCAAGGAACGTACATCCAAAGATGAGAGGATATCTGGTGTAACATCCCACTCTTTTTATGCAAATTTTCAAACTGTTTTATTTTCTGCATGCTCTTTTCCTAATTAGATAATTGTTGAGGACTTAAATGCAGTTTGCCCATGTTAGTTTTGCAAAATCATTTTATTATGTTCAATTGCCCTCTTATCCATGATTTGTTTAAAGAAAATGTTTCATGTATATCTATGCCATTTTGTTTAAGAAAATGAGGATAAATGCTTTTATGTCAAATTTTCTCTCTCATATGGTAATTAGTGATTTACATGTTTAATTGCTTGCTTAATGGCCTTCATCTTGTTAATTGAAAAGAGATAATATTTAGTGCACGTTTTCATGTTTTGTAATCTTTATTTGAGAAAGTAATAGCTTTATATACTCTAATCATAATCATTTAAGTGTACATGATGATTTTGCCATTTTAGGCTGAAATTGGGTACAAGCATGAAATCGAATGGCATAGGAATGTTCTAGACCTTCAAATATATCTATGGTTCAAATTTGAACCCATTATGACCATGTTTGACCCTCCAATTAATTTGAGAAAGGTTTTGAGTATAATATGACCAAGATTTGAATGAAATCTCAATTATGTAGTCGATTTAAGCTATAGTTCGTTTTAATTGCATTTGTCACGCGTTACTTCATCCGTTTTATTTTCGCATGCATCCGCAACCCTTGGATCAGGATCTAATGGCACGCCTGTCATCAACTACCTCCGTTGTTCCCCGTGAGCAAGAGACGTTTCACAGCAGTTTCTTCGTCGATCTCTCTCTCCCTCATTACGAGGTTGTTTCACTTGATTTCTTTGCCAACGCCTCCAGCTCGTCACCCTGATCCGAGCAAGCCCTAACTCGCCCCCTCTCGCTTGTTGTAGGTGAAATGTCCAATATAGGGCCCGCACCCTCCCTTGCACAGACAGCCTTCTAGCCTCCTTCGCCACCACCTAAACATTCAGAGAGCATCGCCTAGCCCCGAGACTCCCTCCTCCACTGTCAATTTGTGCCTTGGAGCCTCGAGTCTCCTTTCCCTACTGGCTTTTGGTTTCAGGCGACCTTGGCTTTGTCGCTGGATTTTTACAATACCTCCAGTCAAATTAATGGTTAGGTAACCATCAAGGGACCTTCTGCCTTCTTTCTCTATCGTTGTTTTGGCTCGCAATATGCACAATCGTCGTACCCTACAGTCGGGTTGATTGGTGCTCACTGGCGTCACCTCTGTGCTGCTTCAGAGCCTCTCTGGTCAAGGTGACACCACCCAAAGACTCATCTAACTCCAACTAATCTTTTGTGACCCTTGTTTGGTGTTTTTATGCCATGAGTCAACGCAGACAACTTTCGACTTCCCCTCTCTATTTTTATTGGTTTCCTGATGAGCTCCAGGGCCACGCTAGTCCTTTCCTCTATGGAAGTGCTCACCCGACTCCGAGATAGCCTCGCCTTGGTACTGCGGATGTAGTAGGGATCCCAAATACCGCGTGTACTTTCTGCCTTCTCAGGTTCTGATCAGAGATGAACCTCTTGGTGCTGCTCTCACCATGGAGCAAGCAGGGAGCAATCCAGGTCACGAGATGACCTGGGTACCCCTGTCAGCCTTTTGATGTTTTTCACCCGCGAGGGTAGTTTCAGGTTCTCATGCCCTGTTTCCTTTGATCGATGGGCAAGCATCGTGGCCTAGTTGGCCAAGCCCTATTGGGCCAAGTTAGATGTTGGCCCACTGTTTTTGGATTTGGATATATACATATATACGTCGCTTTTTCTCGATTTACTGATTGGTTTGTTCTTCAGAAATTCATAGTAAATCGCCTCTTTATCGGAAAAATATGCAAAAATACGTTTTGGAAAGGATTTTCAATAAGGAATCCGATTTTCTAGTTTTAATCACCTGATTTCTCTATTTTCACATCTCAATTTTTATATGAACAAATTAGGGTTTAATGTTGTATAATGAAAGACATACATGTTATTTTAGGTGATTAAGAGAACCCAATCAGTCAAACCAGGTTTGACTTAGGTGCTTTAGTTCAAGGTAAGAGGGCCATACCCTTGGCATAGTAAACTTGATTTATTGAATGATTATGCTATGTTTATGCACTTTATACTAAAGTCATGATAAATGCATGCTTTTCTTCAATGTATATGATTATTGAATGTTTGAATTGCTATAATCTAAGTATAAGTATAGAAACATGATTAATGTTATGAATTATGACTAAGATACATGAAACCAAGATTAAGAGGGAAGAAATTCCCATTCATGCTTAAGAGGGAGAAATCCCATTATGTTTCATGGGGGAAAATCCCAACTATGTTAAGAGGGAGAAATTCCATTAAGATCAAGTCTAAGTTATTAAGAAGATAATTAAGTCTAAGAAAGATCATGGTTAAGGGAATTTGATTTGGATTTATATGCACCTTGTTATGGGCTTTCCGAGCATTATGGGCTTTCTAAGCAATTATGGGCTTTTCGAGCATTATGGGCTCCTTATGGGGCATTAAGAGAGGAGCATATACTTCTTGTCAAATTCTTTATGTAAAATATGCAAAGAAATGATTAATGTTAATGCATGTTCATGTTTATGTCAAATCATTTTATATGTTATTTTTATGCTTTATAACATGCCAATGCCGCTTACTTACCATGTTTGTTTTTCCTTTGCATGGCTGGGGACGAGATGTCCGCAGATGTTGGAGCTAAAGGAAAGGAGACATCTTGAGAAGATTCCAAGTATACAAGACCTTAGAAGTTGTTGCCTGGTGGGACGTCCATCTATGGAGATCCTATCTTTTTCATGATTATCCAGTTTATGTTTAGTATACCTTTAGAATCATGATGTAGCTTTCTTTCCAAGAACTCATGTATGAATCTATGTTTCTATGAATGCCAAGTGTTGTTTATTTCTTAATATGAGATCATGCATGTGACAATCCCTCCCTGATATGCCAAGTACCCCACATTATGGATAATGTTGGGGATTAGGATGTGCTTCAGTTGGTTACGTATGAAACCCTAGGGAGGGGTGTTACATCTGGGGTCTTCTTTTATGCCCATGATGACGAAGTCACACGGAACATAGGAATCTTTTCCTACCTTGACAGGTACATCATCAATAACTCCTAATGGATGTTTTATCGAATGGTTTGCGAGTTGTATGGTCATGCCAGTTGGGAGAAGTTCAGCAAACCCTAGCCTTTTGGAAAGGCTGAGTGGCATGATGGAGATGCTAGCACCAAGGTGTGCCAGTCCTTTCTTGCATGAAGAATCACCGATATGGCAGGAAATCCTAAAAGATCATGGATCTTTCTGCTTCTTTGGCATCTTACTCTGGATGATATCTGAAGTAGTTTTAGCTAATTTGACTGTCTCATATTCTTTAGTTATATATTTCCTGGTGAGGAGAGACTTTAAGAACTTTGTCCATGCAGGTATTTCAGCCAGCGCATCCAAAAAGGGTATATCAACATGAAGTTTCTTCATAGCTTCTTTAAACTTATTGAACCGGGTATCAAGCTTGGTTTGTCTTAAATGAGCAGGGAATAGTATACGAGGCTTGTATATAGGAATATCAGGTTCTGGTGTTTTAGTTTCTTCATCAATAGGTTTCTCAGGACTTTCCTTGTCTGTCTTATCAGTAGTTACTGGTTCTTTTGGTTGAGACTCCGATGTCATGGAGTCTTGTATAATCACGGGTTCATCCTCATCTGTAATAACTACAGGTGGCTTGACAGGAGGATCAGAATAGTCCTTTCCTGACCTGGTGGTGACCGCCTTCAGTTGTTCTGTGTGCTTAGGATTGTTTTTCGGTTGGCCAGCAAAAACCCCAGCTTGTGGCTTAATGCTAGCTGCAAGTTGAGCTAGTTGAGATTCAATAGCCTTCTGCTGAGCTTGCCGGTTAGCTATCATAGTTTGATGAGTTTGCAACATCTTTTCAATGGTTGATAGCTTGTCATCAGGTAAGATGGGACCAGCTTGTTGTCCTTGATGTTGATTAAGATTCTGGTATTGAGAATTGTTTTGATAATTATCGAAGTTCCTATTCTGAAAGCTTCCCTTAAAATTTCCTTGATTTCCAAAATTCTATTGTTGATTATACTGGAATCCTGGTGGGCCTCGTGGTTGATTGTTCGAACCAAATTGATGTGATTTCACTGCTCCAGAGGGGTTTCCATATTGAAAACCTGGATGGTTCCTATTCTGATTCAGATTGTAATACCCTTGGCCAAGAATGGTGTTAACAGCATTAAGATTCTTCATTTGACTATTATCACCTTGCCCACACGCGTTGCTTAGAACAACATCGTAGAGAACATTGCATGCTAGAGTGGAATGGTCAGTACCTTTACATGCTTCACAGAATAATGAAGCTGACTTGATCTATTCTTATTGTTGAGGGGGTGCACGTTCTCTTCCAATTGCAGCAAGAGATGATTCAATATGGCCTTGCTTGGCAACTAAGAGTTTTAGGGTTTCAGCGATAGACTTATACTCAGGAGTAGCTTCAGCTATAGTTACTTTCAACACTCCTTTTCCTACAGACCTTCCCCAATTAGCTTGATTCTCAGCTCCCAGGGTGACGACCCTCCATGCGTTGTCGTAACTTTGGCGCATGAAGTTTCCTCCGGATGAGGAGTCTAAGAATCTCTTGGTATCGTCGTCTACACCTCTATAGAAGATCTCGATGAGTTGATTCTTAGGAATCCCATGGTGTGGACACTTGCATAGAATCTCTTTGTATCTATCCCATGCTTCTGTAAGGGTTTCTCCAGGGACTTGAGTGAAGTTTGTTATCCATCCCCTAATTTCATAGGTGAGAGAGGGAGGGTAGAACTTTTCCAGAAATACATTTTGAAGTTGTTCCCAAGTAGTTATGGGTTCACTTTGTAATGAATTGTACCATCTTATTGCTCTATCAGCAAGTGAATACTTGAAGATACGGAGTCGAATGGCATCATCGGATACTCCATTTTGCTTTGTCATGGCACATAGATCGATAAACCTTAACAGATATCCCTGACTATCCTCTCCCTGCTTACCATAGAACGGGTTATTTTGAAGTAGGGTGATCCAATGTGCTCATATCTCAAAATTATCAGCATTGATGGGAGGAGGTTGAATTGGATGATGAACGTCAGCAGCTTTAGGGATAGAGAATTCCCTAAGATCCTTTTGCAGTTCTGTTGCTTGTGCTGCTAAGATTTCTTGTTGAACGGAAGCTCGGGCTTCTTGTATAAGCCTCTCTCTCAGTGCATTGAGGGCTTGAGCTACCCTTCGAGCTATCTCCTCTTCTTGAGTGATTCTTGCTTGGTTTTCTCTATTTTGACGATGAAAGGTCCGATCTATCTCTGGGTCAAAGTTGGCAGTGAGTCCAGGACTGTTTAAACGGTGCATGCACTAGTCCTTCTTGAAGTACCTGAAATAAAAAGATTTGAAGTAATATTTATGGAGTAGAGTGAAATTCAAGTAGATGATCGATGGTTTCAAAAAGAAAAAGTAAAATCCTAGATTAGCCTTAAGAGAACTATATTTGACTAACTGATTTTGTTGTCCCTAGCAACGGTGCCGAAATTTGACGTGGGAATTATCGCACTAACAAATTCACTCAGGGTTGAAATCCCCGAGCTTTTACCAAAACCTCGTGCAATAATACCACCCGCAAGCGGACGGGTCTTATCACAGTATAGTTAAGGATCAAATCCCAAGAGATAACATTTTTAAGAATCTTTGTTAATCGAATCTAGCTCAAATAAGACTAATATTTAAAATGATTGATTTGGTTGAGGTTAATTAAACTAAATGCAACAAAATAAAAGAGCAGAATTTAAATTTTGTTCTAGATTAATATATGGAATCGCTGGGATGGTATCGGGTTTCACCACCATTGCATATGCAAACACATCCCAACACATAACATCCAGGAAAGAATCTAACTATCCAAATGGAACTGCTGTGAACCCTCTCAGAGGGATGTTTAGACCCGCGTAAGCATCCCCTTAGGCATCAGATTTCTCATCACCATCCAGATCATGCACTTACGGTTCTGAAGATACAACATCCAACTAAGGTTGTGGCCCTCCCTGAGGGATGTTTAGACCACAGAAGCATCATCGTAGGCTATATTGATCGTCCCCTCACAGATCATACGCTTACGACCTCAAGGAACCCCATTCTATTTCTAGTATGGGAGTCAACCGTACTAATCAATATACATGTAGGCGATTAGTCTTGCAAGCAAACATCGATGATTAACAAGAAGATACAACATCCAACTAAGGCTATGGTCATCCCTAAGGGATGTTTAGACCACATAAGTGTCATCGTAGGCTAGATGGCTCATCCCCTCATGGATCATACACTTATGGCCTCAAGGAACCCTATCAGATTTCTCGTCAAGGAGTCTACCTCATTAATCGACATTCTATACTGAGAAGAATAAGATGAAAGCAAGTAGGTAATCAACTACAATCATATTAATTAGCAATAAAATGAAAAGTTATATACATTGCCTTGGAATGTTAAATGAAAAGACACGGTTGCATGGGCAGTGGGGCTAGTCCCCGCACCCCAATGAAAAGGAACTACTTGCTCATGATGCGAGAAATAAGGAGAATAAGAAAGAGAGAGGAATCTTCCATGAGCATGATGTAGAAGGTGGTCACAGCTCGGTGAAGATGATGCGGTCTCCTACGTCGTGTCAGAGTAGATCTGGATGAAGAACGAGGGATTCCAAGATAGACCAAGCAATCTTTCTCACTCCTCCTTCCTTCTCTTCTCAGTCTCCTTGAGTTGCAGCAGGAAGGGCAGGTGAAGTGAAAGCAGTTGAAGATGGTGGAGGGCGATGTGCAGGATGAAGCTTGATTGAACCTTGCACTTGGGCAGCCTGTCGGCGTCCCTGGAACAATGCCAAATGAGGACCCTTGCGGTCCTATTTATAGGCTCAGATGAGGTCTTCATGTTTTCTGCATGAACCTACTCCAAATGGTTTGGAGCAGATGGTCTGGTTGAACGGCCTGGAGCAAACGGTCTTGGAGACCATTTGACATCTAAACAGTCTTGGGAAGTTAAATCCAAATGGTCGTTGTAAATATGACTGAACGGTTTTGAACTTATGTACATATCTCAAATGGTTTCATGCAAAAGTGACCAAACGGTCTTGGTTTTCAGCAGACCAAACGGTTTTTGAGCTCAATTGACCCAAACGGTTTTGATCAGTACTCTTTCAAATGGTCTTGTATTTCCTTGGTGATCAAACGGTTTAGCAGCATCAAACTCCATTTGGTCTTGCATGTGGATCAAGAGACCAAACGGTCTTGTATCAGCAGCCTTTATCAAACGATTTTGCAAGATCTTTTCCAAACGGTTTAGTGACTATACGGTCTGCTTACATTTCTTCAAACGGTTTGGGTGTCCCATGCCTTTTATCAGTCTGGGATTGCCCTTTTCCAAACGGTCTTGGCACGTACTTCAAACAGTTTCTCGTAGCATTATCCAAACAGTTTGACAAAGCTACATTTTTATATGGTTTGCTGTGAAGTGCTTTATTTAACGGTCTCATGCAATGTCCAAATAGTTTGGTAGCCATCACTTTATCATTCAGTTTGTGCTTAAATGATTGCTACATAAAATGGTTTCTGCTTCAGAGAGGTAAACGGTCTTGCATGCCTGCTACTTTAGCAAACGGTCTCACAACCTTGAGTGATCAAACAGTTTCGCAACCCAGCAGCGTCAAATGGTCTCGCACAAAGCGTCGTCCGACCGGTCTCGTGCTATCGGTCCTGAACTAATCTCAAACGATCTCTGGCTTCTGCGATCAACCGGTCTTTGCATCGATGATCTCCAACCGGTCTGTGAACAAAACACTGCCTCATGACCCTATCGGTCTTGTTCGAGTGGGTTGTTGCCCATGCGACAAAGATGCAGGTGTTACATAGCTAGGTGGTGATCATGGTGGTAGGGACAGCAGGCCTAGGCAGAGGGAAGAGAGGAGCAGCATTGATGGTTCACTGGTAGGAATGAAAGGAAGAAGATAAAGGGAGCAGGGTCCTTCATACGGTCTCGAGCAAGTGTTGCTCACATGGTCTTGCAGGACCGTTAGAATGAGGCCGATAGGGCAGGTTGGGACCAAAATCATTAGCTCAAATGAATGAGGGCCGTAGATCTAAGATCAGATGGTGTGGGTATGCTCGCGATCTGAGACCGAATGGATGAACGGCTAAGACCGAAATGTCAAAACTGAATGGACAAAGATGCTAGGTCAAGACCGTTTGGCAAGACTGAATGAATCAGATCGAATGGATGAAACCGTTAGGTCAGACCGATTGGTGGGTCCCATCTGATTGTTCAACTTCATCAAGACCTGCATTGAATCAACATAAATTCAGTTAAAAATTATGATAATTGGACCAATTTAAGTAACTTTGCACATTTTGATATTTAGTAAATGAAATTGAATGTATTGAATCAAAAAGAGCATGAGAAGGTGACTAAAAATCATGATGAATATGCATTCATCAAGAATATGCATTCATCAACTGGCGACCAACATACTAGTGGCAGTGGAGGTTGGCGCAATAGTGGCAATGGTGGTTGGCACAGTAGTGTCCACTAGCAGACGTAGAGTGATGAAAATGAAGGCATACAATAGAGAGATCTAGGGGGCGATTTAGAGTAGGTGGAGCGGTAGAGGAGCATGGAGGCAGAGAGTAGCCCGAGCAACACATGATCTCGGTAGAGGTAGAGCAATAGAGAGAAAAAGAGCGATGATGGAGGAGGTAGAGGAGGTAGTGGTGGAGGCTATAAGAGGCAGATCTAGTAGGTTGTCATTGTCACTAAATCTAGCATCTAGGTATCACAATGAAATAGAGAATGGGGGAAAGAAAATTTTATAGGTTCTATTAAGTGAACTTAGTTTTCAGTTGCAAGAAAAAAAATAACGATTAAGTAGATAGCCATCGATTGTCTAAGCCAAACTGACAATGAACGAGATCTATGTCGTCAGTTTCTACAAAGCAAACTGACACTAGAGGCCCTTGTCCTAATAAAAAAACACCAAGTTCACTAAGGACTTTAGTCGTCGGTTGTAGTTAAAAATGGACATCATAGGTCAATCTCTATTATCAGTTGCCGACTAAAAATCAATGCCACATGTACTTATCCCTAATAAAAAATAGCAATCCTCACTTAGACTTTAGTTGTTGATATCTAGAAAACAAATTGACAAAATAACCCTATTTGGGGGGGGGCAATACTTTTCACATGAAAAGTGGCTGGAGCCCCTTGTTGTTGGTTTGTTTAGTAGAAACCAATGACACTGGATGACCTACGGTGTTAGTTTCCTTAGTAAAGATTGACGATGGAGTTTGTTTGGAGTAAAATTTACTTTAGGGGAAGGGGTTTGTTGTTGATTTTCATATAACTAATGCAACAAGCCTATATCAATTTTTCCCACTAAAATATTGAATCTCACAAGGTAACTTAGATGTCAGTTCTTCAAAAAGAAATTGATCTTATAGTAAAAGTGGTACCCTTTTCTTAATCGGTAAGATGACTAGTAGTGACATTTGTGTTATATCAAATGACACTATAGACATGTAGTGTCACTTTATTATTAAAATCGATGTTGGGTATAGTGACACCAAAGGTAAAAAATGTACTAGTGTATGGTGGAGATCCAAAAGTATTTATCCATCTTTTTCTACTATCTCAGGGGTTTCTACTGCTATTCTCCACTAACACAACATGTCACTTCTTGGCGTAGCGTGTAGGTGGTGTTCTGCTTAGTTCATGACTTGGTTTGTAAAATCTACCCAACAATGTGGTGTGTCACTACTTGACATGGCATGTTGGCTGCACTTTGATATTATGTGTCACTTGCATTATGATCTAAGTTGTGTCAAATGACATGGCATGTTGCCCTAAGACACGACGTGCCATTGGCTCCTTGTTGGTGATGACTTTTATTGCTGCTTTTACCAATGCACAACATGGCATATCCCTTCACCAACATTGTGTGTCACCTACTATTGTTGTTACATCTTGGTGTGCTACATCATCTACAATTATTATATTACATGGCAAAGGTTTCTAAACATGGTGAGTCCCTATATTTATCCTTTCTAGCAACACTTATCTTTGTTTTCTCACAATGCTATATTTCTTTTGATCTTTAACTCTCCCAATCCTTTCCATCCCTACATACATATCGCCTACCTCCTTAATACATGTACCACCCTCATATACATATTGTACCTAATGCTAATCAAATGCTATACTTTTTTCAACTTGTCCACAAAAAAATTACAGGGCTCTACTCCCGCACTCCCTAGACTTTTGGGTTGTAAAAGGATACATGTATTTTCCTATTCAGATCTATATAATCGGGTCATGTTTCACATTGACTCAAGTTGTCAGTTATCACATAATTCCTACATAAAACTACCTCTACCATTGTTTTTTACTCTCCACCCCAACCACTTTCTTGGATCTTTTTGTGGTTGGTGTAAGAGGAAGAATAGAGGATGATGAGTAGAGGGAAGATATGATATAGAGGAGAGAAGAAGATCCTACTTTTGTTGTTATATCTGTATGTATCTCCATACTACTTTTGCTTCTACTATATGATGTTTCTTTTACTGATAAGTGGATCCTCATGTTACTTTTTTTGTTGCTATTTGGTGTTACTTTGGCTTATATTGGATCTTATAATTGCTATTATTGATCTGTTTACCTTATGAAGAGCTTGAGAAACTTATTCATAATCATCTCAACTATTGCTATGAAGTTATCTACTTCACTTGTGCAATCTATTAATTGATCACTATTGTTATGAATCTATCTACTTCTCTTATGCTATCTATTTCTAATTTTCTATCTGGAGATTTCATTCTTGCTACTTGTGCTATTATTAACACATTTACTTGTAACTTTGTGAGCTTGCACTATATGTTGTTTGTGCTCTATCTGCATGTTACTATTTGTGTGTGCCTTGCACACCTCTCTTGTGACTGTGACCCATCACTCTCTAGATCGTGATGTCAACTACAATGATGGAAATTATATGATGATATGATGATGGTACCTTTGGAAACATACATGCATATGATGAAGCTTCATCTACATCGGATCTTGGATTATTTTATTTTCTTTCTACTTCATGAACTGGTCTTCTACATGTATGTGTCGTCTACTTTCTACTACTATGTTCCATCACTTTCTAGCTTTTTTGTGCCTTGTGCATGTTAACTCTTTTCTTGTCCATGCTTTGTATGCACGTTGACTACTACTTCTTGTTTTCCAACACTCTCTAGCCTGCTTCATAACGATAGCACCTGAGATGAAGACCAAGATGTCTATATATTGTTGCTTACTTTTACTCCAGATTCCACTTCACAATGATCAAGAAGCTCCTTATACCTTCTTTCGTACCTACTTCGAGATTATCTGCTTGAGGGGGAATATTTGAGCAATTTGTTATAACATTTAGGGGGAGAAACATTCTTGTAAGGGCTTGGTTTATCTTTTATTATCTTTCTCTGGTTTGTCAGTCTATTTGCAAGCTGACTTGGGATTCTTCCAAGATCTACCTTGAGGGGGGAGTATTCAAGAGTCTATTTAATTATTTAATTAATTTGTTGGGTCTATTTTTAATATGGGCCCAATAGTCTCTTGGCCCATTACAACTTTTCTTGAGTCTTCATGCTTCCCCCTTATCCTATTTATAGGAGAGGGGGAATTCCCTTCCATTAATAAGAAAAAACAACGCACCTGGGGAATTTCCCCATCATATCGCTTTTCCACAATATTTTCTGCATGATCTACCCCGGTCCAGAACGCAAGCCTTTAATAAATCTTCCATTGTTTGGTACAAGCGATGATTGTCTGATAGTTTGAGGGTGACAAGTGATACCAAACTTCAATCTCGTGTCAAGTTCTTCTTGGACTTGCTTCCACATCTTGAAGGTGAATGTGGGATCACGATAGAAGATGAAGGAGCTTGTAAATCCATGAAGACATACAATATCATGGGTGTAGATCTTAGCTAGGTCAGAAACTTTGGTGGTGATTTTTCACACTAAGAAGTGAGATTTTGTCAAATGGTCCACTACGGCCCATATTACATTGTATCCTTCTTGGTCATGGGAAGATCATCACAAAATCTGTGGTGATATGCTCCCACTTCCATTCAAGAATCTCTATGGATAACCACATGTTCTTTGATGCTCTACAAAGACCATCTGGGACGTGAGACAACTAGCCACACACAAGACTATATCTCGCTTCATACCCTACCACCAAAAAGATGTACAAGTCTTTAAATATCTTAGCAGTACTAGGATGTATGGTATACATAGACCCATGCACTTCATGTAGGATGTAATTCTTCAGTGGTGAATCTTAAGGGATCAAATATATGCTATTTTTATCAGGTCCCTCCATCACACTAATGGAGATGTGGGTTTGAGGTTTAAAGAGAAGGGCCTTCATCTTCTCAAGGATAGGGCTACACAAGTGGGCTACTACAAACTCAACAAGAAGGTCATGGATGATCTGGATGTTGGCCAAGAGAAACCTATTAGACAAAGGTTTTTGTGTCCATCTACAACTCTTCGAGCCTTTTTCATTGAATTGATAAACCAACACAGTTGAGACACTTACAACTGAGGGTGCCGATCACCAGGTTAGCCTTACTGAGGTGGTATTGTGAAGTTGTAGTCTTTTAGATATTCCATCCATCATTGTTTTCACAAGTTAAGGTCCTTCAGGTCAAAAGGTACTTTAGGCTTTTGTGGTTGGTGAAGATACCAAACATAGATCTATAGAGGTAATTTTTCCATATCTTCAAAGCATAGAAAATTTTCATGAGTTCTAGGTCGAATCAGGTAATTGAACTCGTTGGTCTAGAGTTGTCTCGAGGAAAAAGTGACAACATGTTGGTCCTATTCTAGGATGCATCCTAAGACCATATTTGATGCACCATTAAAGATGAATAAATTGTTGATGTTGAGCATAGGGTCAACATATAAGAAGAGATGGGCTTCTCCTGATCTCTTAGAATCTAGCCTCACAGACATCAGACCATAAAAACTTCTTATTCTTTTTAGTGAAATTTGCGTGTGAAAGAGACAATCATTGAGATATTTAGGATGAACCCTTTATAGTTATCAGCCAATCCCAAGAAGCTAGAAATCTTTATTGGTGACTTGGGATATTTCCAATCATGATGATTTCTACCTTGGTTGGGTCCACCACAATAATTCCTCTGCATGTGATCTATTTGAGGAAAATGATTTTGTCAATCCATATTTCTCATCTCGAGATTTTCTCATAAAACATCTTAGTCAATCCATAATTCACATCTCAAGATTTTCTCATAAAACTTATGCTCTCTCAATATTTCAAGGACCCTAGATAGGTGGTCACAATGTTGTTCTGTGTTGTCTGGGAAGATAAAGATGTCATCAATGAAGACAATGATGAAGGTATCAAGGAGGGGTTGGAACGTGCAGACCCCATTTCAATGTAGACCCACAATGCAGACCCCATTTCAATGCTCAACTATATGGCCTCATAATCTGACCCCATTTCAATGCAGACCCACAATGGCCCATGGACACCCAGCTCCCAATCACAGAATACCAGCACAAGGGTGGCTACGTCAACCATGGATAGCCCTTTCCTACATGCCTGGACTGTACGGCTCAAGACTGGCATGCCACATGCCCATGCGGGCCCCACCTACTGGAGGGGTTATGGCTCTGATACCATTTGTAATGCCTCGGCCCACTGCCCAAGTGTAACAACCCTGACATGGGTTATGCTTTAACCCTAGGTGTTTCTTTTAATAAATATAATTATATGCTTGCTCTTATCTTTTGAAAAGTAATCAAGGTTCAAGAGGAACTTAGATTTCAATTTTAGTCCTTTTTGAACAATGTTGAAATAATGTTTTGTTTGTTTTGGACTAAAGTGAAAATTACCCAAGTTGAGGGATTAACTTGCAAATTATGCATGATAAAATGTTCCTCAAGTGTTTAAGCATCATGATAATGAAGATGATGCAGAGGTATGGCTTGTGAGATCCTGAGTACCAAGAAAGAGCTGATAAAGCAATGTTTGTGAATTAAAACCTAGTTTTGGTGCAATGTGCAATTTATCCAAAACCCAGGGTTCAATATGCAAATTACCACTTCAAAATAGTCCCTAATGTTTCTTGTCATAATTTAGAGAAAATAAAATGAGAGGGGCGCCTCATTTGAATCACTTTGGAGGAGAGAGAATCTTGATATTAAAATAATCAAGATTTAAGCATAATTAGAACTTTACTTCAATTTAATGCAAATATATAGATATTAATTGAATAGCCCTTCAACCAAAAGGTGATGGATGATTTTTCAAAATAATGGACGACCATGTGCCTTGCAAAGGCACGAAAATATCTAAAGGAAGTGGATAACTCACTCACATTATTAAAAGAAAAAGAATGATCCACTAGCTTTAGGATATTATTATTATAAGGGTTAAGGTGCTTAATTTGCTTTTCTTTAAATCATGGATAATTTAGAGGAATAAGAGGCAAATGAGATAGCCTCGTAACCAAGGAAGGGAAGGGGGAAAGAGGCAAGAAAATGGAGGAGATAATCCCTACTTTTTCTCTCCTAAAATGAATTTTAATAAAAATGCATATATACTCCTTTATCCATAGCTTGGATGGGTAATTCCAAATCCACCTTCATTTCTTACTTGCAAAAACGACCAAGGGATCTTGGAGCAACAGTAGGACAACCCCCAACCTGTTGGTAAGCTTTGTGAACTTCTTTCACCACGATTTCATGGTGGAAATTGAAAATAAATGATGGATTTCTTCTTTTCTCCATGCAATCTTCTATCCTAGCCATTTCTTTTCACTCAAAAGCTTGAGGACGAGCTTGCGATAGTTGAGAAAGCTTCTTCCACCATTAAAGTCGTGGAGTTTGGAGCTTTGGATCTCAATTGAAGGTGGGCTATATAACTTGAACCCTTGAACTTTGTTATTGATTCCATATCTTTATCAATTGTTGATTCCTTCATTATTCCCGAAATTTTATTTGAATGATTGGTGAAATCACCATGGAAATTTACAGAACGTTTCGTGGTTTTGTAGATTGAAGATTATGATGTAATCACAAGCACACACCTCAATTAATATCCTAGGCAAACGGTTTCAAAATGTTGGACCAATCGGTTTCAATGAATTGGCCAAACGGTTTCATGAAACCATTTGAAACCAAACGGTTCAAACCGTTTGGAGTGGTTGACCATTTGCAATGGTTGGCCATTTGAAGAAATATGCTGATGTTGATGTTTGATGATCCAATAAATCCAATTGATTGGTTTCAAAGGGTTCATCAGTTAAAGGTCCATCAAGTATCAAACCCCTAATCGGGTTGAGTGGTGAATTCTTAATTGTTTTGGGTTAATTTTTGGGTTGACTAACCCAAATGGTCTCAAGACCATTTTGAAGTCACCCCAAACGGTCTCAAGACCGTTTGTAGGTCAACCAAGACCATTTGGAGGTCTAGGGTTGAGTATGGTTGAGTATTTGAAGACCTAGAGATATCAAATTGAAATGCAATCAATAGCTGATTTGATGATCAATTCAATGATCTAAACCCTAATTGAATTTCACAAATTTTAATGATGAGATGGGGAAAATGGTCTAAAAACCATTTGGAGGTCATCCAAACGACCTCAAGACCATTTGAGGTCAGGTCATATCATAATTTGATGATGATTCATTGATTTCAATTGAATCGGTTCCACAATGTTAATCATTGAAGGTTCCTCGATTTTAAAACCCTAATTGATGGTTTCTTGATTATAAACCCTAGTTCAATTGGGTTCAAATCCCTAATTGAAGGTCTAATCGAAGGGTGATTCAATGGTCCAATTGAAGAATAAATCAGTGGTCCAATTGATAGATGGTTTAATGATTGAAATCCTAAATTGATAAAGTGATGGAAGACCTTTTTGGTCCATTCGGTTTTGAGAGAGTTTGGACCAAACGGTCTCAAGAACGTTTGGGGTCAAACGGTCTCAAAACATTTGGAGACCCAAGTGGTTTCAAGTATAAATGTCCATACGGTTTCAATTTATTTTGCTTAAACGGTTTCAAACCGTTTAGAGCATCTATGGTCAAGAACGTTTGAATGTTTAAATGTGATTAAGTCAATTGGAAACCTAAGGTGATGAAAGATAAAATGACCCTATGGTTGTCACTGATTTATCTTAAAGATAATCACGGGGGTTGTACCTTTAAGGTACTAAGTAATTAGTAACCCTAGATGAGTTAACCCATGAAGCTTAAGTAAGCAATATTTTAATACACTATGTCAACCCTAATTGAATGTATTTAATTAAAGGGTTGGTTGACCTAATTTATCCAAGTTTGACATAGTCAATATCCTAGAGAGGATGAGAGAGAGAGGAATCCATACATGTAGGATAATCATGTAATGGATAAGCCTCAAACACTTCCAAGATGAATAAACTAAGATTTTAGGGTATGATCTTTGATGAAGTGATCATGAAACCCTTATTAAGAAGATTGATGAACATTAACCCTAACCTAGGGTAAGGAGAAACCCTAGTTGAGGGTGATTCCATGAGAAACCCTAATTGAGGGTGATTCCATGAGAAACCCTAATTGAGGGTGATTCTATGAGAAACCCTAATTGAGGGTGATTCCATGAGAAACCCTAGTTGAGGGTGATTCCATCAGAAACCCTAGTTGAGGGTGATTCCATCAGAAACCCTAATTGAGGGTGATGCCATGAGAAATCCTAGTTGGGATGAATAGTAAACCCTAATTATGGGCAACGAGATGTGAAAACCTAATGAAGGGAGATGGTATGTGAAATCCTAACCCTAATGAAGGGAGATGGTATGTGAAACCCTAACCTTAATAAAGTATGCTAGTATATGAAACCCTAAACCCTAATAAAGGGTGATGGTATGAGAGACCCTAATCTTAATAATGGAATGGTGATTAATACATTGATAAGGGAAATACCTAAAGTGATTGAGTATAGATAACCTTATAGCAAGCAATGCCTTAACATGAGATGAGTCCCTATCATTGAAGATAGTTGGACAATCCTTATGTGTGTGTTATGACATATGCACTTCACACAAAAAAAGGTGATAGGTTAGTATATGGAAGTATTAAGATGGGAAAATACCTTAATACAATATAAATTGATAAACTCAAGTAAGTTTAAAGTGTTGAGGGAAGTGATATATCAAGATATCATAGATATCACATCCATCTCTTTAAGAATGATATCCCTTGATGCATCTCAAATCTAACATACTTGGATGAGTAACATATAAAGAGTGCTATCCTAATCATTACATCAAGATGTTAAATGTGCTTTATGAGCCATGATATTAGTTGTTACCTAGTGAGAGGTAACAAGATATTTTAATAGGCCTTGTGAACCACATGAGTAAGTTGATACCTAGTGAAAAGTACCAAGATAATTATAAAAGTCCACTGTAAGAGATGATAATGTTCTTAATAAACCAAGAAAATGGAAACTTAGTAACATAATAATTATAATTAAAGGATATAATAATAATGATGGAACTTTGATTATACAAGTGTGGAGAAGAGAGGAATACTTGTATTACATAAAGAATGTGATTGAGCATGATGGCATGGCCAGAGTTTAAATGTCAGTAGAAGAATGTGGTACCCAGTGTTGTGTAAACAGACATGGGACGTAATCACAGGATTGGCATAGTCCATTACCTAGAATAGATACACATGATTGGCATAGTCCAATACCTAGAATAGATACACATGATTGTCATAGTCCACTACCTAGAATAATATCACAGGATTGGTTAAATCCCAATACCTGGAATAATATCACAGGATTGGTTAAATCCCAATACCTTGAATAATATCACAGGATTGGTTAAATCCCAATACCTAGAATAATATCACAGGATTGGTTAAATCCCAATACCTGGAATAATATCACAGGATTGGTTAAATCCCAATACCTGGAATAATATCACAGGATTGGTTAAATCCCAATACCTGGAATAATATCATAGGATTGGTTAAATCCCAATACCTGGAATCCCAATACCTGGAATAATAGCACAGATTTGCATAGGTTTGGCATAGTCCACTACCTGGAATGGATGTACAGGGTTGGCATAGTCCAATACTTGGAATATATGCACATGTATGGCATAGTCTAATACCTTGAATGGTTGTATGAGATTGATAATGATTTAATCTGAAATGTTTATACAGGATTGGATAAGTCCAATACCTAGCAAAGACATGGAGTCTATAACTAAGGATTGGCGTAGTCCAATACCTGAATAAGACATGATGATATATAATCACATGACTGGCATAATCGAATATTTGTTTAGAAGACTGGCTACGGCCAACTGATAGAAATAAGAAAGACTCATGGGTGACATATCAGAGTAATGAGTATCATGAGAAAAGCATGGGATGTTGAGTTAATATAACGGATAAATGATATACATGTTCTTCCTATTCCTTATAAAGAGAATAGATTATTTACTTCTCTATTATAGATTGTTGCAATACTTTAAAGATGAGAATGATCTAAACTGCTTATCCTCTACTCAGTTTTATATTAATTAAACTGCAATAATGATGTTTCTGGTGGAGAGTTATATCTCTCGTTGGGGTAATTTTTCAATTGTCTCACCCCTGTGGGAACCAACATTTTTTAGGTGGATGAGTACGAAGGAGACTGAGAACATCTTGCAGAGGAAGAACTTCAGCATTAGCAGGTACAGCAGCAACAGCTCAGGTGGAGTGTGTTGTCTGTCGTGTTTATAGATAGAAGTCCTATGTGTCGTCTCTGTACTCTCAGGTCCTCAGAGTCAGTAGTTAATACTTTTAACAAATTGGTTTGAGATTTTGGCTTAATGCCTCGAGGTCCTTATGTTGTCTATGTTTAGCTTTTAACAAGGCAGTTGATGTTGTAACCCTCGAGAAGAGATGGTACCACTAGTAAAAAATTGGCCATTATTCACAAGTGAGTCCTGTCACAAACCCCTCTCTACAGGCCCTCACAAATAGGGATGGTTGTGGGTCTGGCCCTCACAAATGGTCGGTGAAGAGAACTCACGTGACAAATATCAGTGGCCCTCACGAATACAATTGTCACGGACCAACTGACCCTCAAGAATGTTATATTGAGGGACTATTTAGCCTTCATAAATACATTTTTGAGGGACTATTTAGCCTTCATGAATACATTTTTGAGGGACTATTTAGCCTTCATAAATACATTTTTGAGGGACTATTTAGTTCTCATAAATACATTTTTGAGGGACTTGATGGTCCTTGAGAATATATTTTTGAAGGGATAATGCCTTCATTAATATTATTTTTGAGGGGCTATGTGGTCGTCATCAATGCAATTTTGATGGTCAATTTGGACCTTCATCAATATATTTATGAGGGACTACTGTAAATGATTTGGTTATTGATTATTGAATGATTTATTAAATGATAATTAATTGTTACTATAGTGAATATCAAATTTTAAATGAAAACTTTGTATACATAATCTCAAGCAAAATTTTTATACTAATTCACATGACATCATAAGAAATTTCAACACCAAAATGACACATAAAAATGTTAAATCACCTCAAAACAAATTTCTATTAATGAAGCAAAATATTATCCATACATTGCGTTCTCAACGTTGATATAAATAACGAATACATATGATTCTAAAATTTGAGATTGATGACAATCAACATATCATGCTAGAAACTCTTAAGATCTATAATGTCTCCATATTCCTTCAAATGGTGTGGTGCTCTTCATCAATATCAGGCCTCATACGGTTGGGTACTTGAGTATTCTTCTCCTAAAAATGACAAATCATTATATTAATAGAATTTAAAGTTTATACATAAATCATAGTACAACAAACAACTTACCCTTATATTTCGGTTCTGTTCTACTCCACTGTGCATTGTCGGTCGAAATCCATCATTAAAAGCAATTCTACCCTATCAATATAAATACAAAAAGGAATCAGAGTGAGTGCGAAGTAGAATATGTAATATTGTTGACTCAAGGCCCAAATTACGTATAACAATTTTTGTAATCACTTGTAATGAATGTATGACTTGTAATTAAGCTTAGAAAAATGTTTGGGACACAAAAATACATGGTTTAACCAGCCAAATCCAATTTGTTAAAATTCCCAATAGACACTTGATCGGTCGAGTTGCCACTTCACAAAACTCGACCGATCGAGTGTCTATTCAAACGCACTTCCATGTTAACAAGAATACATTCCTCGTCTGGATTATCTGTGAAGTTGGAATGTAGAGCATTTCTGACACTGTCCACTATAGCATATGTCGTCATTGAAGATTCAATACAAAGTATAGCTATGATTGCGTCCAGCCTAGTAACTTCATTTCTGAACATGAGCCTAGCATGTGATGGATGAAATATGACAACTTCATTAATTCTTCGTTCTTAACATATGCACTTAAATATTCTATTGTGAAACAAAAAGGTATGTATATTGATTTATATTTTGCACATAAAAGATTATTTATTCTCATTGTGACAACTAAATAACTAATTTGAAACAAACAACTATACAAAATCACATTCATCAATAACAAATATTATATTTAATCAAACAAACAAAAATATATTTTACGTAGATTCACTTTTTTGTAATTTTCTTCAAAGGAAAAAGCAATCTGTAAATAGGTGTGTTGATTGTATTCCAATTGTTTTCTCAAACACATGGAGTCAAGAATCCAACCCATTCAAGTGTTAGATAAATCATAAGAGAACACAGAGATTCACGAACTAAAATATATATAGAGGAAAAGCAGATAGAACAAGAAAGAGCTGCTCACCAATATCACATCACAAACCTTATATTTGGACATAACCAATCTCCATCCTATTGCCATGCCTTTCCGGGGGCGTCACCTCGCCCTCTACCTTTTCCTCCACCATTCAAGCCTTCAGCATCAGGTTCTAATTCACTTGCAACATTCATCTCTCCTGGAGGAATGGTATATGAATTATCTAAGGAATCTTTCCCTTTTGACTCAGCTATATGAACTCCAATGATACTCCCATGAAAATATTTGTTGTTGAACCATTCAACAACAGCTAATGCAGCATGTGGATCCTCATATGTTACTGTCGCATCACCTTTTGGCTCATTTGTAGCTTTTTCTCTGTAAAGCCAAATCTTCGGGTGTCCTGTTCTTTTGTCTTTCTATGAGTATTGAAAGTACGTCAATATGTAAGAGGACAGCTAGAGCTTTGATACTGAAAAAAATCAACATTTATGTATATTTGCTGAGTAATAATATACCTGATCAAACCCCATACCTTTAACAATCCTATGGTACCAAAATACTCGGCCAGCATACTATCATCAGTTCCAGGTGGCAAGTTGCAGACATATACAGAACCATTGGATGGGCCACCCCGCCCTGAATAGCTAGCCATACCAGAGATAATGTGTTGCATCCGCAATTCAGGAAAATAGCTAACTGTCATCTGACAGTATCTACTGAATTTTCTAATAAAGAGTGCAAAAGAATGCACACATTTTTCACAAAAATAGTAAAAAGTAAACTATAAAGAAAGAAACATATTTGGAAGTGTTATTTATGCAAAAGAAGCACAAGTAAACAATGAGACAGCAAAAACTTTTCATTAAGAGGTGAGGGCATCTATTCTTGCACTTTGTTTTACAGAAGACTGCATTTTCAATATGAGTATAATAAATTCATGCAGAGTTGCTGATGAGTACACTATTCTCAATCTTGTCTTTAGATAACTATGTATGGCCACTTGGTCCTACTAGAACATGAAAGGGGCCTTGGTTAGATGGTTTATTTATAAAGATATTTCTTCTCCATTGGTAATCCTATTGTCTCAAACAATTCTAGTATAGATTGACACGAAGAAACAATCTAGTTGCTAGGATTTTGTAGGTGCTTCATCTGGGTTCAGAGTAGTTTAAGTCAATGGTTATTTTTATTTCTATTCTCTTATATGCTTTCTAGTGTATCACACGAGAGGCTATCTCTTGATTCATCTATACCCTCTTCCACTTCTCAGAGCTTCTTACAGTAGAAAATCATTGGTAGATATTCACCCATTTTTATAGTTCTAAAATACTTTATGTTGAGTTTCCCTCTGGGTAGTATCTAATTATTATAATTAAGAATCTTTTACAATAGATAATCATCAATAGAAGGGTCTGTAATCTTATGATTCTATATTTTAGTGGCTTCTTGTAGTTGTAATACTAAAGCTGAGATCACAATTCTTCCATGAGTTCTAAGATCCTTGCAGATTGACAAGCTAAGATTCTAATATAAGAATGTTATAAATCAAGGTTCCATTCTCTTTCTTTGTAGTACTACTACTAAAATTGGATTGCCCTGTCAGTTTTCATTTTAAAGGGACGTCTTAGACATACAATGTATGTCCTGTTCTGGGATTTGCATAACTAATGGTTCTTTATTACAAAAATTGATATGGTTTCTTGATGATGTTGTTTTTTTGTATTACTAAAGATTTCACGATTTCATTTGGTAGCTGGTCTGTAAGATATCACAATTCGTTACCAGTTCATTTTCAAAAGGCCTTGGTTTTGTATAAAAGACATTGCAATAAGGAAGTACTGGTGTTGTCTGAATTACCAACTTTCTCAGGTGGGCAGCTGCAGTTTAGAATTTAGAATTGCTTCTCACCATAAGGCTGACTTGGCTTTGAAAAGTACCTTCTGTTTGCAACTGCTTATCAGTCACCTCATGCTGAATGTAGCATTATTTTCTCCTGGTTTCCAAGAAGTATATGAGCAACAAAAGGAGCTCATTTTTCTAGGGGAGCGAGTTGTTCTTGCTACTCTTGGTTTTGACCTTAATGTGCACCATCCTTACAAACCACTTGTCGAGGCTATAAAGAAATTTAAAGTAGCTCAGAATGCCCTTGCGCAAGTTGCTTGGAATTTTGTAAATGATGGGTATGCATTTGTTTCTATCTTTATATTCATTTTGAATTCTCCATGAAGTGTATTTAATACACACCGGAAAGGGCTATGCAGGTTGCGTACTTCACTTTGCCTGCAATTTAAGCCCCATCACATTGCAGCTGGTGCAATCTTTCTTGCTGCGAAATTTCTAAAAGTGAAGCTTCCTCATGATGGAGAGAGAGTTTGGTGGCAGGAATTTGATGTCACTCCCCGCCAGTTGGAAGGTTCCTATACTTTAGTTTCGAATGGAACTGAATACTTGAGCGAGGCATTTGATGTTCATTGTTTGCACTGCATATGTTGACTTGTCATTAGAGTTCATGTTTATGACATCTGTTTGAAAATTTATATCATTATTGATTGTTCATTATGTGATCTTTTTGTATTTGTTATATTGTTACAGATGTCAGCAATCAGATGTTGGAACTATATGAACAGAACCGTGTAGCCCCAGCTGGCAATGGAAATGAAACTTGAAGGTGGAGAACGTCTTTCCACCTTAACTGAAGGCTCAATAGGATACTCACCAAATGATGCTATAAAAAGGATTGACAAGGACAAGGTTAAGGCCGCCCTTGAGAAGCGAAGAAAAGCCCCTCGTGATGTCTCAAGGAAGGTTGATGTAATGGATGAGGATGACTTGATTGAGAGAGAGAGAGTTAGAAAGTGGTGTGGAGTTGGCTGTGGAGGACGAAAAATCCAAACATGAGAGAAAACACAACTGGTCCAAGCCTTTGCAGAGACACGAGGAATCTATCCGCCAAGATTATCTGAAAGAGAATGGTGTACAGAGACCTGATATCGGCAGTGAAGGTGTTGAATTTTCAAATATTAAGGTATAGGATTTATATCCTTATAAACGTGCTAGAAAGAGTTTATGTAATTATATACTACTTCAACATGTTTCTCTGTTGATTTGTTGTCAAAGTTGAAATACATGTCTAACGCGAGTTATGTTTTCTTGCAGTTGTTATTCTAGTTCCAACTCAAGAATTAGTTCTGCAAATGTCTCAAGTATGTGATGAGCTTGGAAAACTCTAAAAATTCAAGTCATAGGGACAACTTGTGGAACTAGTTTAATGGATTATATCATGGGACTGTATCATCCAATTCATATGCTTGTGGGGACTCCAGGTGTGATACTAAATTCAACATGGTGGAACTAGTTTTGTTTTAGAGACTTTTAATGTTCATTCTCTTACATGGTCATTTATTTATCATATAACGTTTAACTTATATCTCTATATAATTCATCTCAATACCCATTTTATTACAATGGGATACAGAACTAATTTCTCCATAATTCGGACATTCTATTAAGAAATTGATACAATTTGCCAATGCATGACATTTGCTAATGAAGTGGTTGAAATTTTGTTTGCCAATAGCTTTTGTAACAGTCATAGGATTCTTTGACACATATTTTTGTGCTGCATAACTTCTATGAAGTGGTTTTTTACTCTACTTGGACTCCTTCCTTACTCATAAGTCGATGACTATATTGGTAACTTCTTGAGTTTTATATTTGAGTTTTTATAAACCTATTTTGTGACAGATTGAACTATAGACTGAATCTATTGTATTCTCTAGTTTTTCTTCTTCCAGTTCTGTCCCATCTAAGTCATTCTCTTCATTAAGTTTTCTTACTCATTTTTTTTTATTCGTGTTATATTGAATTATGATTTGTATACATCTTCCTCTTCTATTGTTCAAGGTTTATCACTTCCAAGGAGCAACAACTAAATAAATGAAAAAATTGAACTTGCTCTACTTTATTACTCTATTATTGGTTTCCCATTTTGACTGTGGTTCTTCAGATGTTATTGCTTCTTCCAAACCAAAATGTGCTAAGGCAAGTTTTTCTTCATATTTCTTTAGGTTTTCTTCTTTGCTGATCTTCTTTCTTTCTTTCACATAATTCTGATGGGTCAATGTCTTCTCTACTCTTCTTTTCGTTTATTCAAGGTCGCCATTTACTATGAGTGGAAAAACAACATGTGTGGATGGCAAGGTTCAAGTCATCTAGAAAGACCCAAATCTAAGATATTGGATTTTGGGTCCTCCCAAAGGCCAAAAGGTCAGTTTATTTTTCATGCTCATGGTGAATTGTTTGCAGTTTCTTATAATGGTACATCTAAATAATGAATTGTATGCATTGAGAATGTTGTATGGTAATGACAATGACATTTGACATCTAAATAATAGATTAGGGATTAATACTATTTAACATGCAATACAAAATTTCTATCAGGATTGAGATCGGATTTGATAAATCGTACAGACCTAATTTGACTTAGGCACCTTAGATGTGGTGTGATAAGTATATTTTTTTCTTGGACTTCCATCTATTCGTGCTACCAACTCACACCACGGCCGTGCTACCCTCAACCCACCACGGCCGTGGTGACCACCACGGTCGTGGCCTTTTTGGCCCATTTTTTACCACCAACCTGACATTTAGCCATTTTAACCAACACGGCCGTTCTCTTCCACCACAACCGTGCTCACCCCTACCCACCACGGATGTGGTGACCACCACGGCCGTGGCCATTTTGGCCCATTTTTTACCACCAACCTGACATTTAGCCATTTTAACCAACACGGCCGTTCTCTTCCACCACGACCGTGCTCACCCCTACCCACCACGGCTGTGGTGACCACCACGGCCATGGTCATTTTGGCCCATTTTTTTACCACCAACCTGACATTTAGCCATTTTAACCAACACGGCCGTTCTCTTCCACCACGACCGTGCTCACCCCTACTCACCACGACCGTGATGTCTCACCACGGCCGTGCTACTCACCTAATCTACCTAGTTTTTTCACTGTTTTCCCCATTTTGCCCCATTCTGGCTATGTTGTATTTGGAGGGGGGCGTGGCCATATGATAGATAAGGATAACAGCCAGCAGTTCGATGTGGCCATAATTCTGCTTCAGCATCTGAAACACCAGAACAGGCAATTTCAAAGGAAGATGCAGTAGTTTAGCAGCATGGGTTAGTTGGAATCCATGACAGCATAGGCTAGCATCACCAACAGGCTTAGGTAAGAGGATGAAATTGGTCATGTCACACTGCAGAGCATGCAACTCTAATCGACTGGGTATTGTTGTAAAGATGAGGATCCAATCGTTGATTATTAGCAAGTGTTGTTTTTCGATACACCTGCTTGATGGAGTGATTGACCTCCCACAGTCCTCACAACATGGATCTGAACCACACCATCGCTTACATTAGCAGGGTTGAGATGGGATGTGCGAACTGAGAAAACATAAAAGGTAGGCAACCACAAGTGCTCGTGGCAACTTGTGACAGTAAGGCAGCTGTAGGGCAGTAATGGCCACACGTGTCCAGTGAAAAGTCTGACAAAGAAACAGATCTTTTGACAGTATTTTTTCTTTAGCTTAATCAATTTAAGTAACAATGTCACACCTTGTGGACCAGATCCATCAAGTTAGTGAAAATAGTAAACATTTGATTCACTAGACATAATATTACACCTTATAATAAATAACTTAAACATAATGTGCCATCTCGAATATAACATTCTAGGCAATAGATTGAAGAAATATAAGCAGTTGGTTTATAAAAAAGAGAGAACATAAATAAATATATATGAGTTTCTAATATATAATGATTTGGTATAAGTACAAGATATATGTATGGATACCCTAGAAGTCTAATCAAGCACGTATTGAATACCTGATTTAAACGTTGAGTTCTTGGTGTGAAAGACATTGATGAAGATGTGCTTGGTGTGCTCTGCATTTGAGGATGACTTTTTCGATTATTACCAGAAGTAGGGCACCAACTTTCAACTGCAAAGTCAACAATACATTAAAATTATATTTTGTCGATTATATACTACAGAATCTATCAAGTTAGGAAGGAACAATACATTAAAATTATATTTATCTAATATTCTATGCAAAGTCAACAACAAATACTTAGGAAAAACAAAATCTAGACCTAACTATAGAGCTGATCTAAGGTAGTGACTGCTTTTTCATGGTAGGATATCTCAACTTCAACGTAAATGAATAAACATTGTTCATAGTATATTAACAGGAACAACATGCTTCCAAAAACATGAGACATCATTTGTAAGTCATTACCTATACATTAAAATTTGATTTTTGAAGATAACAAATTTCTCTTGGGCCTAAATCAAGACATTACAACAATTCATCATACACCTCTATTTTCTACCAATTGACTAGTTTTAGTCTAACTCAGTGAGGACATAATGCATTTTAGAATGCCGTGGGGACTCACCAAGAACCCTCGCCCATCACGGGCAGCCGCAGCAGATTCCAACCATGGGTTGGCGTAAAGCTCGAAACGGTAGCACGCATTGGGCGAACAGTTGTGGTTAAACCAGGAAAAGTCTGGTCCATACACGGCGAGTCCTAGGTCCACGCCCTCGCCGAACTGAACCTCGACAGCGTTCTTCAATACAATCCATAGCGTCGCCCGTTCCACATCGCCCCTGCCGTCGTATTCTTCTGCGGTAGTACTTTCTGCTTTGGATACCATTCCTCTAGAGCGTGACAAGATTGACACCCATTCCGAGACGATGTTCACCATGTCATTTCCTTCGCTCTCTTTTTTCTTTTCCTCCTCCTCGCCGTCCGCTCCCAGTAAGCCCCCGATTCGGCGCAGACTGCTGCGCGATGGTAGGAGGCCGGCCCGCTGGAAGAAAAGTAGAAGGCGGAGGGCGAGCAGGAGCTCCGTGTCGTCGGCGGATGGCATGAGGCAGAGGAGGCGGCATTCGCCGTTGTCGCTGTGTCGGTCGAAGTCAAAGGTCATGCACGCCGTGGAGCAGTACCTAACAGCGCCGCCGCAGCAAGAGAGAGGAGTCGGGGGATTGGGGCACAGGACTGGGCGGAAGCAAGCGGAGCAGTGGGTGGCGAGGAAGCGCGGGCGGAGGGTAGTGTCGAGAGGAAGGAGCGGTGACGTCAGGTCTCAAGGGGAAGTGCACAGCGCACGCGAGAGGGGGGTGGAGGAACAAGGGTTTTTGTTTTTATTTTTATTTTTTATTTACAAATGTTGTGTTTTCGAATAGAGGGAAGGGTTATGAGATGGAGGGAAACATTTGGCATGGTATTTTTCACGGGTTGATTAGTGAGTAATGTATTTGTGAGGGATTAGTGTTCACATAAACGTTCTAAGAATGTTAAAAACACGGTTGAGGGATTTGGTCCCATATTTGAAGGATGAGCCCTCACAAATAGACATCATTATTCACGATTTTTGGTTCCTCACAAATGTTCTTCAACAAAGGCCAAATTTTTTGTAGTGTACAAGATATGTACTTATGAACCAGGATGTAAATGTAATACCTTGGTTCTTGTTGAAAGAGTTTTCCTATGAATGTATCTCTTTGAAAAAGGTTTAAATTTTTAGTGATTTTCGGTAATCCGCTGTTAGTAATTGCTTTCGCTTAGTTAATGATGTACGTTTTGAACGCTTCGCCACACCAAGGCTCTAGTAGAGTTTCAGGAATGACGACTGGCCCCACAGACCACCACTAGCCTTAATTGTGCACTTTATTCTCACTCACGTACAAGCCATGATCAACTTCCCGATTGGTCACCCATCCTAGTACTACTCCAAGCTGAGCACGCTTAACTATGTAGTTCTTTAGTAATGGGCTCCCGAAAAAGGAGGTACGCCTTGGTGATATGGGTAGTCCAATCATTCCTTTTAAGATCATCTTATCCTAGGCCTCAAATCTTGGGACATTATAGAAGTCCTATCTAACAAGCATAGCAAGGATGAGAGAGATTGATAAAAAGCACTTAACAAAGGGATTTAGAGTGGTTCCACACTTCAAACTAGAAGTGAGTCAGTCCACTACCTAGAGAGGTCAACCTCTAGGACTTTGCAAGTGATTTTCTCTATATTATCACCAATAAGAGTTACAGCAATAGACCACCAAAAGACCTACCCATCGAACCACAAGGAGATATCCACCTTACCAAGGAACTTACCCACTTAGCTTGAGTCTTCAGCCTTCATCAAGGTCTTACCCACTCAAGCTCAAGTCTTCCGCCTTGAAGGACTTTACTTCTACTATTGGATCTTCAGCCTTTGCCTTCTCCTTCACCTGGAGAAGATCACCACCTCTTCATCAATCTTGAAGAGGACCAACTACAGCTCCTTCTTCACTCGATGGAGCTTGCATCACCTTTTCTTTATGTAGGAAGGGGATAAGGAAGTAGGAGAAGATGAGAGATTTACATGCACAAGGGTGGAGCTCTCTTACAATAAGCCTAACTCACTCACAAATCATGAAATGAAGTGTAAACTAGAGATAGAAAGGGGCTCAAGGAGTAGTAGCACACTCAGTTATAGCAAGGACCTTGAATGTAGTGAATGAGTAAACTTGGAATGAACTCCAAGGGGTCATATTTATAGTTGGGGGTGCTCCTTTGAGTTGGGGAACACTTAGGGCCGAAATATAGCCATTTTTGCTCAAGGTAATAGATTTATTTTCATCCAAACAAGTCACCAACGGTCATAATCACTTTTCTGCATTTTCCATGCAGTGCATTCGGTCGAGTTTCAATAAAGGTAACTCGATCGATTGACTAAAATACAAACCCAATTTTATAACTATCGGATGAGTTAGTTCTAGGGAACTCGACCAATTAGCCAAAATTGCATTTGGTCAAAAGGTCATTCTTTCAAGTTATGTGAACGCACAACTCGACCGACTGCCATCTTCAGAAAATCAACCATATGATCGTTCGAGATTGTAACTCGATCGATCAACAGCATGTGATCGATTTTCTAATATGGCTTTAAAGTGATTAAAACTTGGTATTAAGTGTCCCACATATTTTTCTCATCTTAGTTACAAGTCATATCATCAATACAAGTGATTACAAAATTCTTACAAGGTCATTTGAAGTGATTTCTTTATTAGCACACTTGCATTGCATTTGACTTAAACTTTGACAACCTAGGGCTTGTGTAATTTGATCCTTTTTATGTACCTAAAGCCTGAAATCAATCTTGAGTACACATATTAGATACATATGAATGGAATGGTTAAGTCATTATCAAAATATGGACAATGTATAACCTCTAGGTCAACATTCTCCCCCTTTTGACAATGACAAACCATTCCTCAAACATATTGAAATTATACCTTTGCCTTGTAAATTGTGGGCGATTCAAGATTTGAACAATGTGGATTGCTCCCCCTCAATCTATGCTTACTTTAACCTGCATAGTTAGTCTATCTACACAAAGTAATATAACATACATGTACTATATGATCCTTTAACAAGTCACATGATATAGCATATAATGAATAAGAGAAGGATCACATAGGAAATAATAGCAATATGGTTAAGTTTCAAGATATTGAATTTCTCTCCCCCTTTTGACATTTTCAAAAAGTAAAGGGGGTAGAATAGCATATAAGCAGGTCTTATCCAAATGCAACCAAGCAAATATCCAAACATGCAATCTCAAAATCATACATCAAACAGAGACGAGAGAACCAAACATGCTAAGTCATAATCAAAATATGGTGAAATATGGCACCAACTCATAAGATATAACAGATCAAAGAGTAAGAGTGCACAGAATTTGTAGTTGAAGAGACAGAGCTTCTCTCTCTAGGGTTTTGCTCTGCCGTCTCTCTAGTTTTCTCCAGTGGTCATCGCTGGGGGGAGGGGGTGCCTCCTCAGTGCCTTCCTCCCCCTGGCCCAGATCATCCTCGACGTCATTTCCTTCATAGCAGCAGGGATTCTAGAGCTATGGCTATCAAATTTGTGTTGGGGCTACTCACGACGAGGGATGGGGAGTTGTGTGATGCGTCTCACTGAAGACTGGATCCTGGAGCTGGCAGCATCGGCCGTGGTCGACTTCATCCTGTTCAAGAGAGACAGATGGAGAGGAGTTGGCTCCCGTGGATCTGGTCCTCACGCGACAGCTCCGCCGCCGCAGCTCCTTTTGTACTTCCCCATTCCTAGTCGGCCTGACCAGAGCTTGTGCCCTCACAACTCAATGTCCTGGTTTCTTCCAATTTCTGCTTAGGCGACGGTGAGTTTTCTTTAGTGGAATGGGCGTTGTCCCTAATATGGCTCGCAGTGATGCTCCGGATCTCGATTCCAAGCCTCGTTGCGGCTCCTGGCATTGGGACGAAGCTTCCCCGATGCTAGTTCCTTGGCGGCACCCTGCTGCTGTGCTCGGTGGCAGTTTCCTTTTCCTGGGGATCTCGCCTCCGACACAACAGAAAGAGTCCTGATTCTAACAAGTCAATAGTGGCCCCTGGTGCCGTTCTGGTGACTATGTAGCTGACAGTAGAGATCCGTCTTCACACTGGCGATTCGCTACTGGTTTGGTCGACTGAGATGCTTGGCGCTCCTGGCGTAGCTTCTTTCCCCTCCATTGGCCTTCTCCTATGTGCATTTTTCTATAGGTCGGCTATTTCATTGGCATCCTTTTGCTGGTTCTAGCGTGGCTCCTTGTAGCTGTGAGATCGAATGCCCTTTATGTGTTTGATGAGGAGTCTCTGTCGTTCACAGGATCTCGTTTGGGGTTGGTTTCAATGGGGAGGGCAGTTCCTTCTTCTTCTCTGTTTTGATCTCTCTGTTGCACGCCCTGTTCTGGGTTTCAGTGTCTTGACCTTGTTTGGGTCCTGGACTCCAGCTATCATTTCGAGTCTTCTTGTTGGACACGAAGGTGGTGGCTTTCCGTCCAGGTGTGGCCAAGATACGGTGGTGGGTTTGGGCGTCCCCTGCCCGGGAAACATCTCTCAGATGTTTGATGGAATGTTTCCATGTTTCTGTCTCTATCTGTTCGCCCAATTCACCAAGACTCTAATCAGTTTTGCTCGGTGCCCTCATTCAAGCTTTGTATGGCTTCTGACCATTAATCTTAGAGGATGATCATACTGCCATGTGTGAAGGAGTAATATGATGGTTGAATGGAGCATTGTCCCAGTCTCTTCAGTTGTCTTTGGAGTCTTCTTTGAGAGATGGTTTGACAGGAGGCTCACCCTCCGGGTGCTTGTGGGGTGCTGTTGTGCAAACAACAACATCTAATGCATAGTCTCTGGTTCATTAATAAGGAAATAACCAGGTCCGTTTGGCGGTTTCCTTTGCTTGCCAGAAACTCTAAGACCTGGATGATAGCAGTGGAGGATTCCACAACTTTTCTCCTAAGTTTCCCAGGTTGCTGAAGTGATGATTCGGCTGCCCATGTTGCCACTATTTCAGAGGATGAGTCTATTGCTAGTGTTGGCATGTGTAGTTTGGATAGTCATTTCAGGTTCTCTGTCATCTCTTGAGTTAGTTTTGTGGGCTTGTTTTCTTCTTTTATCTAGGTAGATGGCTACTGTGTAGCTTGTGTTTAGTTTGTTTCTCTGGTTGTTTGGATGTCTTCATCCAGGACTGTAATGGGGGCGCAATCTCCTTTGTACCCAAAGTTTTGGTAATACAGTAACATGCTTTTTGGACCGACCAAAAAAAAGAGTGCACAGAACATAGATTAATACTCAGGGTGCAAGTTCTCATAAAAATGACTACAAGTCAAAAGTGATGAAAGCTAAAGATAAAATAGTACATCTCAGATCATGTGCCCAAATATTTCTAATACAAAATAGCATATATATATATATATATATATATATGATCAGCAAACTACACTACAAACTAAGAACATATAGACATCTAAGCTATCTATATCCACAACATCATCATCCTCGGCATCAGGCTCGTAGTCATTGTCTCCGTCTGAAGGTGCAGCAACATTACCTTCATCACCGGAGTCACCACCAAAACCACCAGAGCCATCACCATTGGCATATGCAACACCAGCATCAGCAGTCTCATCATCAGCCTGGTCAGGCATCTCCTCATCAACAGAAGGACTGGAGTGATGACCGGGCCAACGAGCATTCTACTCATCCCAAGTCATACCAAAAGCATATAGCTCATTGGCCTAAGGGAAGGAAGGAGTAGAATCGCTAGGACTAGCAAGCAGAGTGGCCAAGGGGCCAGCAGGTAGAGGCAGGATGACTGGAGTAGGTCCACCAGTAGCAGAGGGTGTGGAAGCAGCACTGGAAGGCTCAGGTGCCGGTGGAGGGGCAGGGTAGAAGTGATTGTATGCATAGAATGCATAATCACTACTTGGGTATGGCTAATAGGTGGGGTATGGGTATGCACAGGATAAGTTCATGTTAGACATGATTGAACATAAATCCTGATGTTGGTGTTCCTAGACCTGGAGGTTGTATGCCTGTTGGTGTATCATATAACCCATGAGGGCTTCATTGGATACACAAAACAAGGCACGGCTAGGTCGGGTAGGCTGAGGAGGTGGAGGAGCATGGGTTGAGGTAGAGGAAGGTGCAGCTAAGGTAGAGGCAGAGGGTGAGGCACCAGGTGTGGTGGAGGAAAGGATAGGCACATATTTTTGGATAGTGGTCTCACTGATACACACTCCCTTCCGATCTGGTCTGTAGTGGAAGTCAAAGAAAGTGATTTCTCAGTGGTGAACTGAAAAAGACCACATATCAAGGAAGGGTATGGAGGATGGGTTCCATGGGCATTCTTTATAGGGTCGGAGTAGGTCATGTGATGAAGGATGTATCTAGACCACTTGACTCTGACATTCTCTAAGATGCAGTACATTATCACCGCAGTATTCTCTGCAATATCCGTTTGATTTTTCTTGGGGTGAATGTTGTAGTTGACCATTAGGGCTAGTATACACTTCTTGAGATCTAAGGAGGAGGAGGGTAGGGTTCTCTTCTTCTTATAGGAAACCTCAAGTTTCTTTAAGTAATGATGGATGTCAGGAAGTGTGATATCATATTTCTTGTAGAAACCTTCAGGGTCAAGCAAGTCAAAATACTCACCATAATCCTTACGCTACGAGTCATTAGCATCGGCACCTGACAAAAAGATGTTCAGTATGTCCTCTAAGATTTGGAATTTCTTCCCGGCTATCATAGAAGTAAGGATAACTTGAGTATTAGGAGGAGGTACAAGGGAGTTGTAATTCCAATGCAAATTTGCATAGAATTCATGAACGGCTTTCATGCTAGACATGGAATTGTGAAAGCACTCATGCTTGACACCTAGGGCGGATAGGTGGTGAACATGGAGCAACCTTGCCACTTGATCGATGATAGCTTGGTGCCTAGGGCTAGGCTCAAAAAGGGCTCTAAATGGAAAAGGAATCCATAGAAGAAGATCCTTATACCAATTAACAACCTCATTTGAGATGAAGAGGGTCTCATCAAAGGGGATCAAGTGGGGGGATGAGAAGGAGGATGGTGCACTACTAGGGGCAGCTCTCTTGCTTCTGTTTGAAGCCATGGAGGCAAAATGGAGAGGAAGAAGAGATCAAAAATACCAAACACACCACCAAAAACGTTCACACACTTAGGTTTATCTAGGGGAAGGTCTAGGAAGGTCTCCCTAGGTCAGATTAGGGCTAGGTAAGGGAAGAAAAGGTCAAGGGTTGAGAGCTTAGGGCTTGAGAGAGTGGAATCAGTCGACTTTTCTATAGTTGAGAGGGAGAATAGTCGGCCGAACCCGACTTAAGTTAGCTTCAGCCCACCGATCATTCGAGTTCTGTGAAGTGGAAACTCGACCGACTGGCCCTTTTTAAAAGAGATCTCAGCCAAGGATCACTCGAGTTTGTCTTGGGAAAACTCGACCGATGGTCAACCTAACCTAAAACCATAAAATTTAATTTCTAGCTATTTGAGTGCTAATTAAGTTTATTTTTCAAGTCCATTATATATATTGAACATACTTAGGCACATATCACTCATCATTGAGTACTATTTTGCTATAAAACATGCATTTGCGAAAAATACCCGAAAACAAGAGAAAAACAAGGCAAGATGAACATGAAAAAATTATTTTAAGCATATTAGCAAGCAAAGATGATCAAGATAGATGCAAAACATATAGGATAGATGACAACTAGCTAGAAGGCATATCAGATTCATTCAAAGTAGTCATAAGTAATTTTGATCTAATGAAGTTAAATTACTCTCTAGCTAGAGGTTTAGTGAAAATTTCCACCAACTAATTTTCCATGTCCACATGCGTGATATAAATATCCTTCTTGGCAATGTGATCATGAAGAAAGTTATGGCAAACCTCTATATGTTTAGCCCTACTATGCAATATAGAATTGTAAGATAAGTTAATTGCACTAGTATTATCACAGTAGATAGGAGAAGCATCAAAATGAATGTTAAAGTCTTGGAGCATTTGCTTCATATGTAGGACCTGGGCACAATAACTCCCGTCTGTAATGTACTCAGCCTCGGTGGTTGATAATACCACGGTGCTCTATTTCTTGGAGAACCAAGACACCAAGCATGGTCCTAAGAGGAAACAAGTACCACTTGTGCACTTTTTGGCAATCAAGCAACCTGTATAATCAGCATCACTATGGGAAGTAAGAGTAAAGTCCCTTGACTTGGGATACCATAGTCCAAAATTTTGAGTTTTGGCTAAGTACCCTAGAATCATCTTAATAGCTATAAGATGTGATTTCTTAGGATTTGATTGAAATCTAGCACAAAAGCCAACACTAAACATTATGTCAGGTCTAGAAGCAGTTAAGTAGAGTAAACTTCCAGTCATACCTCTATAGAGCTTCTCATCTACCTTCTCACCTTCTTCATCTTTATCAAGTTTGGCGGTGTTTGACATGGGTGTGTCCATCGGCTTGGTGTTCTCCATCCCAAACCACTTAAGTAGTTCACTTGTGTACTTGCCTTGGTTGATGAAGTTCCCATCTTTTATTTGCTTGATTCGAAAGCCAAGTAAGAATGTGAGTTCACCCATCATACTCATCTCGAATTTATTCTGCATAAGATCACTAAATTCTTTGCAAAGATCAAGGTTAGTTCTGCTAAAGATGATATCATCAACATATATTTGAATGATAAGAAAATTGTTAGAATTGTGTTTGAGAGACAAGGTAGAATCCACTTTGTCCATGATATAACCATGATCTAACAAAAAGTTTTTTAATTTCTCATACCAAGCCCTTGGTGCTTGTTTGAGTCCACGGAGAGATTTTTGCAAAAAAAACATGGTTAGGTAGACTATCATGTTCAAAGCCCGGAGGTTGTGCAACATACACTTCCTCCTCAATTGTACCATTCAAAAATGCACTTTTAACATCCATTCGATACAAAAGAAAGTTTTTATGACTAGAAAAGGTAAGAAACATATGAATGGACTCAAGTCTAGATACACGTGCATATGTTTCATCAAAGTCAATACCTTCCTGTTGATTATAGCCTTGAGCTACTAACCTTACTTTGTTCCTTACCACTTTGCCTCTTTCATCTAGCTTGTTGTGGTAGACCCATTTGGTGCCTATGATCTTTATATCACTTGGTCTTGGCACAAGGGTCCACACTTTGTTCTTCTCTAATTACTCTAGCTCCTCTTGCATATCTAGGATCCATTCTTCATCCCCAAGAGCTTCTTTGACATCTTTAGGCTCTAGTTGTGAGATGAAGGCGATGTTGCCTTGTTCTTTGTTGAATGCAGCCCGTATCTTTACTCTTTCAAATGGATCACCTAAAATCAGCTCCTTTGTATAATTCTTTGCAAACTGGGGAGTTGGATCCTTCTTTTAATCATCTTTGTCTTCCTCTTGAGAACCCACCTCTTTTCCCTTTTGGGTGATGTTTAGTTCTTTAAGGATAGGAATTACTTCACCTGCAACATCATCATTTGGAGCAATATCTTTGGGAATAGAGGGGTTAGTCTCAATAAACTTTACATTGATAGGTTCTTCTAATTTATCAAAATCAATATTGAAAACTCTATAAGCCTTGCTACTAGTGCTATAGCCAAGAAAGAAAGCCTTATACGATTTTGAATCAAACTTGTCAAGAGAATCTTTCATATTCAAAACAAAACAAGGACATTCGAAAACATGGAAATACTATATAGAAGGCTTCCTACCACACCATAGCTCATAGGGGGTTTTATTAAGTGAAGGATGAGTAAAAACACAGTTTTGCACAAAACATGAGGTACTGACAGCTTCAGCCCAAAACTTCTTAGGAGTATCATACTCAAGAAGCATGGTCCTAACCATCTCCTATAGAGACCTATTCTTCCTCTCTACAACCCCATTTTTTTAGGTGTTCAAGGTGAAGAGAAGTTGTGTAACATACTAGATCTCAAACCCTACCCTAGAAGTTTGATCTTTTAGACGTAGCCAAACAATGTTGAGGTTAGACCAAAAGATGTTTAGTATAACCCTAATGAGCTAATGCCTATATAGATCACCTTAATGTAACCTAATATTCTAACATTAATCATAGGTTTATAATGGATACATAAAATATGCCACATAACTGATTTTGGTGGTAATATGAAGATAAGAAACTTAATTGGATGAATAATTTAGATAATTGGCCATTAATGGGCCATATGACATATCTCATAAAAATAAGTCTCAAAAGTGGAAAAAAACTTCAAATTCGAAATCTACATATCAAAATTAGCCTACGTGTCAAATTTTATCTAATTTAGACTATCTTGAAATATTAGGATAAGTTTAGGAGAGAGAAAATGAGTAAAAGGCATAAGTAATGAATAATGTGATTATATAACTTAAAAATATGGAAATAATGGAAAATTCATATTCAACACGTCAAATATAACTTGTGGATGAAGTTTAGTCCAATTTGGATGTTGTTTGTGCAAGTTATGCAATTTTAGGTACATTTTGGACTTTTCTGCAATTTACCCAATTGGGAGGTTTTCTTTGCAAATTGTCACATGCATTATAATACTTATATATTACCTTACCATTTTCGAGTTTTTGAACCATGGGGCACCTAGTTGCACCTTGGTTTGAAGGTGTTACTTTCCATGGGCATTTTAGGGATTACTCTCTTTATAAATGAGCTTATCTGTAGAAGCTATCAACCAATGGGGTTATTTCTTTGATTGGAGGTCGGTTGGGATGGCCTATAAGTGTCTATAAACTGAAATTTGATATTCAAGAAGCCTCTATGAGCTGTCCTCTTGCATGGCCATGAAATCCTTAGGCTAAGGCCACATGGAAAGCTCCATGGACACCTCATGCTTGACTTCTTCTTTATCCATAAAGGTTAATTTGCATGTCCAAAGGCACCCTTAGAATTGGACACATCGAAAGTAACTTGACACCTCGTGCTTGAATTCTTCCTTATCCATAAAGTCTTGCATGTCCATGGACACCCTTATACATGACACATGGAGAGTCTCATAGACACTTCATACTTGACCTCTTTCTTTATATAGCCATATCTACCCCTTCCCAACTCTAAATTCAAAAGCTCTTGCTATCCTTTATTTAATCTAGATTATAGCATCATTACTACTATGTTTTCCCACAAAGGTGTTGTCTCAAGGTAAAATAAGGTGCCTACCTTGGTGAAGAAGGCTTCTAGGGTTCCAAATTTGCTCTATTTAGGGTTTCTAATGATCCTCCTTGGTTATTTTGACCAAAACTAGTATGCATCCTCCTTCCTTCCCTATTTTCATATTGTTAGTCTTCCTTCCACCTTCCTCCAAGTCAGAACCATGGCCTTCCATGGTGAAACCCCACCTAGAACCCATAAACACCTCATCTCCATGTTCTTTTCTTAAGGTTTTTCACCTCTAAAGTGGAGAAGGTGCTTCTTACTCGAGATAGGAGCTTTGTTGGAGAAACCAGCCTCTCTAAGCTTGGGAACCTTACTTATTGGACATTTCCACCTTCTATAGAGGTTCTTTGGAGGCCTAGTCTTGGATATAGAGGACTTACTTGGACTGTTTAGACTCTGAAGTTGAGGTATGATGTATCCCCTATTCTTCTATGTTGAGAAATTCACCTATGCTTATTCATTCTCTTTGTCCTATGGACATTAGTCTATACACAATGGCTTTTCTTTTGAAAATCATGGTTTATGTGAACTAACTTATTTAATATTGATAATGTGATCATGGATATTCTTTTGAACTCTTATCTTATGCTTTGTTCATGATGGAACTCTAAAAGATGGCATGTGATGTCTTTTGCCCACTTATGAGGTGGATGTATATGTTGGTCACTTATATGGTGACTAGTTTATATATTATGATTATACTTTTTACTTGCCTCTACATTTAACATGCTATGTGATTCAGTAGCACTAGAGTAGTGTAATTACGTTGGTTTTTATGGCAGATGTGTTATTTCCTGTCGAGCAGATGTGATATTTCCTGCTCTTTTGGGATGGAAAGGAACCTCATACCAAGGGCAAGATGTGTGATTCTTGGACCATGTTTTATATATTTGGGAGATTGACAGTATTCCTTTCTCTATCAGGTTTCAAGTTTATGAGACTTGGCCGCCTTTGTGTTTATATTGTTCTAGGGCTATGCTTATCTCACATGCATGCAGGTTGATGATGATTGTAGGGGTGTGTGCCCTAGTTTCTTTACATGAGCTAGTATGGCACAACTTTATTGTTTTAATTATGGCAAGTATCTCTTTTGTTATAGAAAATCATTTCTCTTGATACCCACTTGGGTTGTCCTTATCTTTTTCATGGGAAGCCTTTACACTTTGATGTCCTTTATCAATTTCCTATTTAGTATACACATACAGCCTTTGTTGATGTCATCTATTTTCTCTTCTTGTTGGGGTATGCTTCCAACCCTAGGCGAAGGACTTGGATGATAAGGCATGAAGTTTTGGACTAGCTTAAGGAGTTAAAGCTTGGAGACAAAGTTGTTATGGTTTAGATTTCCCTCTACTTAGATCCTTATGTTGTATCATACATGTAAACCCTTATGGGATATTATGATGTACTTTTGTAATCTTCTGTGAAAATTAAATATAGTCATTATTTTTATTCCGTTGCTACACTTTGGTCTTTTGCATACCATTATAGAAAATTTGGAAATTGTTACACCTATTCCAACATACCTTTGAGTGTGTTTGGAATGGATGTTTTATTCTTTAAATCTTTAGTAAGGGGGTGATCCAGCCTCCTTACAAGTTGTGTGCATAACCTGATTCTTGGCAGAAACACTCAAAAAGCTCATTTTCAAATTCTCCCCCATGGTCACTATGGATGGAAACAATCTGGCAAGAAGTTTCATTCTCAATTCATTTACAAAAACTCAAGAAAACATCAAGCGTATCACTTTTTAAAATGAGAAAGAAGGTCCAAGTATATCTAGAAAAATCATCGACAATAACAAGGCAATACTTGAAACCACGAAGCGATTGATTCTCATTGGTCCAAATAGATCAATATGAAGAATCTTAAGATCTCTCTTAGTGATAAGGACTCTTTTGGATTTGAAGGAGGATTTGGTTTGCTTTCCTTGTGTACAAGGTTGGCATTCCTCATCCTTTTCAAAATCCAATTTAGGAAGTCCCTTGACTAAGTCCTTTTTGCTTAACTTCTTTAATTGATGCATATTTACATGACCAAGCTGGCGGTGCCAAAGAGAAATATCATTTGAGTTGACTACTAGGCATCTACCAACCACATGCTTAATAGAGTTAAGAAAAATAACATAAAGATTACCACTTCTAGTTCCCTTATATATAACTTGGTAGGTGAGGGAATCTAAAATCAAGCATTCAAAAGAAGTATATAACACAAGGTAACCATTATCACAAAGTTGACTAACACTTATTAAATTGTGATGTAGGTCATCTACAAAAAGAACATTCTTGATGCATAAGGATTCACCTGCATCACCCCCACCTTTGACTTTACCTTTCTTATTGTCCCCAAAGGTGACAGATCCTCCTTTCTTCTTTGTGAAATTGTTGAAATGGCTTATGTCACCGGTCATGTGCTTTGTGAAGCCACTATCAACAATACATCTACCCTTTTCCTACAAGAAAGGAGAATGTCAGTTCCCAACTCAAACTTTGGGATTTAGAGTTAGCTTGGGGACCCATTTCATATTTGGGTTGGTTCCCTTAGGCTTGTAAGGGCAATAAGTAGAATAATGATCATCACATTTGCAATAAGAACAAACCATAGGATTCTTAGTGCCCGAAGACTCTCCTACAAATAAAGAGGTCTCCTTGCTCTTTTTCTTACCTTTGGCCTTACTCTTGCCCTTTGAGGCTCCCCCTACAAATCCCAAACCACTAGTACCACTTTGTTTGGTAGAATTGTCAAGGATTTTATTTAGGGAGTTCTTCCCTTTGAGGAATTTCTACAGGGATGCTCTCAATCTATGGTTATCATCATTCAAAAAAACAACAGTAGAAGGTAAACTAGATGTGTCATCCCTACCATGCACAAGGTCAGCCTCAAGACATAAAGCTTTAGTAAGATATGAATCCTTCTCAAGAGAGATAGAAGCAACATTAACACTAGGCAACAAAGGTCTAGAAGATAGATCCTTTACTTGACTAAGCAACCTAGCATTTTTGGATTTTAGAATTTGAATCTCTTTGAGATAGACATCTCTCTCTTCTCTATGAGCATTAATAAGCAATTTAAATTCAGCATTTTCAATTTTAAGCAATTCAAGCTCTTTTAGGCAATTTCGGTTCTCTTCCTTAAGATTCTCAATGTTCTTAAGGTATATACCATTCTCAATTTCAACCCTATTGTATTTGAGTTCAAGATCAAGGTATTGCCCTTGCAAATTATCAATACTCTCAAGGTTGGTTTTCTCATTCAATTCCAAAATTTCAAGCTTAGCATAAAGATCATCAATAAGTTTTTTTAACCATTTTCTTTTAGATTTACATTTAGCAAAAGATGAATGGGTAGTAATAATCACATAAATAATAGCTTCTTTATGCAATTAATGCAAGCTTATCTCACTTACCTCACCAATATATTCACTTGTAGAGGTCATGAGAGCAAGGTGGCACTCTTCGTCTTCTTTGAAGCTTGAGCTGCTTGAAGATGAAGCTTCCCAAGACGCATGAGCTGCATTCTCGTGTCTCTTCTCCTTCTTGTCCTTCCTCTTGTGTTTGCTCTCCATCTTGTAATCTTCTTCCTTCCTTGAGTTTCTCTTGTGGTGAGACTTTCTTGACTTAGGGCATTCACTCTTGTAGTGCCCCTTTTAACCACACTTGTAGCATCTCAGAGTAGAGGAGGAGTCTTGCTTTCCCTTGAAGTGTTTGTCCTTGATATAGTTAGCTTCATGCTCACTGGGGTCTTCATCTTCACTAGAGGAGGAGGGAGAAGTCCGGAAAGCAAGTTTTTGTTGAAGGATGGCAACATCTACTTGTGCTTTGAAAGCACTATCTTTGATCTTATTGGTCTCCTTCTCTTCTTGCTTGGCTTCTTCTTCTTGCTTGTCAAGTCTAGGCTCATGAGCTTGAAGATTGTCAATGAGTTCTTCAGTTGGGATGTCACCAAGGCTCCTCATTTCTTCAATGGAGGTGACCTTTGACTCCCACCTCTTTGGAAGAGTTCTCAAGATCTTTGAGTTGATGACGCCTCTATCCAAAGTGTTGCCCAATGCAACCAACCCATTGATGATGATATTTAGTCTTGAATACATCTCTGCAATGCATTCTTTCTTTCCCATTTTGAAGTTCTCTAGGAGGTTGTTCAACATGTAGATCTTTGCCTCCTTGACTTGCGTTGTGCCTTCATATGTGATGCACATCTTGTCCAAAATCTCATGGGCGGTGTCCCATGATGAGATTTGGTTGAACTCTGTGGGGGTGAGGGTTGCGTAGAGGATGCTAATGGCCTTTGCATTGAGTTGAGCCTCCTTGAGAGAAGCTTCACTCCATGTTGCAATAGCTCTAGCTGGATCCTTGTAATGTGTGACCATCACCTTCCATATATTAAAGTTCATCCCTTGAATGTAGAACTGCATCTGCCTCTTCCAATAGAGGAAGTTGGTGTTGTCAAAGACCGGAGGACGCATGGAGAAGCCTCCCTCTAGGTTGAGTGAACCAAGTAGGTTTTCGCCCATCTTCTCATCTCGTGGGAGATTGTTGGATAAGATCCTCAACTCTAATACCACTTGTTGGATCTAAGGGCTCTAGAGTTGGGGTGAATAGAGTTACAAAAATTCTCACAAAATAAATTAGACCTTCAAATTATATCAAGATTTAGTCAATAGATCAATTGCAATTTGAAGTCCTATTTAACAAGCATAGAAAGGATGAGAGAGATTGATATCAAGCACTTGACAAAGGGATGTGGAGTGGTTCCACACTTCAAACTAGAAGTGAGTCAATCGACTACCTAGAGAGGTCAACCTCTAGGACTTTGCAAGTGCTTTTCTCTATATTATCACCAATAAGAGTTACATCGATAGACCACCAAAGGACTTACCCATCCAACCACAAGGAGATATCCACCTTACCAAGGATCTTACCCACTTAGCTTGAGTTTGCAGCCTTCATCAAGGTCTTACCCACTCAAGCTCAAGTCTTCCGCCTTGAAGGACTTTGCTTCTCCTATTGGATCTTCAGCCTTTACCTTCTCCTTCGCCTAGAGAAGATCACCACCTCTTCATCAATCTTGAAGAGGACCAACTACAACTCCTTCTTCACTCGATGGAGCTTGCATCACCTTTTCTTCATGTAGGAAGGGGATAAGGAAGTAGGAGAAGATGAGAGCTTTACATGCACAAGGGTGGAGCTCTCTTACAATAAGCCTAACTCACTCACAAATCATGAAATGAAGTATAAACTAGAGAGAGAAAGGGACTCAAGGAGTAGTAGAACACTCAACTATAGCAAGGACCTTGAATGTAGTGAATGAGTGAACTTGGAATGAACTCCAAGGGGTCCTATTTATATCTAGGGGTGCTCCTTTGAGTTGGGGAACACATAGGGCCGAAATATAGCTATTTTTGCTCAAGGCAACAGATCTATTTTCGTCCAAACAAGTCATCAACAGTTATAATCAATTTTTCTACATTTTCCATACAATGCATTTAGTCGAGTTTCAATAAAGGTAACTCGATCGATCGACTAAAAGACAAACCCAATTTTCAAACTATCAGTCGAGTTAGTTCTGGGGAACTCGACCAATCAGTCAAAATTGCATTTGGTCAGAAGGTCGTTCAGCCGAGTTCTGTGAATGCACAACTCGACTGATTGCCATCTTCAGAAAATCAACCATAGGATCGGTCGAGATTGTAACTCGACTGATCAAAAACCTGTGATCAGTTTTCTAATATGGCTCTAAAGTGATTAAAACTTGGTATTAAGTGTCCCACATATTTTTCTCATCTTAGTTACAAGTCATATCATCAATACAAGTGATTACAAAATTCTTCTAAGGTCATTTGAAGTGATTTCCTTATTAGCACACTTGCATTGCATTTGACTTGAACTTTGACAAGCTAGGGCTTATGTAACTTGATCATTTTTATGTACCTGAAGCCTGAAATCAATCTTGAATATACATATTAGATACATATGAATGGAATGGTTAAGTCATTATCAAAATATGGAAAATGTATAACCTCTAGGTCAAAAACTTTATCTTAATCTAACCTTGTGATAAGTTTTGATATCATGTGGCAAGCTTAAGTTTCAAATTTGGTCCAATTTGGACATTGTTTGTGCAAGTTATGCAATTTTATGCATACTTTGGACTTTTCTAAAATTTACCCAAATCTGAGTATTTACTTGCAATTTTTCACATGCAGTGTGATCCTTAGATGTTTCCTTATCATGCTTCTCTTTTTGGGTCATAGGGTGCCTAGTTGAACCTTGGTTTGGAGGTGCTTCTCTTCAAGGGTATTATAGGGTTTACACCTTTATGGATGAGCTACCTTTAGGAGCTATCAACCAATGGTTTATTTGATTGGCTTAGAAAGCCAATAAACGATGGCTAAGAAGGTCTCAATGAATAGTGGATCAGCTGCTTGTGAAGTGCTTGTATATCCATAAAAGTTTAAGGCCATGGACACATGGAGAGCTACTAGGACACCTCAAGCTTTTCTCTTACCTTATCTTTAATCCTTATATACCTATCCTTCTAAAAAATGAAACCTTTAGACTCTTATCTCTTCCCTCTTCTCTAGAACTTCTTCTTTCACCTACTTGGGTGTGAATAGAGTGCCCAAGGTAGAAGAAGATATCCAACCTTCTTGTTGGAGCATCTAGGATTCGAATCTAACCTTATCTAGCATTTGCAAAGCTTCCTTTTGGTGATATTGACCTAAACTAGTAAGTATCTTATTTGTTTATTTTTTTTGTTCCTCTTCCTCCTACCTTCTTCTTGTACGGAACCATGGTTTTCCATAGAGGATCTTGCTTTAAAGATGAAGGAACTTATCTTTCTTGCTTCCTTCACCTAGGGTTTACTCCCTATTTTGGAGAAGAAGCTTACTTGGTCGAATTCAAACCTAAAGCTAAGGTTCTTCACCTTCTTTGCTTGAGTTTTATTGCTTCTTGGACTCTAATATTCTTCTTAGAGGTGAGTTTTATAACCCTCTTCACTTTTATTTCTTTCTACAAGCTTGATTACTCATGTTCTTGCTCCAAAATGAAGATCTATGCATATAAAAGCTATTTTTGCTTAGCATTTCGATTTTGATGGCGTTCCTTGATTAGTTTCCAATTATATATGAACCTGAAATCATGTGCACGACCTTCCTGAGGTATAGGAATATTTAGATCAGGTCCACATGGCAACCTATGATGCTAAGTGCCTATCAAATGATGGCTTATACTAAGTGTTTTTAGGCTGATTTTAACTTTACACATGAACCGATGGATGTATTATTATTAAAACCAATGGAGATGCTTTTATGGAAACTAATGGTGATGACCAATGGTGTCAAACGATTTTCACACCTTAGATCAGTTCTGGACTCTTTTGGAAGCTCAATGATCAATGGTTTAGTGCCCTAAAGATGACATGAGCCAATGGTGATTTTTAGTTCAACATCCGATGGTGTTCAATGATGATAGTATTGATCCCATAAGCCAATGGTGACATTATATGTCACAATAGATGGTGGTTCAGGGTACCACACAATGGTGTAACTAGGTATCATGATTTTCTTTGATTAAGCCCTAAACCGATGATTTCTTTGGTTATATGATCCAAGGGTTAAGCCTACATATCAACCAATGGTTTTGATATGTTAAACCTGATCCAATGGTTGTGAATTGATGCTTCAACATCCAATATTTTAGAATGAATTCTATAGTATAATTTTTTGATTCTAATAATGTGAATTCTATGGTTTCTTATATGTGATCAACCCAAGGAGCTTGTTTGTTGACAATTAATGGTCTGCTTTAAATATACAATTGATGGTGGGTTTTATTCCCACAATTGATGGTACCCTTCATGTTAATAAATAAGGGATGTCTAGAGTTAGATGGTGTTTATTTCTAGGTCACAACTCTATGACCTTATAGGTCGTTTATTCGAAGTGTTTACTTATGTAAACAACCAATGGTTTACCTTCTCAACAACCCAATGGTTCTGGGTTGATGCTTGTGGTAAGATAGTATGGTTTGAATGATGTTGAAGTCAATGGAGGTTTGCATTATTTGTATAGCCTTACCTTTTCCCTCATATGAATATCACTGATAATCACCATAATGAGTTAATGGGCAACCCTAATGAAGTATAGCTTGTTACACATAAACCCGATGCAACCAAGTGATGGTGATTGATTATGAATAGCCTCCTTGAATGGTTAATAAAAAATGGAGTAATCTCTTATGGTGGTTGAAATCCTGGTATACTATAAATTTGATGGTTTCACCTTGAGTTATGCTTGGGTCCATACTTGAGGATAGTATGGAATTTGATGGTGATGCTTCACCTTGTTTAACCATGATCCGATGGGGATGCCATGAGTTAGGGTTTGGATATGAATATTGATTCGTGGCATCAATGTGAGTTCTTGTTACTCCTAACCCTAATAGCATTAGGTGATGGTGATTAAGCATGATTAGCCTCCCTTGAATGATTAATAGAATAATGGAGTATTCTCTTATTATTGTTGAAACCCTGGTATGCTATAAATCTGATGGTTACACCTTGAATTATGCATGGATCAATACTTGTGGAAGGTATGGAAGGTGATGGTGATTCTTTATCTTATGCATCCATGATTGTATGGGGATGTCAGGGTTGTGTATGAGTTCTGAACTATAACTTCAATGTAGTTTATTTTTCTAAACCTAATCCTAATTCAAATAGATGATTGTGGTTAATAATGCTACCCTTCCTTGATTGGTTAATATCATGAGATGGAATATTCTTCCTAATGATGTTGTAATTCTAATGTGTTAATTAGTGGTTATCATAGCCTTATGATTGATGCTTTCTTATGCTAAATGTGTGCATTATAAGTGTGATGGTGATTAATCATACCTACCCTTCTTGTATATTGATATAATAAAGGAATGCTCTTAATTGCTAAGGTGATGTGCACAAATCATATCACCTTTTGGATCATGTTTGGTTGCATATCCATGTTGTTTTGACTCAATTATCACTCTCATTCATGCTAGATTCTATATTTTTATCTATTCTTACTTGTCTCATGGTTTGGATTGTAGGTACTACATATTGCAATGAAATTATGAGGAATATATCATATTATCTCTTATTGGATCACTCCTCAAGTATCTACATGTTTTGGGGTTCGAAATTATGCAAATACCACTTTTTACGGCATGTAAATCGGACCTACACACTGAAAGTTATGATCAGAATACACAACAGCCCAGAACAGCAAAGTGCACGCCGTGCACCTGCGAATTTCAGCCAGAAGGGCGTGCACTTTGAAGTGCACGCCGTGCACCTGGCAGTTTCAGCATTTTTTAAAATACGAGTTTTTGTTTAAAATGAAGGGGGAACTTAATGGGCGGTTACGGACGGTCATTTGCGGAAGTTCTCTCGTCCCAGAGCAAGTCTAGAGCAGAGGAGGGCGATTTTGAGGGGAAAGGAGGTGGTTTCTTGCCAAAAGAGTCCATTTCTTCTTCTCTTCTTCTCCATTGTCTTCTCCAAGGTGCAGCCAAGCTTCCCCAACTTCGTGCAGCTTCTCGGGAGAGGAGCCAGTCCGTTTTGGAGCAGCTTTAGGAGTGGAATTTTGTCCCCAGGACGGAATTCTACTTCTCTTGGGTTACACTTTCAATTCTCCTAGCTTTTCCTTCTCTAAACCATGTTAAACTCTGAAAATTCTGTAGCATTTCTGCAATACATAATCATGGACGAGTAGAATCCAAATCTTAGACATGGGAGAGTAACTCCCATGTCATAGCTTGTATGAACATATGAATTTCGTACTAAATGTTAGTTTCTTGCATGTTCCAAGAGTTGTTTCAGATCTGAAATTCTTGTTTGTGTGATTGGCCATCATACTTGCATGTTTTATGCTTTCTTTCATAATCTGAGAAGATGTGTTTGAGAGTATGGAGTTACTCTTTTGGCAACTTTTCCTTGACCGCGAGAGTGGCTGGGATTATGTTGAGGAGCAAGGTTTGTGATTTGAAATGAAATACATACACGAGAGTGATGTATGGAGTTAAAATCGTCATCACTTCACCGGGAGGTGAGTGATGACTACAAACCTCCTTTGCAAGTTAATTAACATGTTTAAATTCGTATTTTAATATAAGCTATGATGTGATAGTGAAATCCCAAGTCTAAGATCCTTCCAAATCTGAATCTTAACATTTCTTAAGTGATAATTTACTGTTTTGTTTTAAATCTATAATTTAGTTGTTCTAATCCAACCATCTTGTGTACAACGATCTAGATTATTGAAAATCATAACTCTTGCGCCTAACTAACCAACGCTCCTTGTGTTCGACCTCGACTACAACTACTCTCGTATACTTGCGGGATATAGCTAGTTGAGTAAAAGATCATTTTTAATGATTGAAACTCGTTAGTGTAAACTACCAACAAGTTTTTGGCGCCGTTGCCGGGGAGCATCGGTATTCTTGTTAGAGTAAGAGTTGTTGATAAGTAAATGAGACTAGATCACAACCTTCATATCCACCATCATATCCATAAATCATAATTCATCATGATCATCATAATTTGTTGTATCTTCCATGTTTGTTTTTGTATATCACTCACCTTGTTTATTTGCAGGAGCATATGGGGTGTTCATAAAAAGATCCTTGAACCGTGCATATCTCTACATTCAAAAAATGAACACATCATTTGCAGCCCTCATGGAGCAAGAAGGAGTGAAACCCAAACATGTATGGAGGAATCACAACCCACACAACCATCATTCATGTCACCATCATATGCACCACCCTCATCCATACATCCTTCATCCACACCACCATTAATCACACCTAATTCACCGCCATCATATATACCACCAACAACCATACCACATTCTTCCACACCCTCATATACACCACCAACATCCATACAACATACACCATCACCATCTACGCCACATCTACCTAATCCTCTGGATTCACATGAAGAACTAGTCAAGGAGGATGACCTTCCTCTTAAGGACTACTTTGGTACAGTTGCAATGCACATGAGTGGGCCTATTAATATTTCAGAATTTGAGGCAGAGGAGTTTTCTATCAGCCCATCCATCATACAATTGCTACAGCTGAATGCATTTGGAGGGACACCAATGGAGGATCCAAACCTCCACATTGCTGAATTTCTACAATTGCTAAGCACCATAAAGATATATGGTGTTCCTACTGATGGGATACGCATAATTCTTTTTCCATTCTCTCTTAAAGATAGAGCCAAGGCATGGCTCTATACTTTGCCAAAGAAGTCAATCAGCACTTGGGAGGAGCTTCTAAAGGTCTTTTTGGCAAGATATTTTCCACCTAGCAAAACTTTGCAGCTAAGGAGTCAACTCATCAATTATTCTCAAAGGGATGGAGAGACCTTGTATGATACATGGGAGAGGTTCAAAGATCTTCAACATCTTTATCCACATCATGGTCTAAGCAATTGGCTTCTATTGCAATCTTTCTATAATGGTTTGTGCTACAATACAAGGATGTCTATTGATGCAGCTGCAAATGGAGCTCTAATGAACAAATCTTATAGAGAAGCCTATGCTATTATTGAAGATATGGCAGCAAATCATTTCCAATGGAGTCCGGCTACAAGCTACCACCCATCCTTTTCACATACTACTTCCAGAAAGCAAAGGGAAGATCACACGATTGGTGCTATAGACATAATTGCAGCAAAGATAGACACTTTATCACAAAGGTTTGATAAGCTAAGAACACAGCCATTTCAAGCAGCCAATATTATTTGTGATTCATGTGGGTTGCTTGGACACTCATCTTCTACATGTTATGCTTCTTCTATTTATTCTCCAATGGGCTACACTCCACCGGACTTCTACATCAATGCAAACCCAAATTTCATTCAGCCACAACAACCACAAATAACTTCTAGATTAGAGTCCATGCTTGCAACATTTATTTCAACTCAAATGCAGCAAAATGAGGAGTTCTATCAACAAAGACAATCAATGAAGGGTGCCATTTTCCAACTCTCTTCTAAGGTGGACGATATTACCACTCATGCACACATCTTGGAGAAACAAATTACCCAACAAGCTCTTTTTAGCAAAGAAGCATTTCCACCTTTCTTGCCTAGTCCATCGGAGATGAATCCTACATATTTCAGGCCTGTGACATTGAAGAATAGAGTTGTTATAGAGGCATATCCTTTAAAGTATGATGATGTTGATATCCATGATGATTATGAAGTTGCAACTAAAGGGGAGAAAGCTACAACACATGCTCTACATGTTGATTCTTCAAGCAAGCCACATGTCTTTCCTCCTCACACTCTAGATGACACATTGCTTTATAATGAGAACACTCTTCCCGACTCATATTTTGATGATGCTTCAAAGGAGAATGAAAAGACAAATAGTATTGGTATACAAAAGACTATTCTTGCTGCAGCTCATAGGTGCTTTCGCTTGCCCCAAATCAAGGACATATTTGCAAGGAGGCATCAATCTTTAGCACAACAATTTCCAGCTGCAAATCAGAGCACCGGTCCTCCATGGACTTTGATGTTTCCACCATGATGAGGTACCCGGTTGCAACCTTTTTAGTTTGATTTATGCAGTGAGGACACTGCATATTTCAAGCTTAGGGGGGAGCAACCGGATGGTAACCTAGTTCTTTTAGCTTTTCCCTTTCATGTTATTTGCTTCTTGTCATTTGCTTCTGTTTTGTGTTCACATTTCAGTCTTTTGTTTTCAATTCTGCTCTTCTGGTGGAAAATCTAGTATGATATGAGGTTTATCTTTTATATGTGGATAGAACTTCTATTCTTAACTGATTGTCCTCTTTTGATGAGAAATATCATTTGGAGAAATTGAAAAAGGCATGCATTAATCAAATGAAACCTTTTGGCCATCAACATGTGCTTAACCTTGGTTTATGCTTCTAGCCTGAACATTCATCTTTCACATCCTTGATTGCTTAAAACATGTAATGGTTTCAATTTTTGTGAGTCAATCAACTTTACAACATCATTTGGAATACGAGATGCCCTTGCCAAGCTCTTAGTGCATTTTCAACCACTCTTTCAATGAAAATTTTTCAAAACAAATGAATGAAAACTAGCTAATGTTGCAATTTAGTTGACTCTCCTATCTTTTGAAAAAAAAAATTAAAATTTCTTTTGGCTTATCTCATATTTATACCCCATAAAAGATGGCTAAACCGCCCACATACCATGCTAGCCTAGTGTAGGTCCGATCTGGCCATGATGGTTAGGTGGTATGTCTTAAAAGAGGGTAAAATACCCCAACCGACATTCCACGTGTGCATAAGCCTACATTAGCAGCCGAGTGTCGGAACCCATAATCCATTATCATATCACTTTTGAGAAGGAGAGTACAACTAAAATTGTTAATTTTAACTAATATTTCATCTTTTGTATCCTTAATAGTTGAGAGTTTGAGTTGCACATCCACTAATTACTTGGCTTGGTCATCCAAATTTTACTTAGTGTTGTTTAATTGATTGATTCATTTAATTGTGATCACCCCTGCTAAACTAAAAATCTCTTTCTTGGGTGTTTAAGTTGAATGGATGTATATGATTATAAACATGTTGATCATGGTTGGTTTGGTCTTATACACATCTTTCATTTCATTTGATCTATGCATGAGCTTGACAATTCCTTCATTTGTGTTTCTATGCTCTTTTTGCTTGAGGACAAGCAATGGTTTAAGCTTAGGGGGATTTGATGTGCACAAATCATATCACCTTTTGGATCATGTTTGGTTGCATATCCATGTTGTTTTGACTCAATTATCACTCTCATTCATGCTAGATTCTATATTTTTATCTATTCTTACTTGTCTCATGGTTTGGATTGTAGGTACTACATATTGCAATGAAATTATGAGGAATATATCATATTATCTCTTATTGGATCACTCCTCAAGTATCTATATGTTTTGGGGTTCGAAATTACGCAAATACCACTTTTTACGGCATGTAAATCGGACCTACACACTGAAAGTTATGATCAGAATACACAACAGCCCAGAACAGCAAAGTGCACGCCGTGCACCTGCGAATTTCAGCCAGAAGAAAGTTTCTGGAAAGTTGCACGGCGTGCACTTTGAAGTGCACGCCGTGCACCTGGCAGTTTCAGCATTTGTTAAAATACGAGTTTTTGTTTAAAATGAAGGGGGAACTTAATGGGCGGTTACGGACGGTCATTTGCGGAAGTTCTCTCATCCCAGAGCAAGTCTAGAGCAGAGGAGGGCGATTTTGAGGGGAAAGGAGGTGGTTTCTTGCCAAAGGAGTCCATTTCTTATTCTCTTCTTCTCCATTGTCTTCTCCAAGGTGCATCCAAGCTTCCCCAACTTCGTGCAGCTTCTCGGGAGAGGAGCCACTCCGTTTTGGAGCAGCTTTAGGAGTGGAATTTCGTCCCCAAGACGGAATTCTACTTCTCTTGGGTTACACTTTCAATTCTCCTAGCTTTTCCTTCTCTAAACCATGTTAAACTCTGAAATTCTGTAGCATTTCTGCAATACATAATCATGGACGAGTAGAATCCAAATCTTAGACATGGGAGAGTAACTCCCATGTCATAGCTTGTATGAACATATGAATTTCGTACTAAATGTTAGTTTCTTGCATGTTCCAAGAGTTGTTTCAGATCTGAAATTCTTGTTTGTGTGATTGGCCATCATACTTGCATGTTTTATGCTTTCTTTCATAATCTGAGAAGATGTGTTTGAGAGTATGGAGTTACTCTTTTGGCAACTTTTCCTTGACCGCGAGAGTGGCTGGGATTATGTTGAGGAGCAAGGTTTGTGATTTGAAATGAAATACATACACGAGAGTGATGTATGGAGTTAAAATCGTCATCACTTCACCGGGAGGTGAGTGATGACTACAAACCTCCTTTGCAAGTTAATTAACATGTTTAAATTCGTATTTTAATATAAGCTATGATGTGATAGTGAAATCCCAAGTCTAAGATCCTTCCAAATCTGAATCTTAACATTTCTTAAGTGATAATTTACTGTTTTGTTTTAAATCTATAATTTAGTTGTTCTAATCCAACCATCTTGTGTACAACGATCTAGATTATTGAAAATCATAACTCTTGCGCCTAACTAACCAACGCTCCTTGTGTTCGACCTCGACTACAACTACTCTCGTATACTTGCGGGATATAGCTAGTTGAGTAAAAGATCATTTTTAATGATTGAAACTCGTTAGTGTAAACTACCAACATAAGGTAACCCTACAATGTTATCCTGAGAACATCTTTTAAATTTGTTAATGCAATATTATTATGTACATGTCTATCACATGTGCGGTGATGGTTGTTGAGCCTTGTTATAAGGCTTGGAAAGATAACAATGATCTTGTAGGGAATGATGTGATGGTCTGAATGACCTTTGGGCATGGTTGAGCCCTAAATGAGGTGTAATCCTCTTATGTTGACAAGGGTTGATACCTTGTGATATTGTGATATGGATTTATATCCTGGGATAGTATGAGGACAAGTGTAGTCTCATGAATGGCAAGTGAATAGTACCATGTGATGATAAGATGAGGAACAATAAGTTTTATACATTTTATATCTTCTAAAGTTGTTATATAGGAATGTTTGCTAGAGATAAATTAGGGTTTGTATGTCTACTTGTTTGATGCAGCCTTAATTCACCCAATTGGCATAACTAATCAAGTGAAACCCTAATCATGTAGTGCCTTGTGTTGTAGAACCATCTTCAGTGTCAGCCTTTGTTGGATGGTGAAACGAGCAATTCCTATGGAAAAATCGGAGTGCATATTGTTGAATATGTGAGGGCTCAAGTCGAATACCTCCGTGCATCCACAATTGTAGATTGTGGAGGATGGGTAAGCCATGCCTCAGATATTGTGATAGATGTGTGAAAGGCAGAAGTATAACTACAAGATGCCTCTTATAGAATGGCCATGCAACCAAGGGCAGACTAGGGGTTAGCATCTTGACTAGATGTCGATGTAGTGGAAGCATTGACTGATATGTCACTACCTTTTTGGCCCGAACTGATCGGGTAGAGGAGAGATCTTAGGATGTCAGTTCTCGTAGATCTTATATGGAAGTGAATAGCCATTTGTAGGGGTTGGTTGGACTTTGGGTGGTACGACTCAAACTCCTCAGGGTGTAATAAAAAGATGTAATACAGTCGTGTAGTATATCTATTTTGGGTTATACACAATGCTTCATATTCGATAATAACCCTTGTTTGTTCTCTTTACATAAAGATGATGCCTACTGAAATTAAGAGATAGTAGATATGCTTATGTTGTGGATATTCTCATGTTATAGATGTGTACATACAGTAGTCATGCTTATGTTGATAGATATACTGCTATTGTTGATTGTGTTGATGAGGATAGTTATCAAATGTAGTTAGCTATGATTATACTACTGGCTATCACACTAAGTTAAAGGTGCTCATATTGATAGTCATGCTTATGCATATAGTTTTTCTTTTGTGGTTAGATCTACTTGTGATCTGCTCAACCTGTTATACATGCTAATACTGATAGCTATGCCTATGCTGCTACTCTTATTCATGATGATAGAGATGTTATGCTGTTAAACTTGCTTATGATGTTATCCATGCTTATCCCATTAGACTGCTTATACTGTTATCAAGGTATATGTTGATAATCAAGATAATGATGATAGTATCCTTTATGTATCTGGTTAATCATGCCTATAGTTAATCATATGTTATTAATTTGCTTGATCTTCTTAATTTTTTAATTATTTAACCTACAACAATCAATAAGCGGTGTTGAGAGTTTTATCTCTCGTTGGGACATGGGTCTCACCCGTGGGTAATGACAACTTTTTAGGTGATTGACAGAAGACCTATGGCATCAAGGAGGATCTATGATGATGGAACTTAGAGAAGGTTATTAGATGTCTAGTGTGTCCTAGATTCGTCCATGTACTCTCAGGTTTGGGTGGGAAAGTTTGCATATGATGTTTCAATCGAATCGGGCTTTTGTTAGCATGTGCATGCTTGTTTATGTGGCATATATGGATAATGTTCTCTTGTGTATATATCTCGAGGCTAAGTCCATGGAACAAATCATAATAGATTCTTAGCATAGTATGAACAAGCAAGATGTTTGGCTTCTATGTAAATGTTTCTAAGCATGTGGTGATGTTAAAATCAATTTTAATTTACCCTCTTTACTGGGTTTGTGATTGATTGGTGATTGATTGTGATATATGTTTTTAGTAACCTCATTTAGTGTGATAAGTTCTCACAAGTTGGTATCGCAGCTCTAGATTCACTGAGTCTACAGGGACACTACAACATAGGACTAGGATGATGTCCAAGTTAGGAACATGGCATAAAAACATGGTTCATACTACCTGAACTCGGTATTTGGATGCCTTGGCCAGGTATTCAATTATTGAAGAAAATGTAAGTATGGAACTCTTAGGTTGTTATCTTTGTTATTACTCTGATCAAGTAGTCAATTTGAAACAATCTAAAGAGCATGAAGAATAAAAAATCATGGTGTCAATATCTCAATCTTACCCCAAGGAAAATGAAAATTACATCATCACATGTAAAAAAAACTTTAATGTTTGGTAACTACAAGAGAAATGCATGACACCATGAAACCTGAATTTGAATACAAATAAGCAAAAGAGGAGTTCTTGAAACTATAATTCAAGAAGATAATGAAGTAAAAGACAGGTAAATTTGTGCTAATAGAATGATTCAAGGTATAAAACCCATATAAGATGGAGAGAACTCATGTGATAAGTATGATATGATAAGATGAATAAGAATAGTGGTAAATGAATAAAGTGGTACCTGAGTTAATCTCAGACCAACCTATGTGTATAAGAAAGTGTTAATGTAAAATCTTCATGACATGTGAAAGAAATTTAGGGAGATGATCCATGTTCGATGAAGAAAAATGTGAAATATGATGATCTACCTCTTGATAAGTGGTTGAAAAACATGATAAAACAAGAGAACACACACAAGTATGATAATCAGTTAACAAGGAAGGAGCAATGAGATACGTTAATCTTGATCATTCCTATGTTGGTGGAAAGGAATCCAAGCTGAAAAGGGTAAAATGATACATAAAAGTTGTAACCATTTGATGAAGATAGAATTGGTAGCCCATTGCTAAGAAACCCCTGGACAATGTTGTTATGGGATGGGAAGTATGTTTCCCTTTGTGTTCTTCCTTTCTGGGGAACAACTTTCAAGTGGATTTTATGCCACTTGGCGTGTGTGGATTCATTGTAATGATGGAATGGATATCCTATTATAACATGTGATTGCTTGGACTATGGTTCCATGATCTTGATGGTTGTGATAAGTATGCTTTTTGAGCCTTCCAAGAGTTAGGAAGACTCCCCTTATACCTTTTGAGTTGGTTATATTGGTAGAGAAATGGATGAGATAAGGATGTGAGTTCCTTATAACACATGTAGAGGATACCAAGGTGACGAATCCTAGTATCTAGGGTGTAGATGTGGTAAATAAGTGGAAGGTGTGTATCAGATGAGCTTTCTAGTATTCCTCTCCCTAAGAGAGAGAGTTGATGTTGAGATCCTCCAAGTGTTATTGGAAACAAAGAGAGTGCTCAGATTGTGTCCTTATAAGTTGTGACAAGTTTTGAATGGTAACATCTCAATATAGTTTAGATATGGTCAAAAGTATGATCAACATCTTTGCTAAGACTTAGGATTGTTGAAACAACAATGATTGTGTGGAAAGTTAAGCAAGAGTGAGTTGGGGATTGACTAATGTATCTTCTTATAGTATGATACATCTACTAAGTGTGTTGTGTGAATCCTAATAAGATGAAGATAATGTCATTGCTTTACCCCTAACAAGGTCAACTAGGAAGTCATGTTTGTTGATGATTTCAGAAAGTATATGATTCTTTAACCAGATAGATGGCCAGTCCACCATTGAGATGATTGGAGAATATTCTAAGAATATATGCCTTATAGTTCTTGATAGTTAGGGTATGCCCACCTGATTGATTGAGTTGCTAACCACAACAACCATCAAAGGAGCATAGAGAGATAAGAGATACATGATATTCCATGTTTGGTAAAAGCCAAAAAGTATGGCTTCTGAGTAATGTGTTGATACAATAGATAGAATAGTTCAGGACCCTGGTACAGGGCAAGTGATACAATAGTGGAGGTGGAGATGCATGAGGATGTTTCTTATGTGGAGGTTTTTATGTTGACCCAAGTTGAGACATGTGGGAGTTGAGGGAGAAGAACATGACTTCTATGAGAGTGATATGACATCACCATGAGATGGAAATAACCACGTGGATGTTTGTGGATGAGGTGCATAAGAGATACCCATCTTTGTTTGCCTTGGATTTCGGGGGCAAAATCCATGTTAGGGGTTTATGGTTGTGAGATTAATGACCTTGAGTTTTGAACATGCTTAATTACCATAATTGAGTTATTTTAATCTTAATATAACCTTGTGATAAGTTTTGATATCATGTAACAAGCTTAAGTTTCCAATTTGGTCCAATTTGTACACTACTTGTGCAAGTTATACAATTTTATGTACATTTTGAACTTTTTTGAAATTTACCCAAATTTGAGGTTTTACTTGCAATTTGTCAGATGCATTATGATCCTTATATGTTTCCTTATTATGCTTGAGATTTTTGGGGCATGGGGTACCTAGTTGAACCTTAGTTTGGAGGTATTTCTCTTTAAGGGTATTTTAGGGTTTACACCTTTATGGATGAGCTACCTTTAGGAGCTATCAACCAATGGTTTATTGATTGGCTTGGAAAGCCAACAAACAATGTCTAAGTAGGTCTCCATGAATGGCGGAGTAGCTGCTTTTGTGTCTGCTTGTATATCCATAAAAGTTTAAGGCCATGGACACATGGAGAGCTACTAGGAGACCTCAAGCTTTTCTTTTTCCTTATCCATAAGCCTTATATACATATCCTTTAGCTAAAAAAACGAAACCTTTAAACTCTTATCTCTTCCCTCTTCTCCATAACTTCGTCTTTCACCTGCTTGGGGCAAATAGAGTGCCCAAGGTATAAGAAGATAGCCAACCTTCTTGTTGAAGCATCTAGGATTCGAATCTACCCTTATCTAGGATTTGCAAAGCTTCCTTTTAGTGATCTTCACATAAACTAGTAAGTATCTCCTTCTCCCTTTCATTTTTTGTTGTTCTTCCTCTTCCTTTTACCTTCTTTCTGGATGGAACCATGGTTTTCCATGGAGGAGCTTTCTTTAAAGATCAAGGAACTTATCTTTCTTACTTCCTTCACCTAGGGTTTACTCCCTTTCTTGGAGAAGAAGCTTACTTGGCCGAATTTAGACTTAAAGATAGGGTTCTTCACCTTATTTGCTCAAGTTTTATTGCTTCTTGGACTCTTATCTTCTTCCTATAGGCGAGTTTTATGGCCCTCTTTTCTTTTATTGCTTACTACAAGCTTGATTACTCATGTTCTTGCTCTAAAATGAAGATCTATGCATATAAAAGTTGTTCTTGCTTAAGAATTCAATTTTTATGGTGTTCCTTGATTAGTTTCCAATTATATATGAACCTTAAATCATTTGCATGACCTTCTTAAGGTAGAGGAATATTTAGATCAGGTCCACATGGAAACCTATGGTGCTAAGTACTCATCAAATGATGGCTTATACTAAGTGTTTTAGGTTGATTTTCAACTTTACACATGAACGGATAGATGACTTTATATTAGAACCAATGGAGATGCTTTTGTGGAAAATATTAGTGATGAACAATGGTGTCAAATTATGGTCACACCTTAGACCAGTTCTAGACTCTTTTGGAAGCTCAATGATCAATGGTTTAGTGCCCTAAAGATGACATGAACCAATCATGATTTTAGTTCAACATGCAATGGTGTTAAATGATGGTAGTATTGACCCCATCAGACGATGGTGTCATAATGTGTCACAACCGATGGTGGTTCATGTTTCCACACGATGATGTAACTAGGTATCATGAATTGCTTCAATTAGGCCCTAAACTGGTGGTTTCTTTAGTTATATGATCCAAGTGTTAAACCTACATATCAACTGATGGTTTTGAAATGTTAAACCTAGTTTAATGGTTATGAATGGATGCTTCAACATCCAATAGTTTACAATAGGTTTGTTTTTAGATCAATAGGTTTTGCCATGCAGAAAGGAGTGGCAGCCCAATTTGTTGCCCGCGCTTCTGTTAAAGCATTCCTCTAATTTGTTATTTATGTAACTTCTGTTTGGAATGAAAAAGAGTTTAGAATGAAGTCTATAGTATAATCTTTTATTTCTAATAATGTAAATTCTATGGTTTCTTACATGTGATCAACCCAGGGAGCTTGTTTTTTTTTACAATTGATGGCTTGATTTAAATATATAACAGGTGGTGGGTTTTATTCCCACAACTGATGATACCCTTTATGTTAATAAACAAGGGATGTCTAGAGTTAGATGTTGTTTATTTCCAGGTCACAATTCTATGGCTTTATAGGTCATTTGTTCTAGGTGTTTACTTATGTAAACAACCACTAGTTTACCTTTTCAACAGCCAATGGTTCTGGGTTGATGCTTGTGGTAAGATAGTATGGTTTGAATGATGTTGAAACTGATGGAGGTTTGCCTTATTTATATAGTCTTACCTTTTCCCTCATATGAATGTAACTGATATTCATCATAATGAGTTAATGGGTAACCCTAAAGAAGTATAGGTTGTTACACTTAACCCTAATGTAACCAAGTGATGGTGATTGATTATGAATAGCCTTCTTGAATGGGTAAACAAACAATGGAATAATCTCTTATGGTGGTTGAAACCCTAGTATACTATAAATTTGATGGTTTCACCTTGAGTTATGCTTGGATCCATACTTGAGGATAGTATGGAATTTGATGGTGATGCTTCACCTTGTGTATCCATGATTCGATGGGGATGCCATGAGTCAGGGTTTGGGTATGAATGTTGATTTGTAGCATCAATGTGACTTATCTTGTTACTCCTAACCCTAATACCATTAGGTGATGGTGATTAAACATGTGTAGCCTCTTGTGAATGATTAATAGAATAATGGAGTATTCTCTTATTATTGTTGAAACCCTGATATGTTGTAAATTTGATGGTTACACCTTGAGTTATGCATGGATCAATACTTAAGGAAGGTATAGAAGGCGATGGTGATGCTTTATCTTATGCATCCACAATTGTATGGGGATGCCATGAGTTAGTGTTTGTGTATGAGTGTTGAACTATAACTTCAATGTAATCTATTTCGCTAAACCTAACCCTAATGAAAATAGATGGGGGTGGTTAATCATGTTACCCTTCCTTTAATGGTTAATATCATGAGATGGAATATTCTTCCTAATGTTGTTGTAACCCTAATGTGTTAATTAGTGGTTATCATAGCCTTATAATTGATGCTTTCTTATGCTAAATGTGTGCATTATAAGTATGATGGTGATTAATCATACCTAGCCTTCTTGTATAATAATATAATAAAGGAATGCTCTTAATTTCTAAGGTAACCCTGCAATGTTATTTTGTGAACATCTTTTAAATTCTTTAATGTAATATAATGTTGAACATGTGTATTACATGTGTGGTGATGGTTGTTGAGCCTTATTATAAGGCATGGAAAGATAATAATGATCTTTCATGGAATGATGTGATGGTCTTAATGACCTTTGGGCATGGTTGAGCCCTGAATGAGGTGTAATCCTCTTATGTTGACAAGGGTTGATACCCAGTGATATTGTGATATGGATTTATATCATGTGATAGTATGACGACAAGTGTAGTCTCATGAATGGCAAGTAAATACTACCATGTGATGATAAGATGATGAACAATAAGTTTCATATGTTTGAGATCTTCTAAAGTTGTTATGTAGTAATGTTTGCTAGAGACAAATTAGGGTTTGTATGTCCACTTGTTTGATGCAGTCTTAATTCACCCAATTGGCATAATTAATCAAGTGAAACCCTAATCATGTTGTGCCCTGTGCCATAGAACCATCTTCAGTGTCAGCCTTTGCTGGATGATGAAACGAGCAATTCATGTGGGAAAATCAGAGCACGTATTGTTGAATATGCGGGGGCACAAGTTGAGTACCTCTTTGCATCCATAATTGGAGGTTGTGGAGGATGGTTACGACCATGTCTCAGATATTGTGATGTTGTGATGTGTGAAAGGCAGCAGTATAACTGCATGATGCCTCTTATAGAACGTCCATGCGTGAGCTATTCTCTAGTGTCGTAACCTGTACAAGGGCAGACTAGGTGTTAGTAGCTTGACTATATGCTGTTGTAGTGGCAGCATTGACTGACATGTCACTGCCTTTTTGGCCCAAACTGACTGGGTAGAGGAAAGATCTTAGGATGTTGGTTCTCCTAAATCTTATACGAAACCAAATAGCCCTTCACATGAGTCAGTTGGACTTTGGGTGGTACGACTCAAACTCCCCAGGGTGTAATAAAAAGATGTAATACAATCATGTAGTATATCTATTTAAGATTGTACACAATGCTTCATATTGGATGATAACCCTTGTTTGTTCTCTTTACATAAAGATGATGCTTAGTGCAATTAAGAGATAGTAGAGGCTTATGTTGTGGACATGCTCATGTTATAGATGTGTACACACAATATCCATGCTTATGTTGATAGATATATTGCTGCTATTAATTATGCTAATGATGATAGTTATAACATGCAGTTAGCTATGCTTATACAGCTAGCTATCATCAGTTAGCTATGCTTATACTGCTAGCTATCACTCTAAGTTAGAGGTTCTCATATTGATAGCCGTGCTTATGTAGATATTTTTTCTTTTGTGGCTAGCTCTACTTATGATCTGCTCCACCTGTTAGACATGCTAATACTGATAGCTATTCCTATGTTGCTAGACTTATTCATGATGAAAGAGATCTTATGCTGTTAAACTTGCTTGTGATGCTAGCCATGCTTATGCCATTAAACTACTTATATTGTTAGCAAGGTATATGTTGATAATCATGCTAATGATGATAGTTGTTACCTATTCCTTTATGTATTTGGTTAATCATGCGTATAGTTAATCCTATCTGATTAATTTGCCTGGTCTGCTTAAATAGTTTAATTTCTTAACCTATTGTAATCAGTAAGCGGTGTTGAGAGTTATATCCCTCGCTGGGACACGGGTATCACCCGTGGGTAACAACAACTCTGTAGGTGATTGGCAGTAGATCTGTGGCAGTAAGGAGGAGCTATCATGATGCACCTTATACAAGGTTATTAGATGTCTAGTGTATCCTAGATTCATCCTTGTACTCTCAGGTCTGTGCAGGAAAGTTTGCATACGATGTTTCAATCGAATTGGTCTTTTGTTAGCATGTAGATGCTTGTTTATGTGGCATATATGGATAATGTTCTCCTGTTTATAGATGTTGTGGCTAATTCCATGGAACAAATTGTAATAGATTCTTGGCATAGTATGAATACAAGCAAGATGTTTGGCTTCAATGTAAATGTTTATGAGCATGTGGTGATGTTCAAATTGATTTTAATTTACCCTTTTTTCTGGGTTTGTGATTAATTAGTGATCGATTGTGTTTTATGTTTTGAGTAACCTTGTTTAGTGTGATAGGTTCTCACAATTACTATAGTTCAAAATGCTAGACAACCCTTTAGCTATCATCCTTTCCATTGTTTAGGACAAAACATAATGACCAATGTGGCACTTTTCCTACTGCACATGGTGAAAGGTGGGTATCTAGGCCTATATACCCATATTTTCTTTCCATGTAGTCTACTTTTACATAGTCATTGTAGAACCAATCGAATCCCATTATGAACTAAAATTCATTCAAATCAAGGAGAATGAAATCAGTAGAGAGTTCAAAGTTGTGATATTTAACATGTATGATTGGTGCTTATAGAAAATATAAGAAAATACACCCACTATGGGTGGCGACACTTAAGATATAAACTAAGTCCTTGAAATACAAATTGAACACACGCTTAAGATATAAACTAAGTCCTTGAAATCCAAATTGAACGTAGTTGTGAGGTTTGGAGAAATGAAAGCACTCGTGGAGCTGGAGTCAAAAAAACTTTGATTGAGTAGCCAAATTATATCAAGCATTCCTACAATTTATTTACAGAACTAAAGTTACAAACTATATTACTAAAAGGTATGTGAAATGAATTTATATAATTTTAAAAGATTGGTAGCTTATATAGTATGTTGGCATTAGCCTAGGCCTCATCATTCTCAATGGAAAAAACTCTAGCCCATTAACAGTCGGTAGTAGGGTGGGCTGCTATGGGCTGGGTTGTTGCCACTGGTTGAGATACAATAGGGCCAAACCTTTGGGAGGTGGGAGAGGGTAGTTGTATAGAAAGTACCCTTCCTACTTGCACTAATAGAAAACTATCTTCTCAAAATGACACGTATTTAGGTGCCTCCTACATTTTATGCATCTCAGTGGACCCTCCCGATTGTAAACTCCATTAGGAGGCTTTCCTACTCCTCTACCTTTTCCCTTATTACAGTTGCATCATTGTGTCTTCCTTCCATACTTCTTTGGAGTAGACATGTTTTCGGTGAACCCTAGATAACCTGAAGGTGGGTTCTTTAAGGGCATGACAATCTTCTCCATCTTCAAGGTAAAGTTCAGAGCCTTAGTGAAGTTCGGGGGTTTGCTATCCATGATATATGGTTAAAGCATAGGATTCGGGAGGTCGATGAAGTACTCCACTTGACGTTCTACATCCAACATATGGGAAAATTTCTCTAGGAGTCTAAACTTCCTATCATACTCTACAATAGTGATATCTCCCTAGTATATTTCACAAACTATTTCTCTTTCTCTTCCTAGAGAAAAAAAATTGGGGATGAACCTAAGGGTGAAGATATATCAAAAGTAATCCCAAGTCATCAAATCCTTGGCCAAATCTTGTGTGATGATGCAGTTCTCCCACCATAGCATTATTACTCCCTCAAGTACATGGGTGGTGAAGACCACCTTCATGTTTGGTTGTACCTCCTGAATGTAGAAACCATTTTCGACTATCAATAACCAAATAACTTCCTTGACCATTAAATCAAACTTCTCTTTCAGCCCATAACCTTTCAATGTTCATCTTGACAAAGTCCAATATGGTAACTTCAAGGTGAGGGTAGACAGGGTGGGTGCACCATTCTCATTGTGGGTTGTGTCCCTAAGGGCTAGGGCACTGATGGCATTCTTCAGCACAGTGTGTTGTTCCAACCAAATTTTTTTGGTGTCTTAACTGGCATCATCCTCAACATTAAGGTTGAAGCCATCAACGGGTTGTAGACCATCCTCAAGTTCTGACCCATCATTAGGATTTGGGCTATCAATGGGGTCAAGGACCTCATCGGGTTCTAAGACACCCTCATCAAAGGCCTCCTCTAGCATCTTCCTCTTTTTGGTGGACTCACCTATGATGTCTCTCTTCTTCTTGTCTGGAGAGAACTTCTTGCGGGGAGACTTCTTCTTGTAGTCTCTCTCGGGGGCCTCATCTGCGATTAGGTTTGTCTTTGTGTGGGACATACTATATAAGATGCATACATTATTTTAGGTTTATATTTGTGTAACATTCATAAGAAAAGTTATCTCAATATTATTTATTGTTACATGAATTATTAAACATTAGCGGAGGATGCCATAGCCCTAATTACTAGAAACCCTAGTAGAAAAGAGAGAAAACTATTCAGTACTTATTGTTTAGGGAGAAGCGTGAGGTAAAGAAAGAGGCTAAGTACTATATGATAAAAATTAGACGTACATTATTTTGGGGAAAACTTTAGGCTTTCGCTAGGTCAAATTCACAATGATCGAGTAGTCCTCATAAAAGACTAGTGGTGGAGAGGAAAATATTGCCATCCCCCAAGTTGTGATCCTTTATAGACACCATTGTCTTCAGAAAATGTCCTAATAATTCTCTTTGGATCTAAGGAAACTTGAAATTATTCATTATTAAGGGTTAAATGTTAAAATTGGACTCCAATAACAAATGTTACATACCCTCCCCCTGTTATCCTCATTGCAAGAGTACAAGGAGGCAAGGATCATTACTCTACTTTCCAAGATCTAGATACAATAAATAAGACATAATGTTTAATACTTTCATTCATAAACTATGTTTGGTAACATTACATAAGATAATTCTCCTCTAAGGAGTTACATAAGGTTTCAAATGGTAAAATCACTACATAGAAGGAAATTGTGCTATAATCTACTTAATCCTCTAGATATCTTTAACATGACAATCATTTTATGCATTCTTCTTGATGTCTATATCTTCAAGCTTTATATAAAGTATCTAACTTAAAATGTAGATAAACAAAAATGTGGTCAACATGTTTCTATACTAAGTACATGGGTGCATAGAAAAATGTTTTCACATACAGATATAAATATAGAAAGCATATCAAATAATTAATTAAAATAATCAAATTTAGTATTTTTTGTCAAATTATCTAACCCATATTTGTTCTATCTCTTAGGGTGTTCAAGTTTTCTTGTTCCATCAATGGATTCTAGGGTTTCTATTCAATGTTGGATTTCATGGTGACTATCTAGCATTTGACTTGGTTACAACATCACCATTGTATTTCAATCATTTCCTCAATGACTTTCCCTTAGTTCCTAGGAGTAACAATCTCATTAAACTACCCTTTAGAAAGTACATGTTGAGTTCAAAAAGTTAATATGTACATATTTGATACACATAGGGCTTTATATTTGGATGGCAACTAAAAAATCATTATTAGTTGATATAACATATTATTCATATAGTAACCATGTACCTTTCCAATGAGAGGGTCATTTCCAAGTAATAATAATTCAAGCAATCAAGTTTAGATCCAATCAATACTTAGTTCAATCAATCAGTCTAAAATTACTACATAACACTAAACTGTCACCATTGCATTCTTATTAAGTGGGTTAGATCTAATATTAATTCTAAGGGTTTGGTTCAAGGTCTAATCAAGGTTGGGTTATGGATGCACTTCAAAACCCTAAATCTTTCATATTATGGGTCCCTAGAATAGGGAACCCTAATTAGTCATCATATGTAATCCTAAACCCCAAGGTTATCATCCAACTTTTTCATCATTATGTGGGATCATATTACATCAAGTTAACATCATATTGAATAATATATACATCATTATTTCTCAAAATAATGATTGCATATAACCACCACTTGATATTTATACATTAAGACATACTTTTAGAATCTTAGACTAAACTAGGTCTTGAAACACTTATTTTTAGATTCTACATTTTTTGATAAGTTGGTTTATATTATATATATTTAGAGATAAGGTTTATTTTCTACATTTTTCTACAAAATTAATTACTTTTCTACCAATCACAATCAACATGTCACCCAAGTGGGGGTGTGAGTCAGCTTTATTTCAAACTGGGGGTAATGACATCTCTACCCTTACACAGTGACCCTTCTTGGTTATGCGGTTCAAAGGCAAGAGTGCCAAATACCCTATGAGATTGTTCCTACCCAGCCTGTGAACAAGCTAGACAATCATGGAGCCAAATCCATGGTTGACTCTCGTCTATGGGCCTCGACAGATGCAAATGAGGCTTCCATTACCTTCATCAGGATCCAAGAATCTAATAAGTGATAACATGGGAAGAAATTTGGTCAGATACAAGGTCGAACTAGGTAAGTCTCCTATGTTGAATTCAAAGAAGAATAAAAGAAATTCACGGGAATGTACTTGATGGAGGGTTTAAAGAGGATGGAGAACTCTTCAGGGTCCTTGGGTAGAGCTCGGGGCCTAGACAATTGGACGGAGTGAACGTAGTCACTTAGGACTATGTCGAGATCACCAGAGAGGAAGGTGGATGTCACCCTGAGGCTATACCATCTCTCACGAACAATTAGAGAGAGTGTTTTACTCTAGGGGTTATGAGGGATCTAGAGCGGTCCTTAAATAGACATGGGGTAGGGTGTAGATGCATCAATTGACCAACCTTGATCTTAAGGATAATCCAACGATTTAGGTATTATTGTATTTCTCGATGATGGTGGCAAGTGAGGGGTGGATGAATTCATCATTATCCAATGAAGTCGTTGGCACTCAAATTTTGTACAACGAGGTGTTCTAGAGAGGGAGAAGAAGGATCTAGAACATAGGCATATTTCCCGATCTATGAGGAATTAAGAGTTCAACCGGGGGAAGAGACCTCTCTGCTCATGGCTTTACCTGGATCTGGTGTATGTGTCTGGTGGTCTCTTCCTCTCTATCTTTTTTATATTTTTTTAGATTAAACTCCACTTTAATGAGATATTTCCCTAGGCCATGGTATAACTTCATTTCATATCAAATTTATGAAGATCTTTACTTCCTTGATTATCCAGCCTTAGGCACAAAACCAAACCAAATTAACTATGTCTAGTACCTAAAACTTGATTCTTAAGCAAAGATATAGATAATTTGATATTTAATTGTCAAGGAAACTAATTAACCTACAATCTTATGGAAACTTGTCTGCTGTTTCAAAATTCATTAATTCATCACTTCAAAATGTCCTTAACATTTATTGAAGACACAAATGTTAATTTTACAAAGTTGCACGTCAAAGACTTAGTTGAAAAAAAATGATTTCAATTCGGGGAATTTGAAGGAATACTTTCCATTACATCGATTCAAGTTCAATATAATGGCTTTTCAAAGTCTAGAATATCCCATGGTGTTACCCCCCTTCATTGAATATGAAAGGTGAAGACACATCCAGGGAACCAAACGTTGAGGGTCCTAGGTGGCTAGAGCTCCTAAAAATTATCACTACAACAAATACTCTCATTATTGGCATTTTCAATATTGTCATTTGTTAAAAATGCCTCTGTATAACCACTTTTAGAGGCATTTTATTTCTCAATGCCACTACCCACCCTTTAAAATGTTTCTTAAAAGAAACATGACATTAGTGGCATCCATAAGTGCTAATACCGACAATTTACATGTTACAGTTTTTAATTTATTTCGTCTTCTAAATTTTTTATTTTATTTCTGGATGGATTTGGTAACTTAACTACGACGATTAAAGAACTTGACTTATGCATAAAAAGAAAACCTAGATGTCTACGCACGATTCCTTAGGTGCCAGATTGGGGCAACCCTCCGCAGTGAATGGCCTTGCAATTCCTGCTTGCCCGTGCGTCTGCTGAAAGCCTCAAACGATACTGTATTGTCACAATATGTTGAATCTTTAACCGTAACAATGACTTGATAAGAATCGGTAGAGCAACACTGAACTATTTCTGACAGTCGACGATGGTTTTGGCCAGTTACAACCCAGGCAGACTCCTTTACAACCACCTACATCTTTACGTTATGTAAGAATAAATTACGATTATAAGTTCCATGTGCATTCATAAAATCAATTCCCTTGTCATGTTTATATAATACCCCCCTTCAATTCATGGCAATGGAGATATAACAAGTTTTGTCATCTAGGGAGTCAGCACGATGAAGATGATTGTCCAGTTTTAAGAAGACACCTACCCGACCTCTAGAAAAATATGAATTTGTCATTTCTAGCAAATACTACTATTGAGTATAATACAATAGGAATACCACACTATTGCAACTAAAAATATCATTACTTACTGCCATGACATGCCACAGTGATGATTCTTCGTGTTCCATTTATTAGTCAAAGGAACACCGTCTCCACATTCTTGTTTCAAATCTCCAAAACTCTCTGATACTAGAGTCAATTATTCAACACTTGATTAACTCAAATACTATGAACGACATGTTTCTTTTCCAGGTTAAATAATAAAGTGTCAAATCATGCATTAATTGCTTTTGGATCGTTGTAGTTTGGGAAATTGAGTACTAATGATCACATTCATTGGCTTTGGAATTGAAATGGGAGGTCATTTGCCGATGAAGACCACCTTTGAGAAATCTAATACATCAGAAGCGCTGGAGTTTCAACCATCCATGTGGTATTTAATGACATCTCCATTAATTTTGTTTCATTCTCAACTATCACCACATGATTTAAATTGGATCCTAGATAACCATTACTTCATGTTATATCATCTATTACGTTCTTCATTTATAATATTACATGAACGAACGTGCACATTAAGCCATAAATTAAAAGATAAGTGAACTTGATTTTGTTATATGAATCTGAATTTTGAGGCACGTGTTATACCAATTACTCTTTTAGAGGATACAATACTGAATTGATGAATAAGGCAAAACCCTCACATAATATGAAGGCTTTGTTTTCAAGTCTCGTGCATTATGCCTTTTGTTTTATTCGGGAAAATCCCTCTCTGATATGTCCACATTGGACACAACCCAACATAGTAAAATTTAAGACCAGGCTTTTGGTGGGTTATCATCCATGTTCAATGCCCAATAGTGTGTGTTTCCCTCTTGCATAGATGCCCCGGTACAATGTATAAACATGCATTTTTTACCCGAAAATCGTCCAAGAGGATCTCATGTTTAGCATAATACCCCTTTACCTGAAAATCGTCCAAGAGGATCTCTTGAATTTTGTATATATTCATCCTTATTGGAACTTGATAAGAATGCTTTAATGTGGAACTATGAATAAGTCTAATTATGTATTGGATTCATCAATCATATCTCATGAATGTTGTGCAGTAGGACATTCCCTAGGGAATGCTAAACATTTTTATCCATGTTACCACATATTTTCTACAAAATAGGATTGTGGTCTGAATTAATTTTGCGAGTATTTTCCACTATCATATGAGTATATTTATCGAGAAATGTTGCATTTGCATGTGCTATGTATATTTTGAAGTCTTGAACACGAAACAACAAATATGATTTTACATTTATAGATATTTCAAATTATGTAAGAACTCCATGAGAGCTTTGAAAGTATGTCAAGAGAATTATAATTTTTGGTATGGTCTTGGATTCATTTATGTACCAAGATATATTTATATTTTGATTTTTTATTACCGTTTATGCTAGTCAGATTCAATTCCTACTCATATCTATGTCTTGGTTTCAAATTCGGTCATATGCAGATCCTACTCATATAATTACATTCTTACTACTCATATAATTACATTCTTACGTTTAATGCATGTCACTTGCATAGTTTCTTCTCTACCTCTAGACCTAGCTAAGAATGAAGAGATTCAATATGTCATCATTATGGTTGTAGGACCTTAGGCCGCATGTTTCTTTCCTGGGAGTACACGCCTTTGCTAGGTACCAGAAGGTGCTTTTATGACCAATGTGTCATTGTAGGAGTACATTCTTTAGGATTCTCTTATCTGAGAGGAAGTCAACAAGGTAAGGATAAGTTCCAATGAAAACCTCTTTGCACTAACCTTGATAAATATGTTTTTTTAAGACATGAATTCCAATCTAAGAATTTTGAGGTAATTCATTTTTCTTTTTTGCAAGCTTTCAAAAAATTGATTGGCTTCTATATTGTAAATGGAGATTATATTGAATATCCTCCTACCTCACACTTGTAAAATTTGGCCACATATAATTGAGAATAAGTAAACAACTAGATATCCTTTAAAACTATAACTGCAAAGAAGAAGCATCTCGTCTAGATTATATTCAACAATTAACTAAATGCTTGCATGTTTTGAATTCTTAGGGAAACATAGTTTCTAAAAGTGATTCATTCAAGGACCTCAATCATTTTGGAACAGTTGGTGAGGACTTTCTACTTAACATAATCAACCCGATATACCACAAGTTACAATTCATACACTTAGATTTTATGTTTCTTGTGCATCTGTAAGTTATCTTCAAGATATCATTTTTATCAATAGGTGCATCATTTATGATGATAGACAATAGTTGTTAACTTCTTTTTTTCTCCCAACTATATGGATTATACACAAATGAATCAATACTATTTAACTAGAAAATTGAATAATCAACAAGTGGATGAGTTGAGTTGTAGGTTAACTATAGAAATTTATATATCATAAAATCTGAATATTTTATCTATTCTAGAATGAAAGGATAATATTTTTCCCATTCCTTTCATTAAGCATATTGAAATTATATTTCAGAATTATATTTCAGTTAGAATCATGTGTTTGAAAAAGTAGACCAATTATAGATACACCTAGAATGAGAAAACTTAGCCCAGAGGTAATGAAGGATACTGAAAGGGAAAGAACACCTCTCTTCAAATTGGGAGAGAAATAGGAAATCATGATGATTGTTAGTACCTTGTTTCTAGTGCAGTCGAGTTTATATCTTGCCCTAAGCTAAAAATACATGTGCGAGATATGTATCTTTATTTGAAAAATGAGGACTTTTTTTGTAGAATCTGACATGTTCTCTACTCTACGGTCTTGTGTCTGAATGCCCAAGATGTTATATGGTGTCCAAATAACACCCCCTACTTCTATTGCATCTTTATTAGATGATTTTGATTGTTGCCTTCGACAATGTCTACTATGCCTATCCACATTTTAGTTCCATTATATGATAGTCATATCATTTCTTGGTAGGTTGAAAATATGATAGGTGGGATTTACATTGTTGCTTTATCATCTTCTAGTGTATCATAATTTATCTCTTATTTCTCACTTCATGTCTCCTATTACCAGTTCTCTTGATCTGCTATCAATAATATTCTAAATTGATAGTATGAGGTTGTTGTCCATGTTTACACAACTCACATTTTTTAGCAAATTCAGTGCTATACAACTTACACAATATTCTTAACTAATTAAACTTGGTTTAAGTTAATATGCTTCTATTTCTTGGTTTGTAGTTGGCGAAGTTATTTATATTGAAGCAAACATTAGAGCTGCAAAAAGGGTTGGAAGAAGTGATCCCTTTTCCATGGAATTTGATCTCGAGGTTGAAGACTATGTACATCTATGTTCAGGTGCCAATTGTTTATAGTAATTAAGTAGTATTCTACTTTTATTCTCTAGTCAGGGTGTTGCCACCTTTTGTGCTTGTCCAATTTCCTTTTATAGTTACATGGTCATAATGTATGTATGCAGTTCACTTTTTATTTCAATATACTATAAAAGATGTCACATTGCATGATCTGGATGCTTCCAATGCATGCCCTCAAGGAGGTCAATATATGCTATTTTTAATGGGACAAATGATGAAACCTTGGAAAATAAGAATCACTAATAAGATTCATGAAGAAATAAATAAGGTATTCAGAAGATCTCAAATATTGTAGATATTGTAAGATTTTTTTATATTGTATATGTAGAATAAGTTTCTTTCCATAGTTTTAAGAGTTTGATCATTTTAGTTGGTTAACGTGTATATTGATGAATAGGTGGTAGAGTTTGATACTACATTTCTTTTTATTGATGTGGTTATTGTAAATTTTGTTTGGTATATTCTCTTATCCTTCATACTCCATATTTTTCCATAATTTGCATGCTTCTCTTTCACAGGTTCACATGTTCTACCTGGAGTATTTTCATACCTTGACAGTGCTTTATAAAGTTCACTTTCACCAATAGTGATAGTTTCTACAAACAAGGGAATTTATAATGTGAGGTATGCAAACTATGACCATATGTGTAAAATATAAATTAAAAATCTTCTACTATAGCACTTTGTTGCTTTTCTCTCTTTATATCTCCTATTACTAGTTTTATTGATCTATTATCAATAATATTCTAAATTCATTGTTGAAGGTTGGCAACAAAAGACCTATCTATTTCATCCCAAGAGACAACATGAAAAAAGTTAACATTGTTTTAACTCTTTTTTATTCTGACAATCATAATCATAATGATAGGTATATCTATTTTACAAATGCAAATGAAGTTCCATTATGATATTATTGTTGAAAGAGAGTTGATATGTGACCTTTAATTTTTGTTATCTAGATTTTTTTTCCTTTCAATCAATTCCTGCCTTTTTTTAAAGCAGATGTATTTTCATTTTTATCAAGCGTTCTCATGGAAAATAGATGTCATTATCAAGGTTGTTTTGAAACCTTAGGATCTTGTCTCGTGAATATGTCTCTCCTAGCTAGGGTATTACATGTGGCATAATGTATCTTTTCATATTATTTACTTTCCCCTTTTTGTGCTGGTACATGGGAACTAGTATAAACAACCCTCTATTTAATGTTTACAATTCTGGATATGGTTTTGGAGTTGTTTCTTTATGCCGGGAGAAGTGAAAGAAATCCATGTTCAAATCTTGTGTGCTACCTTGGCATGGCGTTGAATTCCTTAAAGTTTGCTCCACATCCACGAGATGGTCAGAACCTAATATTACACATGAAACAAAGTAAGTGGATTCCTCTACTGAGATTTGCAATGTGCTGTAGTGATGCATCACTATGTCTTCCCTATCAAGATAATTTGAGATAATATCTCAGCTCATACATCTATAGAAAGGTGTGCTATATTTCTTAAGGCATCTAACCTTCTCATCAGTTGAAGCATTTCTCTCTTTCTCATTTTGAAGATGATTCGGAGGAAGTCAACACTCAATTATATTATGAAAATATGAGAACATCCAATTCTCATGTATTCTTTTCAAGAAAGAGATGGTCAAAGGATGTAGAAACTATTGTATGAATAACCAAAATGTTGTATGAAAGTTTGTATCATGTGTGTTATATATAATGGAAGGGGCAAGGTAAAATGTCCTCCCCATGTAATATTTGTTTGATTATATAAAAAAGATTGATTTTTGGAATATATACTTTTGAAAATGTGTGTTCAAATTGTAAGTGGTGTTCAAGAAGAAATATAGGTGATGAACTGAATATTGAGTTGTTAAAAGTCATAAAAATGCCATCATTAGACATACTTATTCCATTATAGTGGAATTTTATACATTGTTATATAAAATTAGAATAGTTTCATACAACATCCTAATACACAATAATGGCATTTGTGTAAAAGCCAATTGATGTAATAGTGACATTTGTATAAATGTCAAATGATGTTATAGTGGCATTTATGTGGCATTTATAGAAAGTCATTAAAACCAACTATTTAGTGGCATTTACAACTGTTGCCACTATCTCTCTAGTAGCATTGGTACTAAAGGCATTTTTAAAAGTGTCAATAAATACCACTAAATATGTTGTGACATTTTTATTTTTATACCGACATTTGTTAAATGCCACTAATAGATATGTTTGATGTAGTGTCTTCTGACATGATGGACATGAAAGAGCAATTGGTGGAGCATGAAACAACTCAAATAAAATTGGGGACTAGTAACCCATGGCTAGATGAAGGTAGAATAAAACAAGACAAAGCTAGTGAGGCCAAAAAGTAGGAAAACACATCAAGTTGTGGAGAAAGTAGTAAAACAATCAAAAAGGAGAAAGATTGATGTAACTCAAATAGAAGCAAACCATGACCAAGAAGATCCACGAGGATACCAGGAACACTCCTGAGTCATATATGTGCCTCATGAAAACCATATAATCTTACACACACTCAGAGAGAAAATTGAAGGAGAGGGAAGTTGACCGGATATGATCAAAGCGGGGTGGTACCAAACTAGCCCTTGGGAAAGGATCAAAAGACTACACTAGAGGTTCCATAATATATATAGGTATCCAAAGACCCATGGTTGTAAGAAGTAGAAAAAGGAAAAAAAAAGAAATAGGGGAGAAGTAGAGGAGAAAAAGTATTAGGATCTGATATAGAGAGATAGTGATCATGAAAACCTAGTAAATGTAGAGTCCTCTAGCGTAGAAAAATCTAAGAAGGCAAGGGAAAGAAACAATTCACAAGAAAGGAAGGCGAGGGAGATAAAGGAGGGGTGTCGGGAGTTACTATGCAATTACTCACATTCCCTAACTAGAGACCGAAGACAAGTGTGCAGTCATTAGATAAGGTCTTTGTATAGAGGAAAGAATAGAAAACAATCTAGGCCATCCAACTAAAGCCCCATATGTGAAAAAATAGGATAACCATGTGACAAGCCTTAAATACACAAACTATTGGCTAAAACCCATATCACTAGTATAATCTACATTTTAGGGTATTTATTTGATATTCTCTTTCCTGATTAATCTATGATAGATAAAATTAACTAATAATTATTAAATTTGGCAACAAGACCAATGTTAGCGTATATAATCTGATCTTGTTATTGTTTTCTTATTTTGAGAGCATACATCTAATGATTTCATAAATTTGAGACTAGTGCTATTTTACCAAATATTTTTTGTTCTCCTTTTTACCATATATTATTCAAATTAATAACTTTATTTATTAATTTGGGAATTAGTTTCTTTTGAGTTTATCTTCCCATTAAACACCTTCCTTTAAGCCTATCTCCTTTTATAGATATAAATGTATTCAAATTTCCATTTTGAGTATTTTTGTGTAATTTCAATTTGAATAAGCCTGAATCAAGACTATTAATAGCACATACTACTAATATATTCACATCATTATTACTTATTTTTACACATTCACAACCATTTTCAGAAATATAAACTCATAATTAGATATATTATTGGGGGGTAGTGACACTGAATAATATATGTATGCATTATCTTAATTAAGATCCTTTTTATAATACTTAGGAAGGTGATTTTTCTTATAATTATATTTTGATGACCCTTATTCTTTAATCCCTATCGACAAATATTATTGTTATCTACTCAAGTTCTCCTTTTGTAAGAGATTTAATCTAACTAATTTACATTGGTCTCTTTATGTCTTTAGTATATTTTGCACCGTGTCCACATGCGGGGATGAGTTTGATCTTGTGCCATTATTAAAAAAATTTGTTGGATTAGTAGTATGCTCTTCATATTTTATTAAGACTAATAATGATATTAGTTAATAGATCAGTCTTAAAAATATGTTTTACATGTTATTCATATCCAACTTTAGGTGCATCAATTATTAATAACGAGTCATGGTTTTATATCCAAAAAGTCAAATTACTATGTATCCATTATTACTACTCATATAAGAACTACTCTTATTATCATCCTATCAAGGTCTATAAGGGTATAACTTACATCATGATTGGGGTTCTTCTCATAAACTAAGTCCAAAGATATCCAACTCACAAAATTAGGGTTTCTAGGGTTATGGGGTCAACTTATGGTATGTTATAGGTTGCTTAATGGATCATACCAAAGAAGGAGGGGATATTATCATTGTCTATGGGCTTTCAGTCAATCACCATTGATAGTTTCTCCCTCCAAGTGATTTTAAATTGGGGGGGGGCAAGAATAAATTGGCAATGATCATGCCATCTCTAGACAGTCAGGAACATAATGCTTTTGTGGGAGGGAGAGAGACTAAATTCAATATTAGGATAGAAAATGGATTAATTCATGACCTTGACACAGTGTGGAGAAGGCACAATATGGTAATGAAGATCGACATGTCAAATGTTTACAAGTGAGTTCAATGTCCTTTTTCTGAAGAGAGTTCCACGAATATTTGGCAACCTAGAGGAGGTGACTAAGCTCTGCTTGGATTTGTTTGGTGGTTCATGGCTTTTGGGATGAATGGTGATACATCATGATTCTTTGAGGTTTTTAGGGGTCTTAAACAAGGCAATTGTTTCTCACCATGCTTTTCTTTGAAGATGTGTCAAGTAAAGCTCTTGTGAGGGGGTGAATGATGGGGCATATCCAGAGGTTTGGAACCAAAGGTGGTGGGAGGGCAATGACTCATCTCCTTTTTTAGATGACGTATTAGTGTGCTTCAACTTTGCGGGTTGGTCGGTATATAGAGTCATGGAGGTGTTGTGGGAATAATAGTGAGAGACAGGACAATGTGTTAACCTAGAGAAGTTGATGGCTTTGATATAGGGAGAGGACATCACATTGACATACTTGTCACTGACAATTGGGTCGGTAAGACATCATGGACCCATGACGTACTTAGGGATCCTTCTCTTCGTATGCGTGAGTAAGTTTGACTACTTTGAGTTCTTACTGGAGTACATGGAGAGAAAGGAGAGCCTTTAGAAAAAGCTACTATTATCTACGCAAAAGATCACTCTCCTTGCCATGTTCTCTATGTGATCTCGATATACACATTTGGAGCGGTGGTTGTACCAACAACAATTATGAGGAAGATAGAGAGGTACATGAGACATTTTCTCTAGAGTGTCACTGATGGGTCGTTGTGAATATCATGTCATATATGGGACTTGGTAGAGAAGCCCCTAGAGAATGGAAGTCCGGGAATTTAGAGACTTAGACAAACATGGAGGATTTTGTTGTTAAAGTGGCTCGAGAGGTGTATGGTAGGAGGATGTGTTGGCTGAGATGCTACAACTGGAAATATAGAAGAATGTTAGTGTCGAAATGCACCAGACAAAATTGAAAATAGGTTCATATGTTGCAATCTTCTGGAAGGGAGTTTGGAAGGCATTTCCTAAGGTGATGATACATAATAGGTGGTTGCTAGGCGAAGGAGATAGGCTATTCAGACTCGAATGTTGGTTTAGGGATGGTCTACTAGTAGACTTTAGAGCTAAGAGTATTGTCTCTCGTGTGGAGTACGCTCAGAGCCATGACATATGAAAGCTGGGAGTGGGATTGGACTAGGCTTGCACATGAGATGGTACCTAAAGGGGCCAGGTTCTTGAGGGATTATGCGGCAAGGATACGAGGTCAACCAGGCTGTCTAGTTTGGAAGCCTTGACCACAAGGTTCCTTCAACCTGACTTGTCTAGGATAAGTGATAGTAGGACGTCAATATGGAACCTTACTACATGCCCAATGGATATGGAATGAGATTTACCAAGGCGAGCAACAACCCTCATGTAGAATGTGTTCTACATGGCTATCCCTATGGGCGAGAGGATAGGATCATGCAGGATTTCTCTTGCTTCGACGTGCAAGTGATATGCTCCTCTTCCAAGGGGGGATCAGATAGTCACATTTTCAAGGAAGGGGGCTTGGTGTCCGTGCTCTGGGAATGAGACTGAGGATGATGAATATATAAGGCAACTTAAGTAGTTTCACCTCTATTTAAGATTTTATGAAGCCATGCTCGAGGCATGCGAGGGGGAGAATGATGATGGGGTGGATTCCAGGAGTGATGCCACAACTAATTGCATGGGTAATTTGGGCCAATCGGTGTAAGTTGAGATACAAGGGCAAGACTCAATCTTCATAGGGAGCACGAGGAAGGGTGAAAGGCGCATTGAGGGTCATGGCCACATAGTGTGTCCATAGGCAAGATGACATTGAATGAGAAGAACCACCTCGAGGGGTTTGGGTGTGGGCCTTGTATATATATAAGGAAGTAGAGGATGGTTGAATTGTTGAGACGACGACTACCAAAGGAGGGAAGACTGTGGCTCATCCTGGAGATCACCTTCAAGAAGCTACCATGTAGGTGGGTGACATGTGGTGGTAGGGGGCTGATAAGGGATTCCAAGGGGTGCCTAAGACTGGCCATCTTGGGTCACATTAGAGGCCAGGATCGCAATGAGGCCAACCTTCACAGTTTGGTCTATGCTCTATTTATGTGCATAAGGAAGAGAGTGAGGACCAAGGAGGTAGAGACTGAACACGACGAGGCCAAGCTTTCAAGTAATCCGTTCATTTTCCCTTAGGCAATGTTTGGTTCAAATGATTTGGTGCAGGGTTGCATTTTAATCCCTTCAAATATTTGTTTCCTATGTTTGGTTTCAATAAAATAAGACAGGTTTGAAATCCGGAGCATATCCACATGCAGTGTCTGTGTCATTAATTAAATCTGCACAATGAGGCGTCTTTTGTTAATCCTACGTCTTCTTCGCGGACCAAGTCCCCTCCCTCATGGATTCGTCTCCCGCCAACGAGGCTTCACTTTTCGCCGCAACCACCCCCAACTCCGAGTCTCCGACCCTCACTGCCGCTACCCTAGCTTTTCATCGCCCACCGTCCCTGGGCCCTGGCTTCATCGACCCGCCGCCCTCGATGCTCACTGTGTGCTTGCCCGGTTGATTCCGAACTCCCTCCTACAACACTAACATAAATCTGCTTCTTCGCATGCTATCCAAGATCTGAAATTTAGGACGTCTATAGACCATCGGACAAATGTAGTTATGTCGTCCATTGTCAGAAATTTGTTTCTCCACCTATCATTTACTCAGTTGGGAGTCTTTCTTTGACCCTGCCAGTTATAGTTGTGTCGAGATTATTTTATGATATGTGAATCATTTTTTCCTGGAATAGAAAATATGGACCGGTAACTGCAATAAGCAGAATGGGGTGCCCAAGCATTTAAAGATGAAAAGTGTACTTCAGCTTGTCGTGATTACGGAGACGTACACACGGTCAACCTAGAAGAGAACATCGACATTGGGTACTTAAAAGGCTCCTCTTGATCAAATTTGAATTAACAACTTTTGATCATGCTATCTAATCCGCGGTCTATCCAAACACATGGGAAACTTGGTATCCTTTCCGACTCGTTTCCTCTTACATCCGATCCTCACAATAATCCAATCTGTTTTCTATCTCGAGAACCAAACATAGCCTTAGCTCATGGTTGGTTCAAGACCGAGATTATGAAATCCGAATTGGGTAGATCTGGATTATTTTATCTGGATTCCTTCGTATTTGTGTTTGATAGCTTATCCTATTACAAACACTCACTAAATTGAATTGGCCTCGTAACTTGTATTTTTCAGTCTAACATATAAAACAAAATAACACAAAAGACAGAGTCAAATTCAGACTGAGTTTTGAAATCTTGCTTCCAGCAGGACTAACTTGGTCCAGATGAGAGGATTACGGAACCCGAAACAAACTCCGTCAATCTAGTTTCTGCCAACAAAACAAAACTGAAACTGGGTTGAGTTAGTCGAGATTAGCGCCTACGTGGCATAAAAAGACAATGCCTAGCCCATATTAGATTCCTAACCAAACAACACCTTAAAGAACTAAGATCGTGAAGAATGTAGAGGAGATCATCCAAGATTATGCTATCACCACGAGCAGGATTGACCATGACGTAAACATGGTTGCAACGACTAGGGCTGTAAATGGGTAGGGTATGGTACGGTTATGGTCATATTCATAACTTCAATTGTTTAATTAAGCGGGTATGGGTATGAGTATATACCCACTTTTTCAAAAGTTATATCCGCACCATGCCCATACCCACATAACCAATGAGTATTGGATGGGTAACTGGGTATATAGTTATGAATAGACTTACTACAATAGCACAACATAAACTTTGGGTACAACAAACACCTAATGAATTAGGTGATACTCATACTAGTATGACATTAGATGTATTATATATTGCGTGAATATAATAGTTTATAAGTATATAATATGTAATTGTATAAAGGACAACCAAGAGTAACATGTTGGTACAACTAAATCAAAATATAAAAAGAAATGATGACTATCGACTCTATCGGTGAATATTACAGAATTTGAATATAGTATTAATAGAATAGTAAATTCAACAATTGATCTTGGACATCATGTTGGCTTGCCTGATGAACATTGATCATTACATTCTAATATAAACTTTTACTATTTTAAGATATTTATACTTACAAAATTTGAGTGCTTAAATATGCACAATTACATTCTAGAATAACTTTTTATATAAAATATATTTAAATGGGTATATGGGTATACATGGTATGGGTCCATATATAACCATAATCTTATCATGTGAGAGGTGGGTATAAGGGTAAACGGTTATGTGGTTATAAAAATTTATACCCATGACGGGTTTAGAGGGTATGGGCTTGAGGGTATGCGGGTATACCCATGTCCATTTACAGCCCCAACAATGACTATGGCGGATTGTGGGAGAAATATAGATGAGGAAATTGATGTACGATTTTTATATATGTTTGTGCAGAGTGCTATACATCAAAAGGGTATGACGATCTTAGACATATATAATAGGTTTTTTTTGTGGGTTTTACTGATAGGAGAGCTAGACAAGTAGTAGCAGACCTAGTGATTGGAAGGTAAAATAAAACAAAATGCTTAATATAATATTTGAATTCTATCAACCCATGTACAATAACATATGTAAATCAACAAATCAACTTTGATTTGTATTTTATTAAAATTATAACACATATGTATAGTAATCACATCCTTTATTATTAAAAACATTATTGAAAATTTAAATCATGAATTGAACCTAAGACTTCCAACACAAGACTACAATTACAAACTACTATACCAATTCTATGTGACAAATATTATATATTATCCATATAGTTTATATACATTTAATTTTAATTCTCTTAAAGTTGATATTGGCCCCAACTTGCTCCATCTCTGACCCTGAGGCTGTGTCTGATACGTGATGAAAAAATTAATGGCAAATACAATGGTCATGGTGATGGGAAAGACAATGACGATGATGGTGATAGGAAAATTGTTAAAATGTGTTGTTTGGTAACATATACATGGTGATAATGATATGAATAAGAAAGATTTTAACAAATGTTGTTTGTTATGTGGTTATAGGACAGTGAAGGAAAAATTGTTTATAAAAACCTTATACAAGTAAAAATTATTTATTAAAATGTTTTTTTACATATATGTAAAAATAAGTAGCGGAGTCTTGAAAAAAACTTCTTTCACCATGATTCACCATGATTTACCGTACTTTTTCATGGTGACAAAAATACATCCGATTTCACCATAGATTCACCTATGGATTCATCATAATTTCTTATTACCATATCAACCAAACAACGTTTTTGATTCACCGTCATTCCCCTCGCATGATTCAGCATGTAAGAACACACGAAGAGAAAAGATAGCACGGTTTTACCTGTTCTTTTCAAGAGCACACGGTTTGGCCGGGGAGGGGCGGGATCAATAGACACCCCTTGTTTATTTTTTTTCGATAATAGGAAGAAAAAACACCCCTTGTTTGATTATAAAAATGTAACGGAAGGGTTAGTCGGTGTTTTTCCAAAGATTTCTCAAACTTTCTGGTTTGTAGGCCTTCCACAAAATGGAGGGGGTTTATCGAAAATCCTCTAGAAAAAATGTTTCTAGACCTAAAGCTTAAACCCTGCACCCCTTTACCCTTCCCTCTTCGCGGCGGCTTGCAGTCAGTCTACCTCGCGCTGTGTTCTCCTCCTCTTCTTCGCCGCAGCTTCAGACTGCAGCTGTGTTCAGCGAAGGGGTAGACAGCAGACGCCATGATCATTGGAGGAGGGCAGACCCTCGTTTCTGCTCCCCCATCGTTTTCCAATGATGGGAAGAAGCTACTGGTATGCTCGGGCAACACAGTCTCCGTCTTCAGCACGGTCACGGGGATGTTGGTCTGCGAGTTGGAAGGGCACACCTCTCGTGTCACCTCCGTAGTGGTCGTCCCGGCTGAGCCGGATGGTGTCAAGTTCTTGTGCTACTGCTGGACGTCGTCCCTCGATGGAAGCATATGCTACTGGGATTTCTCTGTTCCTGAACTCATAAAGAAGATATCCGTTCAGCTCCCGATAGTCTCAATGGTAATTCCAAATCTATCGCATTCCTCTTTTGATAGTAGCGGAAAGAAGTCCAGTCTTTATGCCTTTATCTCGGTCGAGGATACCAGTATCCCGGCGGACCAGGAGAAAGCTCTCCGTGGGATGATTCGCGTCTGTGATTTGAACAAATCGCGAATTGTTGGAGGAGTTTTAACACAGACTAGGAAGCCTGGATCTATCGTCATGAGCCCATCAAACGATTACATTGGTATCGCAAACAAAAGGAAGATTCATATATGGAGGATATCGGGTTCAACTTCGGAATCCTATCTCAAGGACATCAAAATGATTAAATTGCATCACACCAAGAAATTTAGTACCCTTGCTTTTCATCCAGCCCGGAGGATGGTGGCTGCAGGTGACGTAACAGGCAGAATTTTGATATGGAGAGGTTTCGGAGACAGGAAATTCTTTGGGAAGACCGATGTGCGGGGTGAGGATGATGCGGATCCAGCCCCAACCACATGGCATTGGCATGCAAGTGAAATAAAAATACTGTTATTCTCTTCTGATGGCGCCTACCTCTATTCTGGTGCAAAAGAGGGAGTCATAGTGGTGTGGCAGTTGGACACTGGGAAAAGGAAGTATAAGCCCCGTCTTGGTTCTCCTCTTCTATTCTACACCCCTTCTCCAGATCCTTCTGTCTCCTGCGTCTCTTGTGCAGACAACCAAATTCACATTCTTAAGATGCCTAGAATGGAAGTGATTAAAACAGTTTCTGGAATTAGGCCCCCCTTTTCTTCAGAGATGCCTAAGGATTTTCATGGTGGTTTAGCTTTCAATAATGCTGCTGCAGTGGTTGCCCTGCCTACTCAGAATTACTGCGTACAATTTTATAGCTTGTTTGACAACAAGGAGGTGTCGCATGTCCAAGTTTGTGAGAGAAACTATCAACCTGTTGAAGATAATGTGGTTTATGTTGATCGAGTATCTCTATCAGTTGATGGTGCCTTGATGGCAACTGTTGATATCAGGCTTCCAGAGGAGGATATTGGGGCGATGGTGAGCCTTAAGTTTTGGTCATTTGATGACCGGATCAGGAAGTACGTCTTGTCAACTGTCATATACGAGCCTCACGGCGATGCTGGAGTATCTGATCTTACATTCCATACTAAAGAAAGCATGGCTGTTACAACTTCACATTGTGGGGAGTTTAAGATATGGGTTCACATTTCTGATATGAGGAACAATCTTTCCTGGAAATCTGGTTGGAGATGCCAATCTATCGGTTCGTATAAGAAGAGACCAATGACAGCGGCTGCTTTCTCGGCTGATGGCTCTGTTCTAGCTATTGCTGTGGAGAATGTTGTGACTTTATGGGATCCAATCACCAATGCCCTTGTCTCTGTAATTGGAGAGACCAAAATGCCAATCTCAAGACTTTCTTTTGTTGGTAGGTCACAGTATCTTCTGACTGTGTCCCATGGTTTAAAGCCTCAGCTAGTGCTTTGGAGCATGTCAACTCTCTCTATTATTTGGTCCTATAAATTGATTGTAGAATCTGTCGCTTGTAAGAATGATGGCTCAGGATTTGCTGTGCTCGCTGAACGTTCTATAAAAGCCAAGTATTCTTCTGCTGAACGCAATGGTTTTATATTAGTTTTTAATATGCCCAGTGAAGTTCCGGTTGCAGTCTGGTCGGTCAATAAGGTGAAAGGAGGCAGACTTGCTTTTATACAACCAGAGAGTTCTTTCCAACAGGGCGCTGCATATGAAAAGCTCCCTTCAGAAATGCTTGTATATCTGAATTCTGAACGCGAGTTTATAGTCTTTGATCCATATGGCGATGAAAGCCAAAACATAGGACAAAAGTCTCTGGGGAACAAGGACATGCATGATGAAACTGAGGATCTCCATGGATATGCATCAATATATGGAAAACTTCCCACAGATACTGTGAAAAACGATCAGATATCTGCTATTCCATTTTCGTCCTCACGGCCTTGGGAGACCATGTTCAGTGGTTCTTCCCATGCTCTTCCACCACTCACCAAGCTTTGTGCTTCTTTTCTCGAGTCATTATTGGAAAAGAAAGTGAGCACAGCACAGTAATAGTCAGTGTTTTCTTATCAAGCATCAAAAGTGAATGCCTGGACATTTGGGAAGTGATCATTTTTCCAGATTCAGTGTTGCAGCTGTCGGAGTAGGAAAGTATCCGAGTAAGAATGTTGATAGACCGCCCCGTTATTAATGAAATTCGCATGTGAACATTTTTTTTCATGTTAGTTATTAGCTTTAGAACGTGCAATAGTGCATGACACTAAAGCTATGTTGTATCGTTTAATTGATTTCTTGGACTGATTATGTGGCAAAACAGAGAGATTGTCTTAAGCACTGCCAACTCAGCCATGTGTTAGAATCCGGAGTATTAAAATTTTAGGATTTAAAGAGTTCATGTAACTGAAAACATTTTTTATATATTTTTTCTCTTATATATGATGATGATGTCAGTATCTATAGAAGGAAACTTCTATAACTTAATTGACTTCTGAATCCATTAAATCTGAATTTGCGTCTTGGGCACTCTTAACTCGGCCATGTGTTAGAATTTGGAGTATTAAACTTATAGGATTCAATGAGTTTATGTAACTGAAAAAATATTTTATATTTTTTCTTCTTATGTTAGTTTTTATAGAGAAGGAAACTCTTGTAACCTAATTGACTTCTGAGTCCATTAAATCTAAATTTGTTTTCGAGCTTGTCTTTTCTTAAAGAAACTCTCACCTGTGAGGTTGTGAGACAATGAATATAGTTTTAGGCATGAGATTATACCGAAAGGTTTTGCTGAGGAGTAGCTTAGGTTGGGGCATGTGAATTCCCAATGAAGGGAACCGGGTTTGTTCCCTGCAAAAAGCACTGCTCAAAAAATGTTTAGCTAGTCACATAACTGGCCTCTACACACCTTGTTCGGTTCCCCTAGTTTGCGGACTGTTGAGGGGGGCTGGGTTACCTTAACTGGAGTGGGTCCAATAGTGACCCGGTCACCAAAGAAAGATGTACGGAGAGACTTCTCTATTTCTGTTATTTATAGACTTGATGTTTTGTATAATGTATAATACGTTGCCTATCTTTCATTTATTCACACGTTGAGATCAAGGGTTTTATTGTTTGGTGGCTTAGTCTACTTGCCAAATATACAAAGCCTGCTAGCTTGATGTGTGAGTCCAAATATGCCCAGGAGACGGATCACTGTTATGTGGGCAACACAGCAAGGCGCCGCTACCGCTGGGCATGTGCCCAGGAGATGGATCACGGTCCTATGGCAATGCAGCAATGCGACTCCGCTGCCGTCAAGTTCTGCACCACCATGATCTACAGAAAATTGATGATCTTCCAATTCCCTCCCCCTCCCCCCGCTACCTCTTCTTTGAGGAGCGCTAGTTTCGGCCATGGTAGCGGATGCCACATCACCGCATGCTTGATTTGGTTGGCTTGATTCCATGGACGACGTACAGTCCTGCCCGTGGTTCCAATGACCTTCTCCTGAATTTTCTCTTCTTAGCCGTCGAGAAGAGGGTGCACTGATGACAATACATCTTCATACGATCCACGGACATGAGACTTCTAATTCATGTAATTTTAACAGCTGCAATGTTAATCGTTTCCCTTTAAAAATATAGAAGAATTCATAAATGTTGTACCCAAATGGCCCCTTATTATTTGGTACAACCTGTGCATACTTGTTGATGCAAATGTAGGCTAGGACCTAATTTTAATACCTGCAAAACAACATAGCTGATGTTCCCTTCCTCATTAGGAGAATGAGGAGACGTGTCTCGGTCAAGGTAGTTAAATTTGTGAGGCATAATTAGGCCTTTTTGTCTCAATTAGGTGAGGCGTAAGCCTCAAGACATGCACAAGGCGTTCATAAATAAAAATATTCATATATATATATATATATTATACATATTTATATGCACGTACATATGTGTATATGTATGAATGTTTACATACATACTATGAATATGCATGTACAAGAAAAAATAAAACCAAATAGAATGTTTTAACCTAAGTTAACAAGGAGAAATAGGGACTAAGAGCAATGTTAATAACAAAGACCTCCAAAATAAGAAAATAACACTGTAGCAAATATGAGATATTAATGCTTGTATTAGGATCCATTTTGTAACTTGATGAGAGAAATTAGGGAATACATAATAAAGAATAAGTAGAAATCAAGATAGATAAAATGAGATTTAAAAATCACCAACATATAAAAAAAAACGTGGCACAAAATATATTTTGCGATGAAGTTTGATGTATCAAAATTATATGTAGCTTGAGTTTTGAATTGGAATAGTTCCTTTTTAAATTCGCCAAGAAGAGAATGTTAATCAATTACAACAACTACGAATATAAAATTTTGGAACAAGTGTTTGTAATTCTCTTAAAAGCAAAAAAATGGTGGTTAACATAAGACATTATCATCGAAAATCGAGGCTTGTGCCTCAACTAAGCCTCTGAGGCTCAAGACATTTTGAGGCATAAGCCTTAGTTTAGGACATCGAGGCGTAAGCCTCAAGGGGCAAATGGGATAGCCTTGTCTCGATGCGTAAGCCTCAAAAGCCTCGACGCCTCGAGGCACAAAGTGGGATAGCCTCGCCTCGAGGCGTAAGGCTCAAAAACTCAAGGCGAGTTTTTTTAATACCATGGTCTCGATCATGAGCATGATTTTAAAACACCCGTCTCGAGGCTTTGGATGCATATGCCTCGAGGTGAGACAGACTTTGGTACGCGTTGAGGCTTAAGCCTCAGTCTATCAGTGAGACGCATGCGCCTCATTTTTTGAGAGGCGTATTGAGGCGCTCGAAGATTTTAGGCGTTTGTGAGGCGTAAGCCTCATACCCTGTGTCTAAAAAAGACTACATTATCCTCTTTTGGGCTTAACATGGGCCAAATTAACACAAAATTGTATCTATATAAATATATGTATGTGCATATGTATGTATGTGTATGTTTATGTCTGTTGACAACTATATATATGAACATACTTATATCATTATATTATGCATGTATGTACACACATACTCTTGTGTTTGTGTATGTATATGCATGTGAGAATACTTATAACTATGCTTGTATGTATAGATATTTATCTATATATATGTGTGTATTAGTAATAGTGTATATATAATATGATATATGTGTTTCTGTTTTTATGTGTATATATGACTGTGTGTGTATATATATAGTATGTACAAGTATATATATATATATATATATTTATATGTATATGTACATATATGTATTCACACACACACACATATATATATATATATATATATATATATATATATATATATAATATATATATAATATATTTGTGGGATTATAAATATGTATATATATCTTTATACGTATATGTATATTATTTATATGTATTTATATGTACGCCTTAGTACAAGATGAGGCTTACGCCTCGACCGCCAAGGTTTATGCCTCACCTCGCTGAGACAAAAACGCCTCGATGCTCCTCACACACTTTAAAACCTTGGTCATGAGACTTTGAGACCTTAAGGAAACTGCCGGTAGATCAGATAGAGAAACCAAACCCATAACAATGATGTTTGCTTTTGATGCCTTTGTTAGGGCAAATACAATATATATCTATTGTTCTCTTTGCTTTTTCACCAACAAGCTGTAGGTGATGCTTAGTTTGAGCTCCTTTCTGCAATGTATATATAAACTTTTAATATTCAATCTAGGATACACAAGCTTCTGCATAACAAGAATCACTTGATCTACACTTAGGACTTGGTATATGATGTTAACACTATGTGGCATGATATGAGCTTCTACATAACAAGAATCATTAAGAAAAAATTTGGGGGAATCAAACGATTGAAATTCGTCGAAGGTTGAGACTTCGTGGTGGATGGAGTATATATCGCTGTTAAGCTTAAAAAGGAGATTTATAGGAGCTGAGAGGATGCAATTTTTCATATATACATGCTAGCAAAGAAACAGTTCAAGAGGTAGATCTATATATGTTTCGGAGAGATATATGATTTGGATACTAGAGAAGGGGAAAAAGATAGATACAAAACAACCCGTATAAGAGAAAAGAAAGGAAATATCTTGGCTAAGTAGAATTCATCCAAGAATGAAGATGGTAGTGTCAATAAAGGATGATGATATGAAGAACAATGGGAAAGATACTTCCACAAGCTTTACAATGGAGATACTATAAATAATATAAAAGACTTGTGTTACATGGATACAAGAGATATCACTTAACCAAGACGACTTATACAATTAGAGGTGAAGCATCCTTTGAAAAAGATAGAAGAAAAAGACGGGTGGGTGAAGAAACAATACCATAGTCCTTATTTACAAGAATAAATGAAATTTTCAAAGCCGCACAAGCTACTGAAGTATCAAGTTGGTGAATCATACAATGCAGCTTTGGGAGAGAATTATTGAGCAATTACTAAAACCTATAATGCAAATAATAGAGTAACGGTTTGGTTGTGTTCGGAAGTTTGCAACAAGTACAATTTTGATAAGGAGGCTAATGGAGTGATATAGAGAAAACAGAATGGGTATTCATACGGTTTAAATGGATTTAGAAAGGCTCATTATCGATTACTGAAGGAAGTGCTGTGGTGGGCTTTGGAGAAAAGGGTGTGCCACATGTGTGGTAGCTATGATAGCTCAACTGTAAATGTTAGGACTTCTGGAGGATAAACATCAAGATTTTCTATTAGAGTTGAGCTACATCGAAGGTCGGCCTATATGCTATTTGCCTATATTCATGTTCTTGTTATGGATTAGTTGACAATCAGAATAAAGTCCCTTACTGTATGCTATTTGCTGATGATGCCGCGTTGAATGAAACTAAAGAAAGATTGCATGCCAAAGCTGAACTTTGGTGAAATGCGGTCGAATGAAATCAATATATAATTGGTATATGCTTAGTAATAAAAATTGTGAACGGTGGTGCCATGTTGGATGTACCAAAACTTAATAAGTTCTGTTACTTGGATTCTATTATTCAAATGGATGGAAACCTTTAAGGTGATGTTTGTCATAGGATCATAACATTGTGGTTTAAATGGAAGAGTGCAACTGAAGTAATATGTTTTAGGATGATCCCACTGGACCCGCTCTGATTGAAAAGCAAGTTTCAGAGAATTCTTATACGACCAACCGTGCTGTATAAGAGTGAATGTTGGGCGGTAAAGAATTAAGGTCTTAGCTAGGTAACTGTGGTTGAAATGTGTATGCTGAGATAGATGTGCGGAAAGATATTGAAAGGCTGCTTGAGGAATGACTATTGAAGGAGCAAAGTGGGTATGGTGATTGGGGAGTATCAAGGATAAGTTACGTGATGGTCACCGGAGATGGTATGGAAATGTGCAATGTAGGCTTACAAATGTACCAATGTGAAGCAATGCTATTTAGTTGAGCACAATTAAAAGAAAAAGGGCAAGGCCGAAACTAACTCGCAAAGATCTTGTAAGGGTAGGACGTATTAGGCTTTATTCTATTTGTTTTTTGCTTTATTTTCATATGTAGGGACCTAAGTGCAAATTATCTAGTTAATGTACTTAGTCGTAAATGTTTTATGCTTTTCTTTATTCTAGTTTTTTTTTTAATTCCGAATTTTGTTAAATAGGAGTTTTATTCCATTACTTGTAGGTCAAGTCATGTAGTCTTATAAAAACCAGCCTCGGGGCCTTTGTCTAGGCAGTTGAATATGAATTGAATTTTGAGAATTGTCGTTTATCTTCTTCTTTTCTTCTTCTTCAAGATGTGTTCCACATCAGGGAGATTATGAATGTCTACATCTTAACGAGAATATGATCCATAATATAGCTGATTGAGAAAGAATGATGTGTAGCCGACTCCGTGATGATGGCGATGATAATTCAATCTGGGACATTACTGTAATAATACCAGCTAGATTCATGATTAGAACATATAGGATATATCATAGTATTTAGCAGCATCGTATCAATCACATTGTTACACGGGCGCCCACCTAGGTGGCGCCTAGGCGCCCTAGGAGGCCACCTGGGTTCCATAACCTGGGCGCCCAGCCTAACTAAGGCTGTTGGGCGGCCTGGGCCTAAAATCTGGGCTATTCTTTTTCTTATCTTCTTTTTCATTTCTTTTATATATATTTTTCCTCCTTTATCTTTCCTCTTGTTTTTTCTTTTCCTTTGCAGCTCCATCAAACAGCAAAGCTGCTGCAATGTTACTGCATTCCTATTTATTTTCGTTTCTTAATTTAGCTTTACCAAGCAGCAAATTGCTGCCTTGTTACTGAGTTACTGCTGGTGCACTATAATGGAATTATCCATTTACTGCTGCTACACTTACTAATTTAGTATATACTACATGATTTTCTTCTTCTTCATCCTCCAAATTCTATAATCTGTTTATAAATTGCTTGTATATATTGTTGGTTCATCTTTATATAGTGGCTTGTATATGTACAATATAGTGGCCACTATATTGTTTCTCATCTTTCCGACCTCTTTTATACTTTCATTTTGTTGTTTGTTCTTCTTCTTCTACCAATCTTCTTTGGCTTTAATTTGTCTCCATGGTTTCACCATACTTATGGTTCCTGCTGCATGATGCTCCACTTTTTCTTTTCTTTTTCCGTTCTTTTTTATCATCTTCTCCCAACCTCGTTAATTTTTATTTGAAATTTATTCTTCCTCCTCAATTCAACCAATGTTCTTTTTTCCTTTTCTTTCTTCAACTAATTCATATTGATTCATACATTGTCATAGGTTAATATATATGTATGTGTGACTATATATAAAAAATATAAATTAAAAAAAAACCTAGAAACGCCTTAGGCCTCTGCCTAGGCTATCTGTGTGTCCCTAGGCAACGCCTGGCCGCCTAGACAACCCAAATCAATCGTTCATGCAACCTATCTTCGTAAAGGTTGGAGTTGTATATAGCATGATGGGATATGGTATTTTTGATAGCCTGCTATGAAGTTCGAAATCTTAAGACGTATTTAAACTAGCGAGTAATGAGACATGTAATCAGTATAGCGAATAGCGTAGGGCTTCTATTGCAGGAACCTTTTGTATTTTTCAGGGAGACTGTGTGATTTTTTTTGAGTCTCTAGTATATATTCTTCTGTGTATATATATCTGTTCAGCTCAGCAGGGAGCATAACGAAATATGTAAACCAACCTGTAAAGTGTAAATTCCTTCATTGCCAATTGATCTTGGTCTTAACCAAGAGGAGATATCCCACTCTCCTAGTGCAAGATTCCTTATGTACATTTATCCATCAGCTTTTCCGCAGGATATGCCTGGAGGTTCTCTGGGAATTAGGTGCTTTACTTCTTACGAGGAACCTTAAGTTCCTGGATTCCCAGGGGATGGTCCAGTCCCTATATTGTTAATTAGTTTGCAGAAGTGTTACACTCTGTTTTGCATCTTCTATCTTAACCACTCAATTAAATATTTTATGGAGAAATATATGTTATATACGGTTTCCTCTCATGCTTGCCTGCCCACATTTACCTAGCTGCCTACCCAGCAAAACCTGGCGATTCATCTGCAGTTACCATTTTCTGTAATTGTGTTCATTTGCTTTTGACAAGTTCTTTTGCCTGCCCACCATGTCTCCTTTTTGTCTCCTTTTCCTCTGCCTTCATCTTGCCACCTAATGTGCTACTCCTTCCCTTCCTTTTCCTCTGCTGTTATGATACTGCCTACTGGGTGACCATAGCCTTAAGGGAAGTCATTGGCAAGTCGCTCAACAAGTACTGGCCATTCACAGGCAAGCACCATCTTCTTTGATTGTGTTCATTGCTTTGGCAATCTGAAGCTTAGACCCTACTTATTACTTGTTGGGTGGTGTCTTCTTCGTGATCCTCGAAATAACAAGCATAGAACATTCAAATCAAGTTAAAAATTATATTAGAATATAGTAGAGGCAAAAAGGGATACAGTTAGTAATATTATTATTGACAGTGCAATCACAACTTGCTACACTTCCTTCCTTTTTTGCAGCTGTAGGCTAGATGCCTCTCCTAACCCTGCATTGGTGCGGCCGGCCATACTTGTCCAGGTAACAGGGCAATATGGGAGAGTGCTTTGGTGCACGCCTTCATGTTATTGCACTATTGCAATTAAGACCCTAGTAGGGAAACCATAATCCCTAGGATAACCTAGATCTCTTTTTTTATAATAAAAAATTAAGCAGTTCGTTATAAGGTCTATATACTTGTGTTGCACGTTTGATGCCAATATCTGTTCCTGTAAAATGCAAAAGGGCCTCTTATATAAGTACTGCAAACATAAAATTATAATGAAACTGTAATAATGATTCTCGGTCAGAAATATATATTTGGAATGACATGTTTTGCTCTTAACTCTTTGTATCCATCATTAGGCTCATTTACATATATTTACAGCTAATATGGGTATCAAGGACTCATATACCATGTAAGAGGGGTTCTAGTTTGTGTGTCGTGGTCACTTTAGGTTGCAACTAAAACCCAAAAGGATAAAATAGGCCATGTTACCAACCAGAAATTTTTTAAAATCCATTTGTTGTCTTTTTTCATCTATGTTTTAACCCTTGAAAGTACAAACATATTTTTTAACCAATATGAGCTTTTGGGTTGTTATAATATGCAAACTCTGATACGAGTATTGTGGTCTTTTCAATTGCAACTAAAGCCCCGATAATAAATATATATAATAATATTATTTTTGAGGTAACCCTCTATGAGGCTCACACATATTTTATGGCATATTTGGATATCTCAGATTCTTATAATGTGCAAGGGAGGCTTCACTATATCTTTTAGGGTCTTTTATTTCAGGTTATTTTCAACCTTATAAGGCCTATATACATATATTTTATGGAAAATTTGGATATCTAGGGAGAGAGGCTTCACTGTAACTCCTATCATAGTAACAAATTCGGGATTCGACAACTTTTCGGCTGGCCTGAAAAAGTTGAAATTTGAAAAAAATTGAAAAAAGTGAAAAAAATTGATATATTTCGGTCAAAGTTCGGTCAACTATTCGGGTATATATATACATATATTTACATATATATACACATGTATACTTATATATACATATATATACATATATATACATATATATACACATTCATATAAAAATATGTATATATATACTTATATATACACATATATAAATATATATATATGTATGTATACATATACATACATATCAGATACAAATGTAACTATTAGGGTCACTAGACAATGTAGACATACAATCTTATTGAGTGAAAAAAGTAGGAAAAGAATTAAAGAATAGTTGAAAAATAACAATTTACTGTCGGGAGATTGGGGGGTTGGAGGTTTAGTCTATATCAGGCTCCTCTCTGTGTACATGGTTTGGTAAAAAAAAGAGCAAACGACTTAAAAGAGAAAAATCATGAAGAATCGTGAAAAATCACATAAATCGCAAAAAAGCAGGAAAAATCGTGAAAAGTTGCAAAAAATCGGCAACTGACGTATTAATCGTGGTGAACATTCGGGAGCCTATAAAATTGCAAAAAATTGACTTTTTTCGTGAAATTCGGAGACTTTTGTTACTGTGCCTCCTATGATCTTATATGCTCCACCTAAAGCCATAATAAGGACAAGAAGGCACAGTCTCTGACAAAACTGAGAATAAAATGTTAGATATCGAGCCCTATAAAAAGGGTATCACAGTCCACCAATGCTCATGAAAATGTATAATGAACACTCAAGGATCCTAAAAAGGTTGTTGATTTTGTTGATGACGTCCTGAAGAACCCCCAAGAAAGACCCCATGTGGAAATAATTCAACGCTCGTTCCAAGGTGGCCCATATTAGTGTGACTTGAAGCACACCTTAAACAAGTGTGGTCGTTCCACCCTACCTACCGACATCTTTACCGCCAATACCGCCATGTTTTGATGGTTTCGGTGCAAAATGTACTACTACCTTCACTGTACCGACCGAAACCGGCGATATACCGACGGGTTTACCGTTTTTTGCGAGAATGACTGTTGTTACTTATTGGGAGTACAAAAGAAGATGCATTTTGGATGATTTTTGGCGATTGGAGCTAATACCAACCCAAATCAAGGTAATTCTAACTAATCTCTTTCATTTCTACCATTAGCAACCTCTCCATCTCTTTTCCTACTTTTTTCTTCCACTTTCACCTAAAGAAGTGTTTTTTAACCGCCAAATCCTAGTATTACTCCAATTTTTATATATTTACGCTAATTATACATATATCTATAAGTATATTATGTAGATCTGCAATATTATCACTAGATCTACCTACATACAACACTATTAATTACTATTATCATATAATTTATCTAAGCATATTACAATTGGTGTTGATATAATTAGTTATTTATATTTAGTGGAAACTGGTTTACTAAAGAGTAATGTGAATATAATACAAAGGAGTATTATACACTTATACAGTATCGCACATGAATGAGCAACACAGAACTTCATACAGTTCGCCAATAATGATGTGTATGAGGAGCATGTGACTACATACAACCACATTTATAGGATGCACATGTCATGGCTGCAATATCTCAGTAATATCAACTCATTACTGTATGGAGAACCAGCGCGCCACTCAACATACAACTAATGTGAGTTCTAAGTAAATATGTTATACATATGTTGTAAATTGTATATTATTGCATAATTGTGTGTATTTAAGTTTGTATTTGTGCAACTAAAATTTCATATCTTAATAACTACATTTTGTCATCGAAATCCCTCATCGAAATCCCAACGAAACAGGACAGATTCCTTACCTCTCACATGATGGACCCACCCCCTACACACCCAATATAGAATTTGATTGCATAAAATGCTGCATTTAGGTGTAGAGACTACACTTGTAAATTTTCATGAATTAATTGGTTCATTTTGGCGTCGAAACAACCAAGTTTGCATCTGTCGGTATATCGGTAAATATCTATTTCCAAGCTGTCGAAACAACATCGTTATCAGTCACCTTGTTCCTTGACTGGGGCAGTTGTTGGATGCTTTATTTTTGTCAAACAGGCAGAAAATTTCATGCCTAATTTTATGGATTTCCTTTGTTTAAGGTCTAGCCTACTAAGCACATATCTTCATCCCTGCACTTTGTGTCTATTGTAAGCTTGCATTACCTTTCTTTTTTAATATTAAACCAAACGGTCCAAACCCATTCAACTTTTTTTCTTCATCAAAATCCTATTATCATTCTAGCCCATTTCTTTAAGTTTAAACACCAAGAGCTCTACTTTGAAGGTCGGCGCCCTACCCATTTTACTATTCTGACTTGATAGAATACCGTTCACTTATGTTGATTGGTGCAGGTAGAGTATACACTACAACTATTCTCTATCTTTTTCAAAGAAAATTTGCAATTGGAACATAAAGAAGTTGCAATACATATCTCTATCTTTTTCAAAGAAAAGTGTTTTTTACCACTAAAGCCTAGTATTACTTCAATTTTTCTATATTTATGCAAATTATACATACATCTATAAGTATATTATGTAGATCTGCAATATTATCACTAGATCTACCTAATTACAACACTATTAATTACTATTATCATATTAATTACTATTATCATATAATTTATTTAAGCATATTACAATTAGTGTTGATATAATTAGTTATTTATGTTTAGTGGAAGATGTTTTGCTAGAGTAATGTGAATATAATACAAAGGAGTATTATACACTTATACAATATCACATATGAATGAGCAACACGGAACTTCATACAATTTGCCAATAATTCATGTATGAGGAGCATGTGACTACATACAACCACCTTTATAGGATGCACATGTCATGGCCGCAATATCTCAGCAATATCAACTCATTACTGTATGGAGAACTAGCGCGCCACTCAACATACATCTAATGTGAGTTCTAAGTAAATATGTTATTCATATGTTGTAAATTGTATATTATTGCATAATTGTATGTATTTAAGTTTGTGTTTGTGCTAGTAAAATTTCATATCTTAATTCCTACATTTTGTCATCGAAATCCCAACAAAACAGGACAGATTCCTTACCTCCCACATGATGGACCCCACCCCCCCCCCACACCCAATATAGAATTTTATTGCATAAAATTAGGGTTGACAATTTTCGACCCGACAGGACCCGAAAATGTGCAATTTATTCCAAACCTAATTTCTTTCATTTGTGAATATTTTTGGTTGTATGAGACCCGAATAAGCCAGACCCGACCCGAAATGACCCGAAATTATTTTTTTTGAAGATTTCATTTTAACATTCAATTTTAAGACTTCTGAACATATGACCCGAAATTGACCCGATTGCCAGCCCTACATAAAATGCTGCATTTAGGTGTAGAGACTACACCTGTAAATTTTCATGAATTAATTCGTTCATTTTGGCGTCGAAATGACCAGGATTGCATCTGTCGGTATTTCCGTCGGCATACCGGTAAATATCTATTTCCAAGCCGTCGAAACGGCGTCGGTATCGGTCACCTTGTTCCTTGACTGGGGCAGTTGTTGGATGCTTTATTTTTGTCAAACAAGTTGAAAATTTCATGTTGGGCCTAATTTTATCGATTTCCTTTGTTTAAGGTCTAGCCTACTCAGGACATATCTTCATCCCTGCACTTTGTGTCTCTTGTAAGCTTCCATAACCTTTCTTTTTTAATATTAAACCAAACGGTCCAAACCCATTCAACTTTTTTTCTTCATCAAAATTCTATTATCATTCTAGCCCATTTCTTTTAGTTTAAACACCAAGAGCTCTTCTTTGAAGGTCGGCGCCCTACCCATTTTACTATTTTGACTTGAAAGAATACCGTTCACTTATGTTGATTGGTGCAGGTAGAATATACATTACAACTGTTCTCTTATCTTTTTCAAAGAAAAAGTTGCAATTGGAACATAAAGAAGTTGCAATGCATATCTCTATCTTTTTCAAAGAAAAGTGATTTTTACCGCCAAAGCCTAGTATTACTCCAATTTTTATATATTTACGCAAATTATACATACATCTATAAGTATATTATGTAGATCTGCAATATTATCACTAGATCTATCTACTTACAACACTATTAATTACTGTTATCATATAATTTATCTAAGCATATTACAATTAGTGTTGATATAATTAGTTACTTATTTATGTTTAGTGGAAGATGTTTTACTAAAGAGTAATGTGAATATAATACGAAGGAGTATTATACACTTTTATAGTATCACACTTGAATGAGCAACACGGAACTTCATACAATTTGCTAATAATGATGTGTATGAGAAGCATGTGACTGCATACAACCACCTTTATAGGATGCACATGTCATGGCCGCAATATCTCAGTAATATCAACTCATTACTGTATGGAGAACCAACGCACCACTCAACATACATCTAATGTGAGTTCTAAGTAAATATGCTATTCATATGTTGTAAATTGTATATTATTGCATAGTTGTGTGTATTTAAGATTGTGTTTGTGCTAGTAAAATTTCATATCTTAATTCCTACATTTGTCATACACTTGTAAATTTTCATGAATTAATTCGTTCATTTTGGCGTCGAAACGGCCAAGTTTGCATCTGTCGGTATACCGGTAAATATCTATTTCCAAGCTATCAAAACGGCGTCGTTATCGGTCACCTTGTTCCTTGACTAGGGCAGTTGTTGGATGCTTTATTTTTGTCAAACAGGCTGAAAATTTCATGTTGGGCTAATTTATCGATTTCCTTTGTTAAGGTCTAGCCAACTAAGCACATATCTTCATCCCTGCACTTTGTGTCTCTTGTAAGCTTCCATAACCTTTCTTTTTTAATATTAAATCAAACGGCTCAAACCCATTCAACTTTTTTCTTCATCAAAATCCTATAATCATTCTAGCCTATTTCTTTTAGTTTAAACACCAGCTCTTCTTTGAAGGTCGGCGCCCTACCCATTTTATTATTCTGACTTGATAGAATACCGCATTTATATTGATTGGTGCAGGTAGAATATACACTACAACTATTCTCTATCTTTTTCAAAGAAAAAGTTGCAATTGGAACATAAAGAAGTTGCAATACATACTGAAAGGGCACGTGCAACACCATTCACTTGGTCATGTCCACTCGCATCATATGCTGTCCTTTTTTCGAAGTTGTGTTGGACCCCACTGTCATTACCTATTTTGTGGGGCCGGGGGTTGAGTTTCTTTCACCTTAAATATTCGTTCTTTTTCTTAGTTGGTGTGAGGGAGTGTTTTAGAAGAGTGTGTGAGAAGAATGATAGAGATGAGTGAGAGATGAGAAGACAAGCGAGAGATTGCTCTTTTTGATTTTCACTTCTTTCCATGCAGCTTTAAGTTCTCCAAGCCTTTTCACAGGCGGCTAAGTTCTATCTACTTTTTCCATTTGTGCCCTGCCATGTTATACACATCATCACTATTTGTACTAGCTCTTTGAATTTTCTACCTAGGGTGACATTCAGTGCTGTACAGACTTGAGATGATAGAGAAAAATGAGAAGAAAGCCGAGAGATTGCTCTTTTTGATTTTTACTTCTTTCCATGGAGCTTTAAGTTCTCCAAGCCTTTTGACGTGGCTAAGTTCTATCTACTTTTTCCATTTGTGCCCTGTCGTGCCATGTTATACACATCATCACTATTTGTACTAGCTCTTTGAATCCTCTACCTAGGGTGACATACAGTGCTGTAGTGACTATGTTCTCCCTCACCTTCACACTTTGCATATGAGGATGAAGTTGTTTGTGTGTCCACTGTATTGGGATGATTCTTATATTTCTCATTGTGAAACTGTTGAGATTGATGCTGAAAATGTGATACTATTTTTTTTGGTAACCCAGGAGACTCGTAAGGCAAAATGTGATATTATTTACTCCTATTAGTACTGAATATGTTTGCTACCGCTACTAGTGCTACCACTACAGCAATACAATGTTCAAGAAGCTCATCTTACAACTAACTTGAAGTTGCTGATTTTAGGGGGGGTATTACTACTCAGTGCTTCAATACTAATCACTTAATCTATTCGCTTGCGTCATGCCCAAGTAAAAAAGGTTCAAATAATAGTTGCTAGTAACTGTAACCAGAAGAAAAAATGATTCTCTAATGAAGCTAATTAAAAGATTGTGTATCTCTTAATGAAAATGTGATTTAATGCAAACCGAGCAACAACAAAATTAGCAATATCCAAGAAGGAACAAACTATGCCATACAATTCTAGAAATGTGATAAATATGAAATAGGTAGAGAACGTGGATAAGTTCTATTTTACTACTACTTGTTAGAGACTTCTCAGTTGCTTAACCCCCGAACAGGAATTATGAAAGCTGCCTGATTTATCATGTCATAACCCATAACTAGGGTGCCTGTACCATTGATATTTTCCTGTCACTCATTCTCCCAAGCATCAGAACAGATTTGAAATCTACAAATTCTGAAGAACCTACCTAGCATGTCTACAGTTCTAGACATGGGCAAGGACAAAAATATCTAACCATATATGACACGGACAACGCGACTGATAAAAAGTCCATATAGTAGATGATGCTTTCGCAAAATTGTTGATACATGTGTAATATACATATTTTTTTTCATATTTTTATTGAAATATAGTTATAAAAATAAACCATCTGTTTAGGATGGCAATATGCTGTTGTCTGCATCCACAGTCCAATAATCAACCATGGTTATTTCATTTGTCGGCCACCCAATCCATCCGTAAAATGGTGGAGTGGATGTTCGAGGCGGTTGTCCATGGGTTCACCACTAACCATCGGAATCACATGGAGAGCGATGGAAACATTGCATATCTCTAAAACCTAATGGCGTGAATTTTTTTTGTACATAACAATCATATAATGAATCATTTTCAATTATAGTTGCTTTTCGTCGTCTTCAATCTGCACAAGAATTTCTCTGACTAACTGCTGTGTGCGTGCCATAATTTCTTTGATGAATTGTTGTGTGCCAGCGTTGCGTTCTACTTCCACTGTGAGAGCAAAAACGGATGGAGGAGTGTTTACATTGCCACAATCCATGCCACCATAGGTGGACTCTGACTGGCTCTGTTGGGCTTCCACACCTTCACCACCATAGCCGAAAATTCTTTTTTCATTCCAGCCACCATGCGGCCGGTCTTAAAAGTCTGCCACATTGTTGGAGACACTGGAGCAGAGTGGCTATAACCACATCTATGCTTGGATTCGAGGCAGCAACGCATCAGGGTAGTGCTTTTGGAAATCCTCTGTGATGCTCTTGAGAGCTTCCCCATGCACTTGTCTATCGGCACCGGCAGTGTTTTGTCTTCCTCTATGTGTAGTGATTAGTCCCCTTGCTGCATATACTAGAAAATCTTAATACTAGCTTGTCGCCACTGTTTGAAGGTGCATGGTCGCTTACGTTGTCAAAGGAGCTGCGGACAATCGCCTCAGAGATGCCGATCCTTATAAAACTCACAGGTGCCAGTCCGCCGCCATCACGTAGAGTTGACGAGAGAATAAAGAAGAACGGGAAAAGGATCTGAAGTGGTAGTAGAACAAATAGCAAATACCAAAAGAAATGGATGACCGAACTATTATTACCCACTGACATCTTCGCTTGTCCATGTTTAGCGGTTTGGTTGGGGATGGATTGGTTCGGTAGTGGATGGATTGGTTCGGTAGTGGATTCAATGGAGAAATTGCCATCTCTACGTCCGTTATTAACTCTACCGTAAATGTCTTGACTCGCTGATTTTTATTTTATCCTTTTAGGTTCTTGCTGCTAGAATCATTCAAAACTCTGTGAGCTAAACAACTTACAAGTTTTTTTTTTTTGATAAATAAACAGCTTATAAGTTATGGTCCAAGCAACACATGCTAAATACAAAAGTTATAACGTGACTATTATTGTTATGGTCAAGTTCCCCTTAGATTGTGCATCTTGGCTATGAAATGAGTGAAGTAGATGAAGCTATTATTCTACGTTTTTCCCCCTCTGGTATCCTTTAAACATTTCAAGTGATCAGGAGGGAATAATAGTCAAAATATTTGCAAGAAAGACTATGGCAAGCCCAGACAGGGATAGAACATGTCTAGGTGTGTCCAGTATGGTCTAGGCGTGTCCATTACGCTTCAAGGTGTTATAGGAGTGTCGATGCCCATAAAATGTCCGACAGGGACACAAGAATTTTGGGGGAAGTATTCATGCTTCCTAGTAAAGAACCCGAGGTCCAAACTGTTACTCTAGGATTCCCTCTTGGATTGCAGTTCTGATCTCTGTCAACTATGACAAAAAGTCCGAGCTTGATGACGAATGAAGTAGAGCTTGATGCCCTGCTCTTCGTGGCTTGCACTATGTTTGTCAACTTAAAGAACCATCATTTTGAATTTTTTGGAAACAAACTCATTTTATAAGATATGCATGGTTCTGTGGAAAATACGACAAATGGAGCATGAACTTGGCAATCCGCAATCTGATATCCATCACAACCCGAAGTTGCACCATACAGGATCATTGCACTGTAAAGTCTGCAGTTTAAAGGCAACTTATTGGTACTTTTGTCTCCTCTGCATGAGATATTAATTTGGACCCTTATAAAAATGAAGTACATATAATTACAACAATATAACGAGTTTGACTTAGTATATCTACACGCATAAAGGGGAAGACGTTTTCAGCTTTCTTTATGTGTTGTGTGCTACCTCCCAAAAAAACTCGCTTGTGGCTGGGAGCGGAGCGGGTTAGAATTTTTGCCACTTTTGGCAGTCTAGTTTGGTTGGATGTCAATTTCCTGAAGATCAAGTCTGAGGAAGCTTTGGGTTTCCTTCTAGGCACACCAGTTATCACAGCCAGACTCCTTCATAGTCTTGTTTCATTTTCATGAATACATATTATTATTCTCTTCCCTGGAGAGTAAAACGTTCTTGTCTCCCTTTCTATATGAAATTTTGGTCAACAGGGTTATAATAGAACACTACTTCATTTCCCTTGCATGTCCACGTCAAGCGAAGTTTTATAACCCAAACAGGGAAGGAATGCCACTGAGTTTTGAAGCATTTAGTCAGTCAGCCAAATGCAGGTGTGAAAAGAAGCAAGGGGGTACTTCTGAAGTCACAGAACTACATCGATATACTAGTTTCATAACAAAAAGGTCTGAATCTTCAGCTCAAAATACTGCTAGAATGGGTAGATTGCCTCTGACCAGCGACCAAACTCCAAAGATATTGACACACTCACATGATGTGGGTATAAGTAATTAAGTACATCCCAGTTGAATTGCAATGAGGCAACACAAGTTGATGCCAGATTATTGCATTGCATCTTAAGCTGAACACCTAAACAAAACGACGATGTAAACTTTAACGCACCATGAACAAACAGTATCTTGTAAATAGATTGGTGGAAACAGTTTCCAGCTACAACAATTCATGGGATTTAGGGACATTAAAAAGTCAATACGACTCTTCTAAAATCCTGAAAAAAAGCTATTATTTGTTACTAACAATTAGCATTCTACCATGCCCGCTGGCTCGCAAAAAGTTAAACCGAGGCCGGATTGCGAATGAGGGGATAACTCTTGGGAAATGACAGGAAAGGACGCGGGAGGAATTTGGTAGATCCAGCCCTTGGTTGTTCCCAGCTAAAAGCAAAATGAAAAGAGATCTGCTATGTGTAATGAGTTCGGGACTCGAAATGGGATCCCGTTTGTCCTTTTCACACTAAACAAACTGCATAATTGAAAAGTAGCATACTTTTTCAGTTATGCAATTTGTTTCGTGTAAAAATAACAAATGATCATTTTGGGTCCCAAAAAATAGCACACAACACATTGCAGTTTCCAGACCAAGGAGCATCAACCGGTCAGGAGATAATTATTGCCTGCAGATAGGGCTGTCAAAATTTTTCCGAACCCGTGAACCCGTTCTTGTTCGACCCAGAAGAAATTGGCTTTGCTTTTGGATTTTATCAATCCGGATTGGTTTCGGGTTTGGATATTGATGTCCGAATCGAAACTGGGTCGGTTATGGGTGGTGATTTGTACAAACCGGATTGAATCTGGGTTGACAAATTTGGAAAATATTAGGTATATTTATGTACAAGTTACTATATTTTGTGTATAATTAACAAAACTATATGGTCCAGGTTCAGTTCTGGGTTTCAAATTATGAAACCGGTTCCGGTTCCAGACATATCACTTTGTAAAAGATTTGGTTCCGGGTCGGTTTCGGATTGAGTCATTTTTTATAAACCTCATTGTTGCCCGACTTGGAACCGACCCGGAACCGGTTTCTTGACACTCCTACCTGCAGAGCAGGAGAGGCGTGACTCTGGGGCTGAGGACCCCGAAACGACTTAGCAGGGGCTACCTGCCTGTTCCCCCATTTGCTTCTGCTGACCCACCCGACCCATCTCTTTCAGCAGATGGATGTCCATGCTTAGTGGGCTTAATTTGGGGTGGGCTGGGTTGGGTGATGGTAAATCTTTGTGCAAAACTTATTTGCTTTTCTATAGCATCACCGTTGCCAAGAGTGATATGGGACCACCTTGGGTTGCAACTGCAGTGCTATTTCCATCTTTGTAATCTGTTACTGGTTTGTTAATTGCTTGACCCCTATCTGTTGAAAGTTATATTTCTATTTGAGGGGTAGGCATCTCAGCTTGGAGTGCTTTTCTATTAATTCTCAAAGATATGATTATTATAGTTCCCTGTTGTTTCTGATGCATAGAATATGAATCTTCAACACTTCCATCTTTCCCATAGTCCTCTTCATCTTCTATGAATTTTGACTTATAATTCGAATTCAAATTTTTTACTTAGGGTTTCGGCCGTGTTTTGTTCAGCTTTGACCTGCATTTTCCTATACTTTGCTACAGCCATATATATCAACTGAACTTCGGCCTATTACTGTGGTAGCTGAGTGCTGGCAGCAGGTTGGTTTTTGGTTACTGAATGGGTGTTTGTCATGAGAATAACCCAACCGAACCTAGCACACAAGCTAACAAACGTCTAGAGACCTGTTGTATTGCCCTAATGGGTGGACTTTGCTGAGTTCTGAATGAGCAGGCATGATTTAACATCTGATCCTTAGCTAACATGATTTAACACCTTGGTTGGGCAATGTCAAGTGGATGTTTGCTGCACACTCAAGTAGCTGCCTGGATTGATCCATGTACCACTAGCTAATGATCCATTTGACGCTCCCTGAGGTTTGAATCGCACAGACAACTATAAATTATCTAGGACGATATATACCAGCTGATTTCCGTAGGAATGGATTTCAGATGTAATGGTGGTGAGGCTGGTTATCTAATATGAAGCATTAACTATTCTCTTTCATAAATCTATGTTGAATCAAGCCGGCTTATGTTTTTCATTGTAGATACTTTGTTCACCATTCAATTCATCTGAAACCTGTCTGTTGCTTGTCATACAGGCAAGCCTTTGTTCTTATTGGTGACAATAACTGCAATAATTTGGTGGTTACAAGGCATCGTCCTCAACGGGTTGAATGCTCTGTGAATTTCCTAGTATGTAGATCAAAAGATACTACACGATGACGGATTCCACAGCTCAATCCTGAATGTCAGTTCTGATAATGACAGTTTTTTTTTTTTGCGATTGGAGGATGCACACAACATTAGATTTGTTAATCTACCCGAACTCAGTTGAAAGCAATCGTGCTTTTATGTTTGTTGAAATTTGTAAAACTCATATGTAAATTTCGTCAAAAATTGGTTCGAGTCCAACGTCTTTATGTTAGGATGTGAATATGCTGCCGTTGTCTTTTATCGGGTTTAAATACTCTACTCTCTAGTTTCAACAGTTTGGTATAGGTTCAGGTCTTTTTGTGCTCGTGGTGGTGCAGTTATCCGAGAAATCTGTACAATTAGTGATGGTTCATATTGAATCGGCTGGAACTTTTCTTACGGAGTAGCTCCACCCTTTGGCTCGGAATGGAGAGAGAATGGTTGTTTGATTGACTGCCGCTCCAACTTAATTTATTTTCTTTTAATCTTTACACCACTCGTCTTAACTTTTTAATTATGTCTATTAAACTAGAAACTGACCCTCACTTAAATATAGTGTAGTTCAAATTTTACTCAAAATAAGAGTGTTTTGAAAAAAAAACGGGAATATGAATGTGGAAAATCATTGAAACCGTTAAAACATAAAGAAATATTTCTGGTGTACAAACTGTCAACTTATACTAATTATAACATGCTGTCCTTGATTTCTTGTTGACTTGTAACATCTTTGTTTGATTTCTTGTTTTTGTGGTGATGCTGAAATTGAGAATTTGAAATCAAGAAGCTTAGGATTCTGATTTGCGTATATCTAGGGTTCTATTCCCCTACAAACTCCTCTGTTAAGAAATTCATATAGCATCCTACGATTACCGAATGCTATATAAGCCTTGGGCTAGCATTGCACAAGGGTTTGTGTGATTCCATAGATTTCACGTTACGTTTCCTGTGATTCTCACCAACAACCTAGTTAGTCTTTCTCCTCTAGCACCGTGACTCCATTCTTACCACGCCAATGCCCTCCACCTACACCATCTAAAGGGTTCAACAAAGCTAGTCAAGCCTTTGTTCTTGGTCTGATTTACAATGGATTTCTCCCAATGTGCCTACTTTTGAAGCTTGAGGAGTTTTACAGCTTAGATTGCTCAAACCATCTCGGGCTCGAATTATTTTTTGAAAAGCTTTGTGAGGGTCCCATCAAGCATCTGCATCTCCAAATCCATGTTTGTGGAGGTGATTCATGTTTTCCTAGTTTTAGTTGTTTTATTCGTTGAAATATGTGGCATGCCTGTACCAACTATGGCCACCTTGATTTGTTTTTTAGGGTCATCGATACCTAGAAAACCCAGACATTACTTGGTTTCTTGGGTTTTACAACAAAGCTCTTGTGATCCAAGTGCTCACAACAATTTTCCAGCAAGTGCTCTCACATTCATAGCTATGACCACCCCACGACCTTTTTCAAAATTTGTTGAGATCAGAATTCATTGAAGGAAGCAATACCATGACTTGTCTTGTGATAGTTTTGATTGGTTTTTGCAATTGGGTTTAGGATCAAACACGAGCAAGATCAGGCTCAAAGAGCTTCCTTGGGTTAGCTTGATACATTTGCCCTCCCCTATGTCATACTTTGGTTGTAAATATTCATGGTTGTTGGTAATTCCATCTTTGGGATTGTTAGTCACATGTTTGAATCCTGATTTTTTGGAAAATGATAATATCGACTTATATAATTCTTAATGGGTAAGAAATGCTAATAAATAATATACATGATCTTGAAGTTAGAAAAATTAGAAAATATTAAGGTAATTCTTAAGCCTTAAGATATTTACGAAAAATTGTAATATTGTTAACCGATTTACTGTTCCAAGTGATATACAAAGAGTAAGATGAATTTTTGTTTGTTTGTAATATACTCTGCAATGCCACTAAATAAGTTCTAGGAAACCTAGAATATCATGAATCTCACATCACTGCCATAAATAACATGAAATCACAAATATTATGATTATTGTATTATGCAATCAAATATGGATATTTTAGGTGGTATAATGAAACCTAAAGGGTTATGGAGTCTATGGGATAATAAGTATATAAATAAGGTGGATATGTAATTACATGCATTCAATTCGTAATATGCCTAACTCTAATAACACGTTGCAAGGATGGCTAATAAATTGAAGAAATATATTCATGTATATGTAATGGTATAACCGTATTAAGGGCAGTTTTGTACCTCTAAATAAAAGGGATTCTAAGCTTGGTGAAGACTAGTGAGGGTACGAAGTAAACATTAGCCGACTAATTTAACATGAAGTTAAACTATAAAAATTGGTTTTACCCCTGTTCCCCTAAAACTTCAAATACCCTAATTAAAACCTAATTGACCCTAAAATGTCACCGACAAGATAAACATGAATCAAACAGAACCCTTGATCTTTCTATAGAAGATTTAGGCTACTGACCAGTTTCCCGACATAGGTAGTTTTCTTGCTTGCCGAGTAAGTGTGCCTATTTTGTTGACTTTATATGTTATTATTGCCTCTTTCTTGTTTCTATAAATTGTTAGTAATATTATGATAAGCAAAATGCTTGTCACCCCTAGATTTATAATAGTTTTTCTCATAAGATATTCATATATTAGATGTTTAGCTTAGATTATTCAAGCATGTTGTTAGAGGTTTAGTTTTTAGAATTACGAGTAGATGATTTCACACATTGAAGTTTTTTCAAATTATATACAAGATATAGATTAATTCATGTCATTACAAATGCACATTATATGATAAGTCCTCAATTCAGTTTTTATACGAAATTAAGGGACATATATATGCCAATTCAGAAGGCACGATTCTCAATCCAGTGGGCATACCAATGCCCAATTTAATGGTACTTGGGTACCAATCAGACACACTTAGGTGAAATTTAGAGGCAATTCTATTCCATTCAGAGTGGTAAGAAAAATGGAATACCCATTCAAATAGGACTTAATATATAATGATAGTCAAAAAAGACATATAAAATTGATTTAAGTTTACACTCTTTTACACGATATTTTAGTTTATGTTTGTATATATGAAATTCAATGCCAATTTAAAATGAATTTACTATCTGTGTTTGTTAATGATTGTGGATGAGACGTCCAAAGGTGAAGAGGAACAACATAGTAGTTAAAGTCAAGTTTCAGTTTTTAGGGTTATCCGCACTAATGAGACTTTGTCTTAGGCGATCTTATCATCTAAATAGATGTCTTTATTTTCTTTTTAGATTCATGCTTATGTTGAGGGAGATGCATTATTTTCTTATTAGACATATATAACATATATTATCTTTTATATGGTTGTTTTGAATTTGGACGTGACAATGTGTTGGTTGATGCTTTCATTTGTGTTATATGTTGTTGATCCTTTTGGAAAGTATTATAGAAACCAAGGCTAAGATTATTGTTACAAAGCTAATCTCTTGTGGAAATCATCCTTTTTGGAGAAGTAACCATGGTCAAAACTCTAGCTTTCCCCCTCATTGCTAGTGACTTAGCCTATTATTGCATGTTTCACCCTTTACTCTTTCCTCATATAACCTTAAATACAAAGCCTAAGTTGACATCAGAATGAGTTTGAGTTTTTTTTTTGTCTTGACCTATATGATCACTATTTACTTTGGATTGTCTTTAGAGCAGGTTAGGATGGACCAGAAATAGATTATAGACATGGTACTCCTACTTTTTACATTTTGGGGCCACCCTAATCCATCCCCCTAGATTGATTTCCTATTTCAGATCATGGAATTTGAAATGGTTCATGATAGTCCTTTTCATTTGCTCCCACTTATACCCCCTGTTTCCCCTTGCGGCTGGGGTTTTCTCCTCATGACATGACAATTGTCTATGATGGTTTTTAGGCCATCACACTTATCTCTTTTGATCTGTCTATGTGTTAAACCTATGATCTACAATAAGAACCTCTAATCTAATATTCTGATAAAGTAAGGGTGATGTGTCACTCAATTCTTACCAGGTTTAGGTGATATAGTCAATTGTCAAATTCTAGTATAACATTGTAGACAGCTCATCACAACTATCTTTGATACCAACCTGCCTGAGGTGGGTAGGGCTAACAAATGATTTATATATAGTCTGAAAGAGGCTCACACTTACATACACACACAAAACCTATCCCACAAGCCCACGGGGTTCAGATTGCCATAAAGAGTGTGGGAAAGTTAAGGTTTGATTTACAAGGAGTGGGATAGGATGACCAACTACAAATGCTTCTTTAGGTTTCTAGAGAAAGGGTTTAGGGTTTTTGGGGTTTTTGCTACACTAATGGTGAACAAGCAAATAATGAAACAAGACAAGAACGAAACTTAGTTTAACCCAATCTAGAGATGCTATTCAACTAATACAGCTAAGCAAGAAATTGAACTAAGTTAGACAAATCACTAATAGGAGAAAGAGCAAGAAAGGGCAAGTAACCAAACTAAACTAGCAAAAATACTAAGCACGTAGGAAAAAAGATAAACTAGTCAAGTGAACAAGAACTACACTAAGAAAATGACTAAGGAAGAGATATCCTAAACAAGTAACTAAGCAATCTCAGAAGAAAGTGCAAAATAAGCAAAAGTTACTCTAATAAGAGATGATGAGAACAGACAAAACAAGCACACAAAAAGAGCAAACTAGGGTTCAAGCAAGTAGATGGATAGTGGCTGTTTGGGGGAATATACACTACTCAACCATGTATAGGGTCATGTTCAGACACAAACTTACATTAGGTAGCTACCAAACCAAACAATAAGGATTTGACTAGAGCATGCATCCTATTATATTAGTGAACCATGGATGGAATGATAGTGAATAGGGGAACTAGTCCCTATCCCTAACCATCCACCCTTACAAGGTTCCATTGACTAGGGAATAAACATGCATAGGTTTAGATGGTCTAAGTATAGGTTTCTAGATGTGGTTTCCTAATGCATTTATGTGCAAGGAATGATGTGGAGGGAAGGTGTGTGTTTTACCTCCAACTAGTTCCATGTAACCACTAAGCAAGCCATTTAACTAAATGTGTATAGGGGAGACACATCTAGTTACTTAGATCTCAAACCTTAGACTAGGGATAAATAAATTGGAAGGTGGTGAAACTAGCTAATGATACACTTAGGACCTAGAAATTTCTCGACCTTAAATCCCAAAATCATCCATTTTCCCATTCCTTAGATGATTCCATAGCTCAAACAACCATAGCAAGAAATAGAGAAGGAGAACAAGCAATACCATATAATTAGAAAATGAAATTAGATGACCTTACTTCAACATGATCTTTTCTATAGGCTCGTACTACCCTATCCTTAAGTAAAAAGGAGATATGGCCCAAAGTCTGGTTGATGACATGGATCTCATGGCATGAGCATGATTAATGGCCTAGGGTTTCATAGGTGGGAACCTATGGCTGTAGAGGATCATTCCCGAAAAAAAGAAAATGAAATCAGAGTTTGGCGCATAATTATTTCCCAACACGGTATCATAGTTACATTTTTGTGACCCCAAAAAACCCTCAAAGGGGATTATCTACTGATAGTCAAAGAAATAACAAAATAAAGGGGAAAAGAGAACAAAAACTCCATGGGGTGTGGATGAACTCCTCTGTTCACCTCTAACAACTCAAAGGACCTCCTCCTTCTCCAAGGATGCAAGAACGCACGAAATGATGAAGGTAAATACCTAAAATCCTAAAAAACTAGGTTTTGATGGTCGAGTGATGGAAGGAAGTGAGATGGAATGGATATAGAACCAACGATAGTTGCTGCTGAGTGTTGGAGTGGCTAACGCTAGCCCAACTACCACCAATGTATATATAGTGGCCTAAGGGGTCTAGGGTTAAGCCGCGGTGAAGTTGTAAAATTGTAGTGCAGAAGTAGTAGCGTTTGGTGGGTGGCATGGTTGTTTTGGATAGAATAACCATGGTGGATTTCTATAAGACTGATCGTGGTTAATGGGAATGACTGTGGTGGAAAGATGAAAACGTCAGATTTTTTTTGGAATGAGGTGAAGTAGCACACTATTTTGGGTAGAGCGACTGTGGTGGCTTAAAGGTAGAGCAACCTTTTGGCTCTACCACATCGTGTTGGAGGAGGTAGGAGGGAAAATGAAGAGTTTGCTGGCATGCATGTTATACAGAGCACGATTGTGCTTGTGACTTGCCACCAGGATCGTGGTGTGTGGAACATTGGTGGTGGCTGAGCTGTCCTGGGTTGCTTGACTTTGAGCTAGCACTATGATTTTTCCTTAGGCAACTTGGCCGTGGAGAAGTACCACAACTACTTTGGGGCTTTTCCTTGCACTTTAGTCTTCTAAGTATGGTTACATGGTGCTCTTTTCTTCATCTCCCTCCTTTGTCACTTGGGGATAGGTTGGGTGCCTATAGGGCTATCTCTTGTTCCTTCATGGCTATGGAAAACCTAGGATCTATCTTCTTCTCTCCCTTCCATCATTAAGTGCTAAAGTACATATAAAAATATGCAAGGCCAGTTCAGAAGTGCATTTGATATAAAATGATAAATATCAGGAAATGTTATGCACTCTAAAAATCTTATAGAGAATAAGGGGCAAAATGGCACCAAGATGGAGGTGCAAAATAGGGCTCCATCACATTCCCAAGCTTAAAGAATAATTGTCATCTAGCATGCTCCAACTAAATCCCACTTTACAATGCAATTCACAAATGACAACGATAAATGCAATCAAGTAAATAATTATTGACCAAACAGGTTCAAGGATGCATTTATACATATTATCCACTTCTCTTATCTCCTCTTGAAACAAATCAAATACAAACAAGGCAAAAAGCACAAATACATTTAAAATAGATAACTAAGACTTATGCAAGTGATGTGGTAGTCGCTAGGCTCCAGGTAAACCATTTCATCTTTGGAATTAGCTAGAGTAGTTAGGGGTGTTGCTTCATTCACATGAATCCAACCTTACATGGCTATGTATAAGGGCATGATGGGCTAGGTTTGATATTTACTAGGCCAATGATATACAACTCGAAGAAGAGGGGTTGTGGTAAGAGATTCAAGTGCTATTACATAGGAGCACTCTTCTTTTCTTTATTGAAATGCTATAACATAGGATCATCTTTTTTTTTTTGTATTTTCCCCCCTTTTCCCTTGGTGTAGTTAGGACATATGATGGTAGGAGTAAAGTGGATGGGAGTAAGTGTTAGCCACTCTGAGCTTTTTGATGGTATCCAAATCTTACTCTTTTTATGTTTTTTACATCTTTATATGAGTTAGATGGGTAAGATATGGCAGAATAATGGTAGATATAGGAGTCTTATAATGTGGATTTTCACATAGGGCTTCATGCATGCAAAATTTTCCAAGTATATTTTACATCCAAATAGGAAAACAAATATGAACAAGAAAATGTGGTGAAAAATTTTCTTTTCATAAGACTTAAATAACTCTAAACGTCCATGACATGCCCTAGTTGCATTTAATCCAATGTTTTCATTAATGCATAAGAGATGTGGAGAATATGCATAAATTCAAAAATTGAAATAATTAGTCACAATAATTTACTAGTAGGAGTGCAATTTATCATTATTCATTCAATTTAGTTTCTTAGTCAACCAGCGTAGAGATCAAGCTAGAACAATCTTTTGAAGAAAGATACTACAAGTTTGGAAAATTTTAGAAAAATGGAACCAAATGCCCCTATTCGCAATGAGGTATAAACTAAAAGAAAAGAATGACATGAAATAAAAGTTTATCTAACCACACATAAAAATATGAAAAAATATACATGCAATGAAATATGATGGGTGGCATGTCAAAAAGTTCAAAATGTTTGAAACATTACATAAAAATGCACATAAGCAAACTACATGGCATGCAATCATGTGGAGTGTAACAATCAAATGTAGCTAGAAATGTATGCAGTTAGTCAAACTGTTTGGCCATATAATACAAAATCTAGAATAAGGAACATGAGTCAAAACAAGAATTTACCACCATACCACCTCATGCTTTTAGACTATGATGATCTCAACATGAAATAAAATCTTGAAATGATAGGATACTGACCATGGAAATGTGGTGGTTGGTTTTCAAGAGGTACAAGATTCTTGTGGAATTGAAATGATCAAATAGAACTATCATAACCGTTCTGGGTGGCTTGTACAATGACTGTGGTGGATGGAATGTACGTGGAGACATCTTTGCTGTAGCCTTTTCAACTCAACTCATTTCTTCATTTCTCAACTTTGCTCCTCTCTTTGACTTGGCCACTTCATGCATCATAATGTTCCATTCCAAACAAATAAAAAGCTATCAAGTGTGATGTGTGTGTGTTTATTGGAAGTGTAGAAAGAAAACTATAACAAAAATGGGTTTTGAGAAAAGGAATCTCAAACCAAGGTGGGTTGTCTCCCACAAGCATTGGACTTATGGCCTTCAGCTGAGCTAGATCATCATCCTTATCAATCATTCTCAAGTGTGGTGTTTCCTCCCTCAAAGCATGTGATTCTCTCAAAGGCCTTCAAAACATGATTCTCATCCCAAGGATCAGGTGATCTCTCAAGATGCTTTTCTTTAGTTTTCCTCTCCTTTGGGTCATTACTGGAAATCTCAAAATATCATTCCCCGTCAATCAAATCATGCCTATTAATGGTGGTGAAAATATTGATTTTTATCATAAGATTCTCAATTTTACCCAATAATGTATCTCTTCATATCTTAGATGACTTTGAATTATATGTTGCCTAATAGTTTCTTTTTGATTGATGAATTTACAATAGACTCAATTTCATAAAGTTGAATGCATTGATGTACTTTGAGAATTCTTTTCAAATGTTGAGACTACTCAATAATATGATATGTATCCTAATAGATTTTGAATTTTTTTCATTAATTGAAGTTATTATTTGAAAGTTATGAATTTTAAAAGTTATACCAAGAAAGCCACATTTTAATTTCTCCTTTCTTTGGTCACTTCCACTTCACCAATATGTTTGAGTGAGAAGCTGCCAATAAGTACCCTTGGATCATCTCCCATGGATCCATGTTTTATCCAAGGGCTTCCCCATTGTCACCTATCCCTAGATATTACCTAGGGGCATGGTGGTAACCATTACACGCCAAGCCAAGCCATGTGGCATCCATGCCGCCTTGTGATAAAAATTAATCCCCTCTTCTGTTGGGTTTTACGTGGTTGGAGTAGGCAGTGGAAATAATTTTTTTTACTTGACCATAAACCCATAACTAGCAGATCACATCAACATCTATCTAATGGGGAGGATGGTTTAATTGAGTTATACCTAGTCCTGAGGCTTGCTCAATGACTACACCTCGAAGCTAGTGTAGTCTTCAACCACCTATCTTTGACGACGTTTGTGCAACTCTTGGTCTTGACCCAGACTGCAATTGACTGTCGTCCTCCTAAGCGGTAGAAGTCTCCCACCTCTATAGATAGTCCACATGGACTACCAAGAACTCTAATCATCCTGAAAAATGGACTAGAAGGAGTTGTGCCCTTCTGTTGGCGTACTAATCACCAACACACTCTCCCACAACCAGTTGTTTTCTGCAGTTGTCTTTCCCTCATTGTTCCTCCCTAGACGGGTAGAACTTGCTTGGGCTCTCTTGGTTACCACAACTAGAGAGGACAACAACTTTGTAGATCAACTGATGATCTGAGTTGTGTGTCTAGAGAAGCCCCCTGTACCCCTCTATTTATAGTAGAGGGCAGGGTCAAGTTTCCCAGTCTGTGCGGGAGTAGAAGGGTAAGGTTTTTCCATTAATAATTTGCACTGCGATAGGCGAACCGATCGGTTCACTTAGTGAGCTGGTCAGTTTACAAGATAGACTTGCTTGTAATTGACTTTCCTAATTTGTTTCTAAATAATGCTAAGATTAATTCTTGTCCCAATCGAATCGAACAAGTTAAACGGAAAACTTTTTCTCACGAACTGGGAAACCCAACACATGCTTGTTTGGTCCAAGTGAACCAATCGATTCCCCATAGTGAACCGGTTATCTCACTGACCATGAGCCAATCGGTTCACCCAGTGAACCGGTCAGTTGGTGGTCCTGATTGTGCAGAACTCAGTCAATTCAGTTCTCAATCAATCTCACATTCTAATCAGTTGGTTCAACACTTGAACTTGATGATTCTGAGTCAAGTCTATTGATTGAATGTTCGATTGAGTACCTAAACACTTTAGTAATAAATCCAAACATCATTCATGGATAAACTCCTCTTCTAGGTGAATCCTATGTATGTGACCCAATAGGTCCCATATCATGTTGGTATTGAATGTCCATAACTAGTTTATGACATCACACACAAAGATAGGTGCCTTGTCATACATCAATGCTACCTAAGTGCATGGAAAGTTGGAGAACAACCTTCAACCTACAATATGTGATTGGTGTTCCAGTGAATGTATAATTCCTTTGTCTCTAACATCTTGAATGAACTCAAGGCATGGAGTTGCCATCCTTTCAATGTTCAATCATGTTTCTTGAACTAGATCAGACTGTCTGAGATATATGTAAACTCAATATAATATATTGATTCACATGTGCATGCACATGCTATTCTCAGTCTCTCTTATCAAGTGGCCTGGACATCATACTCCCTTAGGAGGGACAAATACCATATCTATCACTCACAATCTATCTCATGTGTCAAAGCCACCCAATCATCACCTTTATAACAACCCATGTTTTAAGACTGTGTTTGATGATGTCAAAGTGTACCCAATCACATTCGACGAGTGCAGTGATTTTATGTCTAAGAATCACAATCACCACCATCACTATGAGAGATGGTTATGACTATCATGTCATGGTTCCACGTGTCACTCTCATGGTGGGTCTGTCCGATACACTATTCTATAACATGTATCTTTGTGCTTGGTTTGATATCATATATCATGACTAATGAGACATTATCATCAACCAACACACACTCTATTCTTGATGTGTCATTGTTGTCTATCAACCTTCCACAATGACATCCGACTAGGGACATAACAAGAATGTACATACTCTTATCATCCGTATGATCTCATTGTTCAAGTCACATACTTGAAGACATACGTCATTGACTATTGTCACTCTTTAGACATTCATTCTGCTTCATCATTATCTCATAATGGATTGAACCATAATAAATTGGAAGCTTGCCTTTGATAGTTATCAAATCAATCATGACATATGCCAATCCAATCATCATATGATTGTCTCTCAGGGCATACATACCAACAGACTCCCACTTGCACTTAGAGCCAATCACCTTTGAATCACATTCTTAGTGATCTATAAACATGTCCAACATGTTTCTGCTGTACTAGTGCTAATCCAGTGAGTTAGCAACATTTTTCTTTAGTCAGTATATTGCATGTTTCACATCTCCTTGTTGTACGACATTTTGTATGAGATGGAGTTTCCGTAATATGCTATCTGATATTCCTTGCCTAACAATTAGCTCCATTGTTTGACTTAGTATTTCTACTTGTCATCAATGGTTGGAATATCTAAAAGTACATCCGTATGAACTTCTAGATCTATATAGTATACCCTGGAGTTCAAAACACAAGGATACTTGGCATTCCATTTTGAATTAAATGGTTTTTAATTTTACTCAGAATGTTTCCATTTATCAACATATATTCACTTTTATATTTTGTATTTTGCGATCAATTTCTGTCATTTCGGAAGCTTGCATCAGTGTAACTAATTTACACTCAACTCTTCCTTTTATTACCATAGAACTAATCCTTTAATACTTCATAAGTACTTAAATAAGTTCTTTATGGCATTCCAGTGACTCTCACTGGAAGTAGACATACCTCCACTCATCATGTCCATTACATATGAGATAACATGATGAGCATAACATATTGTCATGTCCAATACATACAAGATGATGAATGCATATATATTTTCTTGTCATGTTCGATACATACAAGATGATGGGATGATTACATACATGATAGATCCAATTGTGAATGTTTAATACATCCATCTATGTGTTCCTATTCTTCTTAAGAATTTGGGACACTAGGCATCTAAGAGACTAACTCCATACAACATGGGCAAGTTTTCTCCCAATGAATCTTTGCCTACTGAATCCTTCAGCATAGACTGCCAATGTATGTTCTCTTTTATCAAATTAAGAGGTTTTCAAGAACTATCTCTATAGGTCTTCATTCCTATCACATAGGACATTCCTCTTTATTCCTTAAAGAAGGTATTTCCACACCAGTTTCCATTCTTAGAACATTTCATTCCTCATCATCATGTGGAATATGAATAGGCTCCCAGTAAATCTTTGTAATCATAGATCCCTTCTTTTTTTCAATATATCAGTCAAACCATTTGACTATATAATCAAAGTAAAGACTCCAGTTCTAGGTGCTTATATTTAATCAATCATATTAATTAATCTCTTGTAACTTGTAGACTGCATTTGCATTATCGGAATTATAAAACTCTTCATGTTGTGTCACATACACAACCTCATGTTATTCCTTCTAGGAATGAGGTTTTAATATCCATATCTCAAATTTCATAGTCTTCAAGTTCCAATAGCAAGCATGATCCTTTATGGCCTATAGCCACTGCAATTGGTTAAATAAATTCATCAAGTTCAACACCTTGAACTCATTTGAATTCATCTCAACCAATCAACTCTTCAAATGTCATCCATGTCAGTCTTAACTCTCAAGACCCAATTGTACTTATGGGTTTTATCCCAATAAGTGCAACCATTAAGGTCATACCTTATTTGGTTCACATGGAAGTTATTTTGGATCTTATGGCTTCAAGCAATAAATCAAAATTGGGTTCCTCAACATCATCTAGATAGATTATTGGATCATCATCATATGACCAATTTATCACCTCTGAGTTTGTAGGATATAATTATCCATCAAGCTCAAGGTGTTTTCTACTAGATATATGAGGTATATCTATTACATAAGGAATTTTGATATTCCACAACACTTGTGATTCTTAATCTCCTTTTGTACCATATCAGGTTTCAATGTTATTATGTCGATCTCAAACATTTCGAGTTCTACTTCTCTCCCACTGATTCTTTTGGAATTCAGATATCCTTATAATAAACAGTTTGTTATTGGATTGAGATTAGTATTCAATTAACATTATGTTATTTGTGAATGAAGCTCTTTATAAGAAACTAGTTTTCTTATATGAGCATTCAATCACTAAAAGACATATTGGAACATTTCCAATACCATATCTCATATGGTGTCTTTTATACCTTTTGAATGGTACATATATTTAGTGGAAAACATGTTCTTTAGAAGAATTCTGGAAGATTAGTTATTTGTTGGATGATCATGCTCTTACTATTTATAGTATAATTCCTTCTTTGATTTAGACATTATTATGCCTTAATCATGAGCTCTATGATATACTATCATAGTTACTCACAAGGTCCTGGAACATTTGGTTTAAGTATCTCATACATTGATCATATCAAAGAATTAATACTTGTACCAAGTTTATTCTTCATTTATGATATTATTGAACACTTCAAGATATTCATATTTGTATTTCATTAAATACCATATTAGAAGTATTAGCATTTATTCCAATAGGTATGTATATACATCAATATGTATTATACATAATAGAGTAGTCATTATCCCACTACATCTAGTGAAGATTGACTTGCCATCATGACCAATAAATAAGACATTCATATCTCTTAATGGTTCATTAACCAAGAGAGTCTAGTTTATCCATCAACATGGAACATAGAGATGAAGTTCTCATTCATTTGTTTAGATGATAATGCTAATTTATTATTTGAGTCATCAATAACTTTTTAGGTATTATGATTTTATCTCATGCATACAAAGTACCACAAGATAAATAAGGCATCACCATAAAAGATCATATCTTTGAAATTGAAACATAAATTTTATTGATAGACATCCTTGTCGTTACAAGATGTAGAAATAAAAAAATGTTTCTATTTATTGGCAAAATGAAATAGCAGTTCATAACTCTATTACATGCCCTTTGGGCTGAAATAAACTAAAGGTACTACTATCTATGGCAGCAACACTTGCTCCATTCTTGATGAGCGTCCCTTCTTGGCCCTTTCATAACGGCCTTCACTTCTTTTCAGATTCTGCACATCATATATGTCAGATCTATATCTTGGTATCACATACATGAGATAAAGAAGTATTTTAAGTTTATTTCATAATACATGAGGTGGAAACTTCCATCCCCTCCTTGTTCTTTAGTTCATCTATGTAGAGAGGGCAATTTCTCTTCCAATGTCCTGGCTCATGACAATGGTGACATTTGCCTCCCTTGTTCACCCCTCCCTTGGCTTTGAGTGGTTAAGATGACTTGGTCTACTGGCTAACATTAGAACCTTTCTTTGCTTTTCCCTTGCCCTTGCCCTTGCCCTTGCCTTTAGACTTTCCCTTCTTTCTACTGATCATCATCATAGATTTGGGTTTGTCTTTCTTCATATGTACCTCGGCTGTCCTCAACATGCCCAACAACTCTGTCAGTGACCTATCAAAGTTGTTAATGTTATTTTTCATCACAAACCGACTATATGATTTAGGCAACAATTGTAGTATCACATCAGTAGGCAACTCTTAGCTCAGAGGGAATCCCAGTCGAGTTAGGTTCTCTACATACCCAATCATCTTGAGTGTGTGAGGGCCTACTGGGTCTCCTTCTGTCATGACACACTTGAATAGTGCCTTGGAGACATCATATCTCTCTCTTTCCGTGCCTGATCTTGATACATGTTCTTGAGATGTTGAACCATCTCAATGACATCCATGTTCTCATGTTGTCTCTGCAACTCATAGTTCATTGAGCACAACATCAAGCACTTCACATCAATGGCATCCTTAGTATGCTTCCTGTAAGCATCCCTTTCAGCCTTTGGTGCGGTGGGAGTGGGTTCTTATGACTCTGGTGTATCTAAGACATAGAGATTTTTCTCTTGAGTGAGAACAACTCTCAATGTCCTAAACTAGTCGTGAAAGTTGTTCCCATTTAGTTTTTCCTTCTTAAGGACCAATCGCAACGAAAAGTGATTGTTGTTGGTAGCCATTTATTCTACAAAAAGAAAATTTGCAATTTTAGTCCAAAACTCTTTTGATTTTATTTGATTTAAAATTTGACTATGTTTAATTAGGTCTTTAATTAATGTTCGCTTCTCACTATTTTATCTCAAATTGATAACCCTCATTATCAATTCGGAAGATTGCAATGTACAACCTTCTAGTGAGCACGATCCTGATTTCATCTAAGTCATGGACCAACGAGGGATGTCACCCACAACTAGAATCTTTCATGTAGGCAACTTTTGCCAATTGCATCATATGCAATTCTTGATAGATGTCATGCAAAACTCCTTGCCATGTTCATCTTTATGCCTTTAGGTGCTTGATCCTATCAAGGTCGCCTTGTTAAGTCCAACCCAAAAGCCAACACGATGAATATGCACCCTGTAAAGGCAGACCCACATATTCACTATCACACTTCCATGAGTTAGACAATGCACCACACGAAGGCATGCCCACACTTAGTCGATCAAGTGTTTCATGTGTGCTACTTTTGGAAGGCATCTTCAACTTAATATGCTTGTTGAGGGGTTTTAATATGCTTATATATGCATATATGTATCTAATCACCACATATATAATACATATCATATACATGCTATATCCCACGAATAAAAACATGCAATAATGATAAAGCGATGACTATGGCCATCCTATTACAGTTCCTTGGAGCCACAAGGAACTATGGTCATCTAAGGTCTACATCACATGCAACCTGTTATTGATGAAGATCTGTGCTTGCCAATCTGGGTTGACTGGTTCAACCTTTAAACCGGTCGACTCACCTCTTAGCCAGTCAGTTGGTCTCCTCCAGCCGGTCATATGGTTCCTCCAGACGATCGTCTGGCTCCTCTAGATGGTCGGCTCATCTGGTCTTTAGGGCTTCTCGTCTGGTCATCAGGGCTTCTTGTCAGTCCACCAAATTCTCCTCCGTCAGTCATCTCGGTCCATCAAGCGGTCATCTTCAATCCTCATCATAATAAGAAATGAAGCTAATCCTATTTTACATAATCTTTGTGTAACCTCGAGTTACATTCGAGGGGAGCAAAGGTAGAAGAGAATCTCAAGTTATCTCGAGTTACATTTAGAATAAAAGAAGAGGGCTTAGTGCGCAGACCGAGATGTAAACAACCATAACCAACCATACACATGCATATAGGGTTTATAGGCCATAACCATGCTACACATCCACCATCAAACAGTTTTAGGGCGACGCATATCGATTACATATATACCATATCATATATGTATATATTAGTTTGGAATCATGTGGTATTAATCGGATATTCACAATAGTCATTTAAATATTCACATCATATGCAATAAATAAAAGACAGTAAAACCAAAATCCAATCATATCGATTATCCCAAAACATAGAGTATTGATGTGGCTCTGACACCACTGTTGGGTTTTATGTGGTCGGAGTAGGTAGTGGAAATAATTATTTTTACTTGACCATAAACCCATAACCAGCAGATCGCATCAACATCTATGTAATGGGAAGGATGGTTTTAGGAGTTATACCTAGTCTTAAGGCTTGCTCAACGACTATACCTTGCAGAAAGTGCGGTCTTCAACCACCTGTCTTCGATGGCGTCTGTGTAGCTCCTAGTCTCGACCCGAATTGTGGTTGACTATCGTCCTCCTGAGCAGCAAAGTCTCCCGCCTCTTTAGATAGTCCACATAGAATACCAGGAACTCTAGTCGTTCTGAAGAACAGACTAGAAGGAGTTGTCCCCTTCTATTGGCGTACTAGTGACCAACACTCTCTCCCACAACTAGTTGCTTTTCTGTAATTGTCTTTCCCTCGCTGTTCCTCCCTGGACGGGTAGAACTTATTTGGGCTCTCTTGGTTACCAAAACCAGAGAGGACAACAACTTTGCAGAACAATTGATGTTATGAGTTCTGTGTTTGGAGAAGCCCTATGTACCCCTCTATTTATAGTATAGGGCAGGGCTAGGGTTCCCAATTTATGCGGGAGTAGAAGGGTCCAGATTTTCCATGAATAATTTGCACTACGGTAGGTGAACCGATCAGTTGACTAGTGAACCGATCGGTTGGCATAGTGAACCGCGCGGTTCACAAGCTAGACCTTCTTGCAATTGACTTTCCTAATTCATTTCTAATTAATGCAAAGATTAATTCTTGTCCCAATTGAATTGAACAAGTGAAACGATCTCATGAACCAGGAAACCCAACACATGCTCATTTGGTCCAAGCGAACTGATCGGTTCACCAGAGTGAACCAGTCCTCTCACTAACCATGAGACAATTGGTTCACCCAGCGAACCGGTCGATTGGTGGTCCAGATTGTGCATAACTCAGTCAATTTAGTTCTCAATCAATCTGACACTCTAATCAGTTGGTTCAACACTTGAACTTGATGATTCTGAGTCAAGTCTATTGATTGAATGTTCGATTGAGTACCTAAACACTTTAGTAATCAATCCAAACATCATTCATGGATAAAATCCTCTTCCAGGTGAATCCTATGTGTGTGACCCTATAGGTCCCATATCACGTTGACAGTGAATGTCCATAACTAGCTTATGACATCACAAGCAAAGATAGGTGCCTAGTCATACGTCAGTGCTACCCAAGTGAATGGAAAGTTGGAGAAAAACCTTCAACCTACAGTCTATGATTGGTGTTCCAGTGAATGCATAATTCCTTTGTCTCTGATATCCTGAATGAACTCAAGGCATAGAGTTGTCATCCTTTCAACGTTCATTCATGTTTCTTGAACTAGAGCAGACTGTCTGAGATATATGTGAACTCAATATCATATATTGATTCACATGTACATGCACATGCTATTCTCAGTCTCGCTTATCAAGTGGCCTAGACATCATACTCTCTTAGGAGGGACAAATCCCATAACTATCACTGACAACCTATCTCATGCATCAAAGCCACCCAATCATCACCTTTATAACAACCCATACTTTAGGACTGTGTTTGATGATGTCAAAGTGTACCCAATCACATTCGACGAGTGCAATGATTTTAGGTCTAAGAATCACAATCACCACTATCACTATGAGAGATGATTCTGACTACCATGTCATGGTTCCATGTGTCACTCTCATGGTGGGTCTGTCCAATACACTATTCTCTAACATGTATCTATGTGCTTGGTTTGATATCATATATCATGACTAATGGGACACTATAATCAACCAACACACACTCTAATCTTGATGTGTCATTGTTGTCTATCAACCTTCCACAATGACATCTGACTAGGGACATAACAAGAATGTACATACTCTTATCATCTGTATGATCTCATTGTTCAAGTCACGTACTTGAAGATATACATCATTGAGTATTGTCATTCTTTAGACATTCATTCTGCTTCATCATTATCTCATAATGGATTGACCCAGAATAAATAGGAAGCTTTCCTTTGATATTTATCAAATCAATCATGACGTATACCAATCCAATCATCATATGATTGGCTCTCAGGGCATACATACCAACAGACTCCCACTTGCACTTAGAGCCAATCACCTTTGAATCATATTCTTAGTGATCTCTAAACATGTCCAACATGTTTTTGCTGCACTAGTACTAATCCAATGCGTTAGCAACATTTTGCTTTAGTCGGTATATTGCATGTTTCAAATCTCCTTACTATAAGACATTTCTTATGAGATGGAGTTGCCATAATATGCTATCTGATATTCCTTGCCTAACAATTAGCTCCATTGTTTGACTTGTATTTCTATTTTGTCATCAATGGTTGGAATATCTATAAGTTCATATGTATAACCTTCTAGATCCATATAGTATCCTCTGGTGTTCAAAACATAAGGATACTCGACATTCCTTTTTGAATTAAATGGCTTTTAATTTTACTTAAAACGTTTCCATTTATCAACATATATTCACTTTTATATTTCGTATTTTGCAATCAATTTCTATCATTTCTAAAGCTTGCATCAATGTAACTAATTTACACTCAACTCTTCCTTTTATTACCATAGAACTAATCATTTAATACTTCATAAGTAGTTAAATAAGTTCTTTATGGCATTCCAGTGATTCTCACTAGAAGTAGACATACCTCCACTCGTCATGTCCATTACATACGAGATAACAGGATGAGCATGTCATATTATCACGTCCAATACATACAAGATGATGAATGGATATATATTTTCTTGTCATGTCTGATACATACAAGATAATGGGATGATTAGATACATGATAGATGCAATTGTGAATTCATAAGGCATCCATCTATGTGTTCTATTCTTCATAAGAATTTGGGACACTAGGCATCTGAGAGACTAACTCCGTACAACATGGATAAGTTTTCTTCCAATGAATCCTTGCCTACTGAATCCTTCAGCGTAGACTGCCAATGTATGTTCTATTTTATCAAGTTAAGAGGTTTTCGAGAACTATCTCTATAGGTCTCTATTCCTATCACATAGGACATTCCTCTTTATTACTTAAAGAAGGTATTTCCACACTTGTTTCTATTCTTAGAATGTTTCATTCCTCATCATCATGTGGAATATGAATATGCTCCCACTAAATCTTTTAATCATAGATCCCTTCTTTGTTTTGATATATCAGTCAAACCTTTTAACTATATAATCAAAGTAAATACTATAGTTCTAAGGTGCTTGTATTTAATCAATCATATTGGTTAATCTCTTATAACTTATAGATTGCATTTGCATTAATGGAATTATAAAACCCTTCATGTTGTATCACGTACATATCCTCATGTTATTCCTTATAGGAATGCGATTTTAATATCCATATGCCAAATTTCATAGTCTTCATGTTCCAATAGCAAGCATGATCCTTTATGGCCTATAGCCACTGCAATTGGTTAAATAAATTCATCAGGTTCAACACCTTGAACTCACTTGAATTCATCTCAACCAATCAACTCTTCAAAGGTTATCCATGTCAGTCTTAACTCTTAAGACCCAATTGCACTTATGGGTTTTATCCCTATAAGTGCTACCATTAAGGTCATACCTTATTTGGTTCACATATAAGTTATTTTGGATCTTATGGCTTCAAGCCATAACTCAAAATCTGGTTCCTCAACATCATCTAGATAGATTATTGGATCATCATCATATGACCAATTCATCACCTCTGAGTTTTTAGATGTCATTATCCATCAAGATTAAGGTGTTTTCTACTGGATATATGAGGTGTATCTGTTACATAAGGAATTTGAGATTCCACAACACTTGTGATTCTTAATCTCCTTTTGTACCTTATCAGGTTTCAATGTTATTATGTCGATCTCTAACATTTTGAGTTCTACTTCTCTCCCACTGATTCTTTTGGAATTCAGATATCCTTATAACAAAGACTTTATTATTGGACTGAGATAAGTATTAAACTAACATTATGTGATTTGTGAATTAATCTCTTTCTAAGAAACTAGTTTTCTTATATGAGCATTCAATCACTAAAAGACACATTGGAACATTTCCATTACCATATCTCATATAGTGTCTTTTATACCTTTTGAATGGTACATTTATTTAGTGTAAATCATGTTATTTAGAAGAATTCTAGAAGATTAGTTATTTGTTTAATGATCATGCTCTTACTATTTAGAATATGATTCCTTCTTTGATTTATACATTGTTATGCCTTAATAATGAGTTCTCTAGGATACACTATCATAGTTACAAGGTCCTCAAACATTTGGTTTAAGTATCTCATACATTGATCATATCAAAGAATTAATACTTATACCAAGTTTATTCTTCATTTATAGTATTCTTGAACTCTTCAACATATTCATATTTGTATTTCATTAAATACAACAACTTAAGTATTAGCATTTATTCCAATAGGTACATATATACCTGAATATGCATTATACCTAATAGAGTAGTCATTCTCCCACTACATCTAGTGAAGATTGACTTGTCATCATGCCAAATAAACAAGACATTCATATCTCTTAATGGTTCATTAACCAAGAGAGTCTAGTTTATCCATCAACATGGAACCTAGAGATGAATTTCTCATTCATTTGTTTAGATGATAATGCTAATTTATTGTTTGAGTCATCAATAACTTTTTAGGTATTATTATTTTATCTCATGCATACCAAGTACCACAAGATAAATAAGGCATCACCATAAAAGATCATATATTTGAAATCGAAACATAAATTTTATTGATAGACATCCTTGTCGTTACAAGATGCAGAAATAGAAAAATGTTTCTATTTATAGGAAAAATGAAATGGCAGTTTATAACTCTATCACACACCCTTTGGGCTGACATTAACTAAAGGTACTACTATCTATGGCAGCAACAATTGCTCCATTCTTGATGAGTGTTCCTTCTTGGTCCTTTCATAAAGGCCTTCACTTCTTTTCAGATTCTGCACATCATATATGTCAGATCTATATCTTGGTATCACATACCTGAGATAAAGAAATATTTTAAGTTTATTTCATAATACCTGAGGTGGAAACTTCCATCCCCTCCTTCTTCTTCTTTAGTTCATCTATCTCATGACAATGGTGACATTTTCCTCCCTTGTTCACCCCTCCCTTGGCTTTGAGTGTTGAAGATGACTTGGGCTACTGGCTAGCATTAGAACCTTTCTTTGCTTTACCCTTGCCCTTGCCTTTAGACTTTCCCTTCTTTCTACTGATCATCATCATAGATTTGGGGTTGTCTTTCTTCATCTATGCCTCAACTGTCCTCAACATGCCCAACAACTTTGTCAGTGACCTGTTAAAGTTGTTCATGTTGTTGTTCATCACAAACTGACTGTAGGATTCTGACAACGATTGCGGTATCACATAAGTAGTCAACTCTTGGCTCAGAGGGAATCCCAGTCGAGTTAGGTTCTCCACATACCCAATCATCTTGAGTGTGTGAGGGCCTACTGGGTCTCTTTCTATCATGACACACTTGAACAGTGCCTTGGAGACATCATATCTCTCTTGCCATGCCTGATCTTGATACATGTTTTTGAGATGTTGAACCATATGAATGATGTCTATGTTCTCATGTTGTCTCTGCAACTCATAGTTCATTGAGCATAACATCAAGCACTTCACATCAATGGCATCCTCAGTATGCCTCCTGTAAGCATCCCTTTCAGCCTTGGTGCGGTGGGAGTGGGTTCTTCTAGCTCTGGTGTGTCTAGGACATAGAGATTTCGCTCTTGTGTGAGAACAATTCTCAATGTCCTAAACTAGTCATAGAAGTTGTTCCCATTTAGTTTGTCCTTCTCAAGGACCGATCGCAATGAAAAGTGATTGTTGTCGGTAGCCATTTATTCTACAAAAAGGAAATTTGAAATTTTAGTCCAAAACTCTTTTGATTTTATTTGATTTGAAAATTGACGATGTTTAATTAGGTCTTTAATTAATGTCCACTTCTCACTATTTTATCTCAAATTGATAACCCTCTTTATCAATTCGGAATATTTCAGCGTACAACCTTCTAGTGAGCAAGATCTTGATTTCATCTAAGTCATGGACCAGCGAGGGCTGTCACCAACAACTATAATCTTTCATGTAGGCAACTTTTGCCAATTGCATCATATGCAATTCTTGATAGATGTCATGCGCAAATCCTTGCCATGTTCATCTTTATGCCTCAAAGTGCTTGATCCTATCAAGGTCGCCTTGTTAAGTCCAACCCAAAAGCCAACATGATGAATATGCACCCTGCGAAGATAGACCCACATATTCACCATCACACTTCCATGAGATAGACAGTGCACCACGTAAAGGCATGCCCACACTTAGTCGATCAATCTTTTCGTGTGTGCTACTTTTGGAAGGCATCTTCAACTTTATATGTATGTTGAGGGGTTTTAATGTGCTTATATATGCATATATGTATCCAATCACCACATATGTAGTACATATCATATACATGCTATATCCCACAAATGAAAACATGCAATAATGATAAAACGATGACTATGACCATCCTATTATAGTTCCTTAGAGACACAAGGAACTACGGTCATCTAAGGTGTACATTACATGCAACCTGTTAGTGATGAAGATCTATGCTTTCCAATCCGGGTTGACTGGTTCAACCTTTAAACCTGTCAACTAACCTCTTGGCAGGTCAATTGGTCTCCTCCAACCGGTCATCTAACTCCTCCAGTCGGTCGTCTGGCTCCTCTAGATTGTCGGCTCATCTGGTCATCAGGGCTTCTCATCGGTCCACCAACTACTCATCAATCGGTCGTCTCGGTCCATCAAGCGGTCATCTTCAGTCTTCGTCATAATAAGAAATTAAGCTAATCCTATTTTACATAATCTTTGTGAAACCTCGAGTTACATTTGAGGGGAGTAAAGGTAGAAGAGAATCTCAAGTGACATTTAGAATAGAAGAAGAGGGCTCGATGCGTAGATTGAGATGCACACAACCATAACCAACCACACACATGCATAGAGGGTTTATAGGCCATAACTATGCTACACATCCACCATAGGGTGACTTGTATCAATTGCATATATACCATATCATATATGTATATATTAGTTTGGGATCATGTGGTATTAATTAGATATTCACATTAGTCATTTAAATATTTACATCGTATGCAATAAATAAAAGACGGTAAAACCAAAATCTGATCATATTGATTATCCCAAAACACAGAGTATTGACGTGGCTCTGATACCACTATTGGGTTTTACGTGGTCTGAGTAGATAGTGAAAACAATTTTTTTTTACTTGACCATAAACACATAACCAACAGATCACATCAACATCTATGTAATGGGAAGGATGGTTTTAGCGAGTTAGTCCTGGTCCTGAGTCTTTCTTTGTGACTATACCTCACAACAAGTGCGATCTTCAACGACCTATCTTTGACAACGTCTGTGCAGCTCCTGGTATTGACTCAGACTATGGTTGACTATCGTCCTCCTAAGCGACAGAAGTCTCCCACCTCAGTAGATAGTCCACACGGACTACCAGGAACTCTAGTCATCCTGAAGAATAGACTAGGAGTTGTCCCCTTCTATTGGTGTACTAGTCACTAACACACTCTTCCACAACTAGTTGCTTTTCTGCAGTTGTCTTTCTCTCGCTGTTCCTCCCTGGATGGGTAGAACTTGCTTGGGCTCTCTTAGTTACCAAAACCAAAGAGGAAAACAACTTTGCAGAGCAATTGATGTTTTGAGTTGTGTGTCTAGAGAAACTCTCTGTACTCCTCAATTTATAGTAGAGGGAAGGGTCAGGGTTCCTAGTCTATGTGGGAGTAGAAGGATTCAGATTTTTCATGAATAATTTTCACTGCGACAGGCAAACTGATCGGTTCACTAGTGAACCGGTTGGTTGGCATAGTGAACTGGGTGGTTCACAAGCCATACCTTCTTGCATAGGGCTATAAATGGGTATGGGTAGACCCACAGACCCGCAAATCCAGACACTTAAAAAACCCATCACGGGTCTAATTTTTTATACCCGCATACCCTTGGACCCGCATATAAGTGGGTCCAATGATGCGTATGCTTGGACCCAGACCCTCTAGACCCGTGTACCCGCTATACATAAGTAACTATTAAATAATATGTTATATATATCATACTTTACTAGTCTAACTAATATAATTATTGAGATTATATCCTACTCTAAGGTTGAGACTAGTCATATAATTAAGAATTAACTATTCTAGTTACAATAATGAACATCATATATAAACTTAAAATCAAAATGTCTACTAATTTACATTACTTTCTAAATAAATTAAACATGATGATCATGACTAAAAATATGTAGACAATTACTCAATTAATGTTATTGTATAGAATATATCATTGTCTAATATAACTATTACATGTTAATATATTATATGATAACAATATCTTGTTGCATTAAATATATATAACATAGTCATTTCTCTTACATAAACAATATGATATTTTATAGAACCGCTTACCCGCATACCCGCATTGCATACCCGGTATTATTCTGGGTACGAGTATGGTGCGGGTTCAAGTTTTGTATTATGCGGGTCTAGAACCAGAACCGGACCCGGACCCGCTAAATTAAATGGGTATGGGTATGGATATGACCAGACCCGCACCGTACCTACCCCATTTACACCCCTATGTTTGCAATTGAATTTCCTAATTCATTTCATTCTTGTCCCAATCAAATTGAACAAGTGAAATAAGAAACTTTTTCTCACAAACCGGGAAACTCAACACATGCTCGTTTGGTCCAAGTGAACCGATTGGTTCACCAGAGTGAACCGGTCATCTCACTGACGGTGAGCCGATCGGTTCACCCAGTGAATCGGTCAGTTGGTGGTCTAGATCGTTCATAACTCATTCAATTCACTTCTCAATCAATCTGACACTCTAATCAGTTGGTTCAACACTTGAACTTGATGATTATGAGTCAAGTCTATTGATTGAATGTTTGATTGAGTACCTAAAAACTTTAGTAATCAATCCAAATATTATTCATGGATAAACTCCTCTTCTAGGTGAATCCTATGTGTGTGACCCTATATGTCCCATATCACGTTGGTAGTGAATGTCCATAACTAGCTTATGACATCACAAGCAAAGATAGATGCCTAGTCACATGTCAGTGCTACCCAAGTGAATGAAAAGTTGGAGAACAACCTTCAACCTAGAGTCTGTGATTGGCGTTCCAGTGAATGTATAATTCCTTTATCTCTAATATCCTAAATGAACTCAAGACATGGAGTTGTCATCCTTTCAATGTCATGAACTAGAGCAGACTATCTGAGATATATGTGAACTCAATATCATATATTGATTCACATGTGCATGCACATGCACATGCAATTCTCAGTCTCACTTGTCAAGTGGCTTGGACATCATACTCCCTTAGGAGGGACAAATCCCATATGTATCACTCACAGTCTATCTCATGCGTCAAATCCACCCAATCATCACCTTTATAACAACCCATGTTTCAATACTGTGTTTGATGATGTCAAAGTGTACCCAATCACATTCGACGAGTGTAGTGATTTTAGGTCTAAGAATCACAATCACCACCATCACTATGAGAGATGATTCTGACTACCATGTCATGGTTCCATGTGTCACTCTCCTGGTGGGTCTGTCCAATATACTATTCTCTAACATGTATCTATGTGCTTGGTTTGATATCATATATCATGACTAATGAGACACTATCATCAACCAACACACATCTAGTCTTGATGTGCCATTATTGTCTATCAACCTTCCACAATGACATCCAACTAGGGACATAATAAGAATGTACATACTCTTATCATCTGTATGATCTCATTGTTCAATTCACGTACTTAAAGACATACGTCATTGAGTATTGTCATTCTTTATACATCCATTCTACTTCATCATTATCTCACAATGGATTGAACCATAATAAATTGGAAGCTTGCCTTTGATATTTATCAAATCAATCATGACGTATGCCAATAAAATCATCATATGATTGGCTCTCAGGGCATACATATCAACATCTTCATCTTCACAACTCCATCATCCTTCTTTTCCCTCTCTTTACATTGCCTTCTGTGGCCCATGGGTGCCTGTCAATTATCACCTTTTTCTCCTCCATCCAGTGATGCTACTCATCTACCCTTTTGGGCGTCTCACTCTTAATCCACCACAACCCAAGATCGAGCATGAGATTCTAGTTGGCACAAGTTAGTCAATCAACTACTTTTCATTTTCCAACATGCCTCCCTCCTTCGGTTCCTCCTCCTTGTCAATGAGGGTGTCGTCGCTTCTCCCATTAAAAGGGAAGGAGTCAAGGTACAATAGACATTGGATCTGTGGACTTGCTAGTGCGCCCACGATCCAATAGCCACCGATGCACTGGTCTTGTCCCCTCTTGCTCAATCTCAGTAGAGTGGGTGGACATGGGACCTTGGATCGTTTCCCTAGTCAAAGGTTGACCACGCATCCAACAACCACCAATTTTCTGCATTTATGGTATTTTTCCATCTCTCTCACAAAAATTTAAGAAATATGCTAAATAGTGTATAAATGATATGAAAATGATTCCTTTGACCAAACGTGACATGCCATACCTGAATTGTAATTAGATAAAGGAGACCATTTCATTAAAAATACTTCTAAGAATTTCCACTTATATTTAGAATATGCATGATATTAATCCCTGCATGTCATTAATACTATTTTATGCCTAAACATGATCCAATAATGATTCAAATTGATTTTTTTTAACTCTGGTATGTAATTTTGATTTTCTACAAACCAAGACTTGACCTTGATCGTATATATGCTGAACATGATCGTATACACATAAATGTGAGTTTAATATGATTATTAATACTAGATATGTGATATTATGCAAATCATGCCTCAATGTTGTTCCAAACTATATTGCAGACTCTAATAGTAAAAATTAATGCCTCATGACAAAAAAATCATCATATTCACTTATGCACTATAGTAGTGTCCTTATGATATGAAATGTCACTTATATGGACTTTTGCAGTAGAATTCTTTGATCTTATGTATTTAGTGATCTAGTGGTGATCCATATTATCTTTATGATACAAAATCACTAACTCTTGATTACTTGTACAAGAAAATCCAAACATGAGCAGCCTTGCACTCTAATAATGGCTACATGGCATGCAATATGACTTAAATGAATATGTTGATGCTTAAGTCACCAGATCTTGTTTAAATTTTTATGATTTTCCTACTTGAATCATGAATACTTAATCTTGAAACCCCTTATCTTTCTGGGATGTTTTGACTTAAATCAACTTCGATCCATGATCTTACGTCAAACTTGACTATGAACTTCCACACACTATTTAAGATGTTGAAATCAATATTGGAAATAAGATGATACTTAGGCTAGATGAAACATCCAACCATAACAAAATGATTAGATGACTAGTATGATAGTAAATATAGTCAAATCATGCCTACTTATATTAGAATCACTATGTTGAGTTATTTTTTTGGATATACTCAAGTTATTTAATCTAATTTTCTCACATCAAGGTACACTTTACCTCCTATTGGACAAAATAGTGGCAATGCAACTACTTGTATGAATATATTTGAAAGTACTTGGCTATATGTACTTGTTTGAGCTACATATTACCTATGATTATTACATTTTGTTTTGATTGTACTACATTAATAAAACTGCAAACATAAACATATATGTCCATTATACAATCTTTTTTGTACCTACATGCATTCTCAGGGCAAGGGAACCAAGGCTCGGTGTACCTACTTGATTTGATCCAACAAGTGCAACCATTGAAGCATGGCTAACCATTTTTTAAACCTTGAGGCCCCTAATGTTGGAATAGGGTCAATCCTTATTTTTGGTATGAATGTTTGTCATGGATCCATCCTTTAAGAAGTTGTTTAAAAGACTTATGAGGATGTTGTATGGTGTGAAGGAAAATCAACTTAAAGATATGCTTCCTTGTTGAAAAGAGTGCCTATAATATTTTTGCTTTATTTCTTGTTATTATAAAAGTTTTAGCCAAGTATTTTGTTACTTAAACATGTGATTTATGTTTTTCACATCGTACTCAATACAATTGTGCTGATGTGTACCTATTTTATAATTTTAGTTAACATGTACTCTTTGACTCTTATAATATTGTGCTTCCTCTATGTCATGATATACATTGAGAACTATGGATGCATAACACCAATGTGAGTCTAATGGGTTTATTTATTATTAAAGGGACTTTATCTTGCATTAGTTAGTTTTCTATCAATATGCATCTCTCATTTTTTTGCCTAGATGCTATATTGTTTAAACCTTATGGCTCATGTTTACAAATAATGATGCTTTTGTTGATTTTTCTTATGTATATGTTGTGTAGTTTGAGCCATTGAAGGGGTAGACATTCAGGTCATTTCACCATTGACATTCTAGTATTTTAGAGTTGGGATTCTGACAATAAATATTTCCATGACATGATTTCTAATTTTATGGAAACACACCCACCATTCAGGTTCTTGGAGGTAGTCATCATGTTGGCCACTACCTCCTAGTTGTACATGTGGTAGCCTTCTTGTCTTTCTTCGTAGGACAATTGTTATTCTATTGACCAGTTTGTCCACAACTCCAATAAGATTTGTTTTTTTGGTTCCTTCTGGATTTTGGTCTTAGGTTCATGTGATTTTTTATTTTATTTATCTTGATGATGTTAATAGTCATAAGGTTGACACTAAGGGTTGACATCGACTAGCATCTTAGCACGATCTTTCAAGTACTCATCCACTACCGCGATATCAATCATAAGTTCATCCATAGTTATGTCATCCTTCTTATACTTGTTATTAAGGCCAAAGGTCTCTTGGGAAGAACAACATATTTATGAGGCAATCAATTACCCGATATTAAAAGCTATCACAAAAAAGTTGAAATTTATGTCTTTGATCATAAACATGATTACTTTCTAACATATGATACTTGATACAAAATACTTTTAAGTACTTTGATTTTCAATTTTAAATTTCTTATCTAACACCATCTACAATGCTCTAGCTGTGGTGACAAGAGGTTTACAAAATATGTCATACATAATGTTAGACAGTCTGGTGGCAAGGGAGTAGCTCAAGTGGTGCGGCTCGACAATTCCCAATGAAGGGATCCGGGTTCGACTCTAGGTGAAAACTCTCAGGGTGCAATTAAAGCCCCACATTACTGAGCGTGTCACAGTGTCCCCAAGTACGCGACTCGTTCCGGGGTAGTCCAATAGTGGCCGATCCAGGGAGGGTTCCTCGTTAGAAAAAAAAAGAGGATAGATTCTCTGGATTTCTCTCCTTTAAGTTAGCGATATTTTCAATACTCTTAGGATTAGCTGCATCTCGTATAGTGCAATCCTTTTCAATACACTCAACTAACTCCACTATAATAAGCAAGATTTTCACACGACTCCGCCCACGTTTGAAGTTGGCACCGTTGAATTTATTTAGCATACCGGATATGCCAAACTTAGGACGAACAAAACCATGTCCATCCAGTTGATAAATGACATGAATGCTGTTTTCTCTAAGACTGTCATAATTTTTTTGTCATTACGAACAATAACAAATAATTACAAACTTTATGTATGTAATTTTACATGATAATTAACAGATCACGATAAGAAACAACAAGAAGAAATCGCACATGAGAACAAAATAATAAAGTTCGATCAAAGCAAACCAATTGGTTGCCATTCGAAGATGCATTTGATACTTAGAGATATCAGCACTTCGCTACACACAAAAAGCTTGATGTTCTCTCAGTTATGCAGATCACAAACATGTCACACATTCACGTCCAATACATATGAAAATATATTGAGAAGTTTTACCGTTGTAGCTCAACAAACATTAGGTACCACCACCCAATAGTTTACACATTCGAAAAGAGAGTAGAGTAAGGGATGAATTGCGATAGTCACATAGGAGAAGGAGATCTTCACAAGTAATGATTTGGAAAGGGATGACGACGCAAGACAGTGGGTGATGGTTAGAGCAAACACGAGAACAATTGTGTTGAGCGTGTGTTTGATTCTAAAACCCAAGCCTTATTGTAACACCATTGATGTCCACCTCTTGCTAAGACTTTTCTAATATGACGTTAACACACATTCACTGTTGTACACGAACATGCACTTCTCTATTCTAGTACTCCTCCCCCATTCACATGAAAGACAAGAACCAGAGTATCTCCTACTCAAAGATCCTAGCGAAATTAACTTTAGGTTTAACCTATACTAGCCTTAATTAGTATATAACTAATAAGGCTGATTCTAATATTTCAACGACTACAACCCTCTTCCACGGACTAAAGAGCATTCACTTAAGGATCCTAGTCAAAGTTTCGTTGACTTATTCCACCAGCTAGTCTTTTGTTGTTTATCAAGTCATAATATTTAAAAAATAATAATTGATGTATTATCACCTCTTCGATGGACATCTTACGCACATTGGTATAAGTCTTGGCTGTGTTCTGTATCAATTATTCTTATCAAGGAAGTTAATATGATTCCAAAAAAGCACAATTCATTTGGCTTCCCTTGAGTACAAGAAAATTTACTAGAAATGTGCTCATGGAGCCATTTATGTTTGCAGATTCGGTAGAACCTTGCTTGGTTAGCATGATATACCTCTACAATCTATATGTTGGCATGTATTGAGATTCCTCTGGGTTCCTTGATGAAACATTTGCTTAGATCAGTAGAGATGCCATCCGTCAAACAGTGGTTAGAAGCACATATGATTAGTAGATATACATGATTGGTGTCAGCCGTTCTAGAACGCTGATAACACGTCAGGTTGCGTGTCCCCAACTGGAACACCGATGTTCAACAAACGAATTGGTGGGCCCTTCCATCCAGGACCCCTGCTATTCACCGGCACTGTAGCAGACTGGCAGTATCGGTCCCCGCTTGACAAACGTTAACTATGCTATAATTGAATAAATATCGACTTCTACTGGATTTATCAAAGCGTGTTGAGATGGCCGAGTTGGTCTAAGGCGCCAGATTAAGGTTCTGGTCCGAAAGGGCGTGGGTTCAAATCCCACTCTCAACACAGCGTTTTACTTTTTATTTTATACAGCAAAAACAGGCTGTGTAGCGTAGAATATATCATTGGACCGAATTTAAATACTGTTTGTCTCTATGGAGCGTCCCTTAAACCTAGAATTCTTTAAAACTTAGTTATACTTTTCATTTATAAACGTTGCTTGCACTATAAGAAAATAAAAGGTTTAGAAATCACAACTCTCAACACCAAATACCCATTTTTACATAAAAAATAGGTTTATGTGCAGCATAATAAGTATCGTACACGTTCCCTAAAACTAGAAATCGACAAAATTTTAAGTGATGGAGTGCTTCTTTGATGCGCTTATTTTTTAATGTTCTAATGTTTACATTGGGTACTTGATGCAAGTATTCTTATAAGTCTTTTTGGGATCAAACATTTTTAAATTCTTTCTAGCATTTTATTGGACTGAATTAAGTTTCGTTTGTCTCTATGCAGAGACAGCAAAAACAGGCTGTGCAGCATATAATACATTATTGGACTGAATTAAATTTTGTTTATCTCTATGCAGCCACATGCATGTCCCCTAAATCGAGAATTCTTTACAACTTAGTTATACTTTTCATTTATAAACGTTGCTTGGACTATAAGAAAATAAAAGGTTTATAAATCACAACTCTCAACACAAAATACCCATTTTAACATAAAAAACAGGTTTGTGTGCAGCATAAAAAGTATTACGTACATGTTTCCTAAAACTAGAACTCGACAAATTTTTATGTGATGGAGTGCTTCTTTGATGCGCTTGTTTTTTAATGTTCTAATGTTTACATTGGGTACTTGATGCAAGTATTCTTATAAGCCTATTTGGGATCATGCATTTTTAAATTCTTTCTAATCTACAAAAAGAATAGGCTTGTGTAGCATAAAATGTATTATTTGACTGATTAACTTTTGTTCCCTTGTATGCAGTGGCATGCAAGTTTTCTAAATCTGGATATTGACATTTTTAAGGATGGTGCTTCTTTGATGAACTTGTTTTCCTTTGCTCTAATGTTTACATTGGGTACTTGATGGAAGTATTCTAATAGGCCTATGGATCAAGCAATTTTAAAATCTTTGCACTTTATGTCTAAAATTATTGACAACTTAGTATAATTGACTTTTATAAATGTTGCTTACACTAAAAGAAAGTAGATGGTTGAGATCAAAACTACAAAATCTGACCAAAGTATAATGAAAAGGTAGAGGCAATGATACATTAAGTACTGATACCAAATTGTGAATTTAGATATAGAAGGAAGACTAATCTAGATAACATTAGGGAGGCACCCCATCACAAGCCTCACTAAAAGACATCACAAAGAAGAGAGTAAACAAAGTAGCTTTCTTTATCCATCCTCTTCAGAAACTCCGAGTGAAAATTCCAGGAAGAATGTCCCCTTGCATGCAACATCCATATCCATATGGCCGATACATTGACCTTGATATTGATCAAGAAGCATGTAACTAAAATCATATAAAATAAAGATAGAAGAGCATTATCAACTTTTTTTTATCATATATCGATGAATGGGGAAGAGACATATAAAAAGTTGATTTCATTATGGGTCAAAGTGGTATAAAAATGATACAAGCGAGGGTGTTCATAAGTAAAATATTATCTAGTCTAGAGTTGTTGTAGTTGAGATGGTGAATGGTTATAAATAATTTCTCATATGAGCTTCATCACACTTGAAAAAGATGTTTCCAAGTCACGTTGAAGAAAAACATGTGAGAAATCTTCTGAGTTGGATTGACATAAATGACAAATATATATGGTCCATGGAAAACCCATGAGTCCTAGGTGGATATAATAAGAAGTTTATTGTATCCTGTTAACTAGATGAGCATGGTAATTTTACTAGCACAATTAGTATGCCATTTTTTTAAAGTAAGTGGCTTGATTAAGATTAATGAAAAAATTGTAAGATATATCGGTAGAGTAAGAGTTGCTCTAGATACAATTAATTTAAGTGGAGTTGGGAGTTTTACTGAGTTGATTTTGGAGATGATTGATATCATACATAGAAAAGTGGTTTCCAGAGAGACATATCAATAAATTTATGCATGAAGAAGATCATGGTTAACAAAAAAATTGTAAGACATACATCTAAATGTTTTAAAAAATATATCATAATAAAAAAATCTTTGCACATTCATGCTTTACATCCGAGTTCACAGAGGCCTATACATATGGAATACATATTTAAAACATAACTCTAATCTACTCTTCAATCCACAAAGAAAATCTCTTGTATGTCTCTTCTACTTCTTCTTTGTATCATTTGTCCATATGTTCCTATTGATAATTAGTCCACACATGGACCAAGAGAAAGGTTTGGGTGAACAAATCTGGTATCAAAATGTGTATTATTGAGTTATTTAAATAAATATACACCAAGAGGAGATCCAATGAATTTACAAAATAGGTACACACTGTTTGGTGGGATAAGTTCAACAAGTTAAGGATTTCAAGGATTCAAGTTCATAAGATAGAATTCACAAGAGTAATCAATATGCCAAATTTGCAAGATTGTTCACAAGAACTAGATGTACTCAATAATATTAACAATTCAAAATATCAAGATATCAAACTTTTCAAATTGTCCATTACCACATTGTATTTTAGATTTTGTCTTCTTCAGGGCTAGGTTCCTAGTGTTCTCCCCTCTACCTGAGAATGACACTTTCTCCTGTGGGGGTATTTGGTACAAGTGGAACTCTAGTGTCCATTATCCACTACACATTGTTAGTGGATTTGATCTTCCAAATCAAGGAGCCATAACTCTAGCCAAAATTCAAATTTTGTGCCAATGTCAAAATCTAATTTATCCAATTATTCAACAATTTGGTGGCGACATTCAAGAAAAAAGATAGGTTAACAATAATAATTTTGGGTTCACCATTTTACCGGATTCCGTGCATGTAGTTTCAAGAGGGAAGTAAATAGTTCAAAAATTGAAATAGAGAATTTAGTACCTTTATCTCATGTAAGAGTCCAATATTTTCATGATCAAGCTAGATTTAAACATATCCAAAGGTTGATGAAGATATATATCTATATCTCAGAATGATATGGTTGCTATTGGCTTGCAATATCTTATTAAATGATATTAGGTGAAAGTTTATTATTCTTCCCCCTTTTTTTTAATCTTAGGTAGTCATATTACACCATGATTGTAATTAAATATAACAAATGTCAAGGTTAACTATATGTAGAAGTAGTAACATGCATTAGGCACCATATCATTCCATGTTATCCCATAATAATGAGGTAACTAGTGGTTTCATTTATAATTAAGAGAACATAAAAATACTCATAAGTGAGTACCTAGGTTGAAAATATGCATATGAATACAAAATTGTATACACACACTAATGTACTAATATATGAATGAAGGAATCCTCATAGAATCAATCAAGAAGTGTCATCTTAGATTTTATTTAGAAATTTGAGGTTATCTAAGATAAAATAGGTTCTCCTCCATGTTCTCTCTCTAAGTTTTCATTAGGATACGTTGACCTAGGTTAAAATGGTTCATAACTCACAATATTATATTCAACTATACACAAACATGTATAATTCTTGGCTTTGTACTAATAATAAGGATTATCCTTCATAACATCTAAAAATAATAGATTATTACTCATCTATTTGTTAACATATACATACTCATATGTTTTTAAAACAGATGTGTGTAACATTTACAACTAGGCTTGGTTATTATTATAACCATGTCTGTAAACAACATGTTGTGCTTATTAGTTAACCTATGATCTAGTATGACTTATTAATTGGTTTATTATAATCAAAATTTATACACCACTTATTTACTTATGGAATAATATATCAATATATACACTTATATGTATGATACAAATGACTATAATTTATATATTTATTTGTTGCATCAATATAGTTTTACATCCTAGGTAGTGATTTATCCATGGATATATTATCTATCATTTCTTTTATATGTCAACTTCTCAGATTTCAGAATAATAAAGGAATTTAAGTTTACCTTAGTTCAATGGTTTCATTTGATACTTGATGGATTGTGTAACATATGAAGATTTGGCTATCCTGACTCCAGAAACCCTAATTCCTGGAATAGGATGACAGTGTGATCGAATCTATACAATCGACCAAATAAGGTTAGAGTTATACACTGACATGCTAGGTTATGCCCTAATGAACATATAATGTGAGTAATTCACACGTATGTATCGTAATGAACATTTGATGCACATAATATGAGTGACTCACATATTGAACCTAATTATGGATATATATAATCTAGACCATCTCATGGACCAGTAAACCCTATTTGATGATGAGTTGCATGTATAGAACCCAACCCTAACTTTTGTACATGCTAATGATGTATATGTGATGCATGGTGATCAGGGTGATCAAAACCCTAAAGTGCTAGATAACTAACCCTAACATGTACATGTTTGGTGACCCATATGGTACAATGGTGAACATAGATGCTTAATCACATGGTATAGCCTAATACACACAAAAATGATCCAATCATATAAAGCATGGCTTAATGGGTGAATCGATCTAAAATACATGTCACATTGTACATTAACATGTAACTAATGACCTAAATTTGTAACGACCCTGACCTGGGTTATGAGGTAACCCCATTTGTTTTTGCTAATAAAGTTGCTTATAACTTTAATATAATCCTCTAAGGTGTTTTGACATCATGTGAAACACTTATGTTTCAAGTTTGGTCCCGATTGAATGTTGTTTGAGTAATTTTCCTTTGTTTTGAACCAAAGTCCAATTTACCCAAATTGAGGGGCTTTAATGCAAAATGTCACATGTTGAATGTACACCATGTGTTTTAGCATCATAATAGAGAGAATGATGCTGAGTGGTGGCTTGTGTAAAGCCTAAATTCCAAGTTTGAACTTGTTTGAACAATGCTGGTGCATTGTGCATCAATTTTGGTGCAAATTGTAATATACTCAAAATGTGGGGTTGATATGCAAATTACCACCTCTAGAGTGTCCCTACTCCCTCCTAGTATCATATATAGGAGAGGGAAAGAAGGATAAACCATGTTTGATTCCATTATAAATGATGGTAATCTTGGTGAAGAAATGACCAAGAAAAAGGGTTGAATTTGAAAGCTTAACTTGAGTTGTATCAAGTTGAAAAGCTTATATATGAGTGCCTATCAGCCATGGAGCCCAAGGAGGTGTCCCATATCGTTTTTTGAACTCTTGGCAAATTCCATATCATGAAAAGCACCTCAAGGATGTTAGTTGTGTCGAGTTACAACTTCCTTAACAAAATTGTATCGGGTTGTGCAAAAAGTGATGAATTAATTGATATGTCTTATTCAAAGGGATAAGTAATGGACGAATTTGCATCTCTAGATGATCCTCAACCATTTTTCAAGACAATATAAATGTAGATGCATGAATGTACACGTGTCATCCATGCATGGACACGTGGCACCTACTAACTCAAAATGATGACACCTCATTTTTACCTTCCTTCATGAGCAACAAGTATATATACCCCTAGTTTCACCTCTTAGTGCAATCTTGCGACCCTTACCACCCTCCTACCCTAAGGTATAGTGCATAGAGCTCCCATATCGTGAAGGGATGCTGTGGTATCGTGCATAGGCCTTGGGATATCACCCATGGAAAGAGCATATCGGCCAAGTAGGTGAAATTGGCCATATAAGGTGATATCGGCCAATAGGGTGAAGAGTTGAGTGGCATATCGTGCAAGTGAGTGCCATATTGTTCAAGAGGGATGGCATATCATGCAAGGACACTAGTGTATCGTGCAAAGGTGTTAAGGAGCTAATATCTTAACTCTAAGGTGAGCCATAGTTGTCTTCAAGCTTAAATTGAAGCATGGAACTAGGGTTATGATCTTCCTTTCTTTTCTTCTTCATCCAATTGCTTATCCATGGTGATTCCTTGTATATGAAGGAGTTGTGAGCAAGCCTTGGAATTTTCATAATTCATATTCAACCTTAGGAACGTAGATATTTGGAGCTTGGATCTTTGAAGTGGTTCTTAAGGCGGGTTATATAACTTGAACTCAGTCATGTAATTATTGATCACCTAAATTGCTATACTTAGTGAAATACTTTTAATTCTAAAATTTCCTGAAATAGTTGATGAAATTATGAGTTCTAGTAACTGCTTAGACCTGTTTCCATGAATTATATCAGTTAAAACAAAGGTCTAGAGCTTGAAGAAGATGGTGTCACTTTGTAAAAGTGATATAGGGCTCAAGCATATATACAAATAGCTCTAACCCGATATGATGATGTACCTACTTCACTAAAATGATATGGACATGATTGTATACCTTCTTGCATGATATGGAGGTGTAGTATACACATCTTGCATGATAGGAAGTGTATTATAGACTCCATGCACGATACAAGGTCAATTGTATACTTGTAAGATGACAAGAAACCCTAATTTGGGTAACCCGATATAAGCGAAGAGTAACAAGTGCTAATGCACGGTATGATCATAAGATACATCAATGGTACTTAGTATCATGAGGCCTACATGACCTTTCAAGACATGTTTGCATGACACATGACCTTGCAGGATAGGGTTGCACGATACACAACCCTAGACAACATGGTATCCTGACATGGTGATGAGTTGATACCTCTTATACATCATGGGTGACACATATATGTACCATGTGCTCGACATAATCAACCCTAACCCAACATGGATGGTGTTCATACACCTCTAGCCCGATATGGATGGTTTTCATGTACTTCTAGCCCGATATGGTGAGTGCTTATACATCTCCAACCCGATATGGTGAATATATGCACATGATTCAACCCTATACACCTTGTAAAGGTGAGAGCAAGATACTCTTAGAAGTGATGAGTGTAACACCAAGTAATGGTATGGCTAATACCTTGATAGGTGAAATGCCTAGAGTGGTTGATAATGGTCAACCCTATATCAACAATGCCTTAACTCGAGATGAGTCCATATCGTTGGCAATGGTTGTATATTCTAAGGGAGTGACAATGCCCAATACATTACATGATAAATGTGATAAACCGGTGAATAAAGTATTAGGATGGGAATACCCTAATACAAGCTAAGTAGATGAACTCAAGTAAGATAAAGGTGTTGAGGGAAGTGATACATCAAGATATGATAGATGTCACACCCAACACCCCAATAATGATATACCTTGATATGTTATAAGTCCAATATAATTGGATGTGTGACATGTGAAATGTGCCATGTCAATTGCTACACTGAGATGTAATGCACTTTGATGAATATAGTCTAACATGCCTTATGAAAAGGTTAATCCAAACCTATAAACTATGATGTAATCATGTTCTGGAAAAGATGAGAGAGAAACTCATACTGTGTGTTGATAATTCATTTAAGGATGAATGATGAGAATAAATAAGTATGATTGAATACTTATGTAATCCATATTGATTCTTTGCTATGTGAAACCCTAATACAGGGTAATGCTATGTGAAGTCTTAAAACAGAGTAATCCTATGTGAAGCCCTAATACAGATTGATGAGTTATGAATGTAATAAGATAATCCTTGTTTTGTATGGTGCTGATATGAAAGAGAGACCATGAACCTTAAAGAGGGAGTAGTGGTATTACTTAGTGTTGCATGGTACTGCTATATAATTGTTATCATGAGTACTAAACACGCATGTATGTTGAGATAATGAGCATAGCCAGGTATGGGCTATAATGCACTATATACTAAAAATGTTTCATAGGCCTTATAAGCCTTCATATGCTTTATTGCTTAGTGAGAAGTAATCTAAAAACTTATGAGCCCTGTGTGCCATATGATGTTTTACTTATTGAAATTGGTTATGGCTTCATAAGCCATAACGTGCCTTGTTTCCTATTAAGGGGTAATAAAAGCTGATATGAGCTTTGTGAACTATGTGTAATACTTTGTGTAGCAAGATTCATAATGTCCTTGGTCAGATGACCTGAAGGTATGAAGTTACCTAATAAGTGGTAAATAGTATCCTATGATGAGATATGGGTTCAAATACCCAGATTCTATAATCATGATGACGAACTTGTTAAGAAGTGGAAATGTACTTGATAAGTTGAGGGATTAAGATCCCAATACTTTGTGAAAAGAGTATGGCTACAGGCCATGACTCCACAATGACAAGGCCATGCATTAGATATATGATCTAAGCCTGAAAGGATAAATGTTATACATGTTCTTCATATTCCTTAAAGGATAAGTGACATGTTGCTCTTCCAAGTTATAGCTGCAATGTTTTAGATAAGAATGATATTCTAATATGTTAAACATTGAATTAATGGATGTTAAACAAATATGATTCCTATGTTCATACTTATCTTCTTAAGCTGCAATAATAATGTTACTGGCAGAGAAGTTATATCTCTCGCTGGGGCAATTTACAATTGTCTCACCCCCGTGGGAACCACATTTTTAGGTGGACGCGGACGAGGAGGCAGGAATCCTTCAGTAAGTGAAGGACAACAACAACAACAGGGACAGGAGTGAAGTCTCAGGTGGAGACACTGGCTGTTACGCCTTGTTTAGATGTATATAGAGTCCTATGTGTCATCTCTGTACTCTCAGGTCCTCGAAGTAGTAGTTAGTGCTTTTGAGATTTTGGCTTAGTGCCTCGAAATTTTATAATGCTTATAATTTTCAGAAAAAGATGATACATGACATGTACCTTTAAACCAGAATGTAAATGTGTTACTTTGGTTCTATGTGAGAAAGTTTTCTTTTGATGGATCTCTTGATAAAAAGGTTTTAATTTTAAGTGATTTTCGGTAATCCGCTGCTTAGTGAACGCTTCTGCTAATTTAATAAAATTTTATTCGAATGAAGCATCACAATTAAGTGGTATCATAGCTCTAGGTTCTCTGAGTCTACAGAGACATAGGACTAAGGTAGTAGAGTCAGTTCTAGTGTCATCTAGTGTATCTGATAGTGTCTTCTGTTTATATAGGAGGAGAAGAACTTGAAGATGACTGGGCCACATGAGGAGTTTACTGCAGAAAGTAGCAATGCTGCACAAAGAAGAGGTACAGGGGAGCAGGCAAGAGAAGAACGATTGCCTGAGAACCCTCTAGCTAATCCAACTATGATAAGAAATCCTTCCTTAGGTAATACTGTTGAGGAACTTAGGGAAACTATAATGTATTTAGTAGATCGAGCACTAGCAGTGCAAACTAGATTACCAGCCCCCAATGATGATGTCTTGGATCTCAACAGTGTGGCATCCAACTTATAAAAGCATGATTTACTTAAGCGGAAGCGAATCATTTGTAGCGGATTACTAAAAATCACTAAAAACTAAAACTTTTTGCAAAGAGATCCACACATAGGACATCTTTTTCATCAAGAACCAAAGTATAATATTTACATTCTGGCCCATAAATACACAACATGTATCATCTCTTCTCGAGGATTACAACATCAGCTGCACTACTCAACATTAAATACAGACAACATAAAACCTCAAGGCATCAAGCCAAAATCTTAGATCAATTCATTAAAAACAATGACTACTGACTCCGAGGACCTGAGTGTACAGAGACGACACATAGGACTTTCTAACTATATGACTTGACAGTCAGGGCCTCCACCTGAGATCTCACTACTATCCAGGCTGTTGCTTTCCTTTTCCTATAAAAGAGTATATGCTTCTCTGTCCACGTCCACCTAAAAATGTTGGATCCCACAGGGGTGAGACAATTATAAATTGCCCCAGCGGGAGATATAACTCTCCGCCAAAACATTGTTATTGTAGTTTAATGATATAAAGTTGGGTAGAGGATAAGTAGTTTAAAGCATTCTCATCTTTGAAAGCATTGCAACTATTTATGATAGAGCAATATATCATTTATTCTTTTAATTAAGGAATAGGAATGACATGTATATCATTTATCCATCATATTATACCATCATATCAAACTTTTCTTGTGACACTCATTAACTTGACAATGCACCCATGAAACATTCTTGTTTCAATCTGTTGGACTTAGCCAATCTGCTAAATAGATAAGGAATTACATCTACCATGTACTCATATATCATTAATACATGCATTGGGTTATTACCAATCCTGTATTATTAATACAGGCATTGGACTACTACCGATCCTGTATCATCATTACAGGCATTGAGCCTCTGTCAGGTATTGGACTCTTCCAAACCTGATTACACCGCCAGGCATTAGACACTACCAATCCTAATTTCACAGCCAGGCATTTGACTTTAACCAATCCTGATTATAGGCATTACACCTCTGCCATGTATTGGACTTCTCCAAACCTGATTACACAGCCAGGAATTGGACTTTAACCAACCCTAATGACACAACCAAGCATTGGACTTTAACCAATCCTGATTACATGCATTACACCTCTGCCAGGTATTGGACTTCTCCAAACCTGATTACACAGCCAGGCATTGGACTTTAACCAACCCTGATTACATAGCCAGGCATTGGACTTTAACCAACCCTGATTACACAGCCAGGCATTGGACTTTAACCAACCCTGATTACATAGCCAGGCATTGGACTTTAACCAACCCTGATTACACAGCCATGCAGTGGACTCTAACCACTCCTGATTACAGGCTTCATGCCTTTGCCAGGTATTGGACTCTAACCAATCCTGATTACACTTCCAGGCAATGGACTTTAACCACTCCTGATTTCACAGCCAGACATTGGACTTTAACCAACCCTGATTACAGGTATTACACCTCTGCCAGGTATTGGACTTCTCCAAACCTGATTACATGGATCATGGAATATAAATTCCTTTGACCCATCATTAATCATCTTGGTGCCTCTTACTATGCTACAATTGTTCTCATGGCTCATAAAGCCCATAAAGCATCTTGTCACCTCTCATTAGGCAACATCTAATCATATGGCTCATAGGTTCATTCAACATCTTGTCACCTATCACTAGGCAACAAAATCATTTTATCTCATGTAATATAATAGTAACACCACTATTTCCTTAATAGGGTTAGGGCTTGCTATTCACATCACTTTGGGGTTTCTCATGTCCCATTACCCAATTTAGGGTTAGGGTTTTCCCATCTCTCATTGCTTAGGGTTTCATGCTCACATTATTAGTTCAGCTCTAATATATTACTTCACACCTCTAGGAGCATTCAAATATATCATAAGTATATGCTTATGATCACTATTCTCATCATATATCATTAATGATCAACAATTTAAGGCATGAGTTCATTTCTCATCCTTATCATGGTATGATTACATCATACTCATTGATTTGGCTTAACCCCATTCTCAAAGTATATTAATCAACATTTATCACAGTACATTGAGTTCATTATATCTTTATTGTAACAATTGCTTAACACACACTTCATGTGTTTCTTATCCAAGAATAGTGGATTAGAGGTTCATCAAGGAATGCCTACCCTGAAATGCTGAATGTGATATCTATCATGTCTTGATGTATCACTTTCTTTTCATTCCCATCTTACTTAAATTAATCAACTAACCTTGTATTAAGGTATTTCCCTCTTAATACTTCATCCTGTAACTTGTGACTTTCATCATATGGTGCATAGGTTACACATTAGAATTGTCCAACTATCTTTAATGATATGGACTTATCTAATGGTTAGGCATTATAGAATATATGATAAACCATTATCCACCACTTTAGATATTCCAACTCTTAGGATGTTATCCACATCATTATTTAGTATTGCATACATCATTCCTAAGAGTTTCATGTCCTAATCATTATAATGTATGTAGGGTTGTTACACATGCATAAAGTTGGATATATAAGGATCTAGGCATCATCTTGTTTCTTAGACCCTTATTCATTAGAATAACCACATTACCATTCATATGGTTCATCTAACTTACCCTACATAGTTGTAACATTCTCATCTCACTTGATTATATTAGCCACACCCCACTTTAGTATATTGGCTAATACACCATCACTAGGGTTTCACATATCATGGTATCATTACATGGCATCATTCTGGATTGAGTCTTACATCACATCATTCCATTAGGGATTCTATATGACATCATTCTAATTTATGGATTCATATGGTGTTACTCTAGATCAAAGTTTCTCATTCCATAACCCACAATTAGGGTTTACTATTCACTTCAACTAGGGTTTCTCATAACATCACCCTTAATTAGAGTTTCTCATGGATTCACCCTCAATTAGGGTTTCTCATGTTATCATCCTAGTTTAGAGTCACAATATTACCCTTGATTTAGGTTACATCTAATATTGCCCTAGATTTGGGTTAGGGCTCAACAACCTTCTTGAGTAGGGTTTCATGATCTCTTTATTAAGGATCATACCCTAGTTACTTATTCATTCACGTTGAAGGTGTTGAAGCTTATCCATTACATGATTATCATTCATGCAGGAAATCCTCTCTCTCATCCTCTATAATATGATACTACTTCAGACTTAATTTAGACTAAGTCAACTTAGCTTGAATGAAGAATTGACACTTAATCCATTATGTCACTACTTTCATGATCATTAGAGATTAATTGTTCAAAGATTACTAATCACCCTATCTTATTAAGGGTACAATTATTATAATCATCCTTGGCTTACATCATGCAATTGTTCAATTTAAACAATTGACCTTTAACCACTTTAAGTGTTCATACGGTTTGGTTAATTAACTTCCAAACGATCTTGGTCCTTTAGAACCCAAACGGTTTTGACCAATCAGACCTCAAACGGTCTTGCTTGGAATACCTTCAAACGGTTTAAGACCATTTAGACCTTCAAACGGTCTTGGTCACATGGTTTGAAACTGTTTGGTAAAGTAGCACTTGAAACCGTTTGACAAATTAAGTACTTGAAACCGTTTGCTAAAGCACTCATGAGATCGATTGGGACTCAAACGGTTTGGGATCGTTTGGTCCCAAACGGTCTTGAGCCATTTGGACTCAAACGGTCTTGAGACCGTTTGGTCCAAACCTCCTCAAAACTGAATGGACCAAAGATGGTCTCAACCACTCAAACTGATTTAGGGTTTCCAAGATTGATTCCCTTATTGATTAAATTCATATAATCACTCATCAATTGAACCTAACACCATACTTCAATTGAACTTAATAAATCATCCTTCAAATGATTTAACCCTCATTTGATCATCAATTAGGGTTTTTAATCAATTGGATTAGGAATTGAAATCAATGAACCTTCAATATTAGTCATTGTATTATTAATCACTTTGAAACTATTGGACCATTATTCAAATTAGACATGGCCTGACCTCAAACGGTCTTGAGGTCGTTTGGATGACCTCCAAATGGTCTTGAGACCGTTTTCCCATCAATTCATCAAAATCCATGACCTCCAATTAGGGTTTGGGTCATTGGATTGATCATCAAATCAACACTTAATTGCATTTCAATTTGGTATCTCTAGCCCTTCCAAAACTCAACCATACTTAACCCTAGACCTAAAAACGGTCTTGGGTGACCCTCAAACGGTCTTGATACCATTTAGGTGATCCCAAAACAGTTTTGAAACTGTTTGGGTTAATCAACCCAAAGTTCCAAGTCAATTGATTATGAAATCAACACTTAACTCGATTAGGGTTTGATGATTGATTGTTCTTCAACTCATGAACCAATTGGAACTAATCAATTATAATTAGTGGGTCATTAACCAACATTATTATCAACAAATCTCCAAATGGTCAACCCTGGTCAACACCTCCAAATGGTTTGAAACCGTTTGCCCTCAAACGGTTTGATGAAACCGTTTCCTTTCAAACGGTTTGAAACCGTTTTCTCCCAAACGGTTTGTGAAACCGATTGAGCAACTTTGTTGAAACCGTTTGCACTTGATATTTGGGGAGGTGTGTTCTTAGGATGATGTCATCATCATCAATATCTAAACTCACAAAATCTGCTGTGATTTCCATGGAGATTGCATCAATCAACCAAATCAATTATTGTGAATGAAGAAATGATCATTATTTGATAAGGAATTAAATGCAATAACAAAATCAAGATTCAAGTTATAAAACCCGCCTCCAATTGAGCTCCAAAGCTCCAAGATCATGGTAACAATGGTGTATGAAGCTTTTGCAGCTCCCCCTAGGCTCGTCCTCAAGCTTTTGGGTGAAAAGATTGGCTAGGGTTGAAGATGGGGTGAAGAAAAGAAGAAATCAATGATTTATTTTCGATTTCCACCATGGAATCAAGGGGAGAAGAGGTCAAGAACCTTACCAACAGGTTGGGGGTCGTCCTCCTGGTCCTCCCACGCTCCTTGGTTGGTTTCAAGAAAAGGGAAGAGGTGGGTTCCAAAAAAGCCTTTGTTTTGGCTAGGAAAGGGTCTTTTTATAAGAAATTCAATGAGAGAGAAAATGTTTTATAAAAACCTTTTAATTCCAAAATTATTGCCGCCTTATCCCCCTTGATTTCTTGTATGAAAAGGCATATATATCCCCACAGAGCTCCCTTCCATTATCCAAGAATTAAGGGAAAAGAAATTAAGCACCTTAACCCTTATAATAGTAATTTCCATATTTGAGTGGAAATTCTTTTTCTAATAATAATGGTGAGTGGAGTCTTCACCTTCTTGGGATATACTCGTACCTTTGCAAGGATCAAGGATGTACATAAAAATCTGAATCCAACCATATTAATTTTGTTTGAATGCCCCTCAATTATTTTATTTATTTTTGCATTAAATTGAATTAGGGTTCCAATTAGGCTTAAATCTTGATTATTTTAATATCAATATCCTCTCTCCTCCAACTTAATTCAAATGAGGCGCCCCTCTCATTTTCTTTGCTCTAAATGATGTAAAGAAACATTAGGGACCTTATTGAAGTGGTAATTTGCATATTGAACCCAAGGTTTTGGGTAAATTGCACATAACACCAAAACTGGGTTTTAATGCACAAACATTGTCCAACAAGCTCTATCTTGGTGCCCAAGCTTGTGGAAACCATACCACTACATAATATTCATTTTTATGATGTCTCAACATCATAGGAACATATTATCATGTAAATTTTGCAAGTTAACCCCTTAACTTGGGTAATTTGCACATTAGTTCAAAATAAGCAAACATTGCTTCAACATTGTTCAAACAGGACCAAAATTGAAACATAAGTTCCTCATGAGCCCTAATTACTTTTCACAAGATAAGATTAAGCGTATAATCATATTTATTAATCAAAACACCTAGGGTTAAAGCATATCCCATGTCAGGGATGTTACAAACAAGGTATGTAATCAACATCAGCAGGTTGAAGCAAAAGGAAATGATGAAGTTCTGGACTTAAATCGAGTCCATGCTCAACCTCAGCCTATTGAATGAATACATAGTGATGGAGGGAATATGTTACAAACTGAAATCAGGGCCTGTCACAAGTGTATGAAACATGGACATATCAGAAGGTATTGCCCAGAGAAGAAAAGTAAGGTGATGATTGAGAAAAGGCATATCCAAATTCAAGGACAGAGGCCTAGTAGTCCCAAAAAGGGAAAGACTTTGGTATCACCAGTGCAACCAGAGCCTAGTGCATCAAGGCAATGGTTATCCAGAAAGGGTAAAGAACCTTCTAGATCATATTTAGCACCCAAAATTTGCTACCAATGTAGACAGGTAGGACATCTGGCAAGAGATTGCTCAGCCAGAAATGTTATGGTGAATCAACCTCTGAGGCAAAATTAGCCTGAGGCAGTGAATCAATCACAAATCATGACAGGTTAGACAAAGTAATGACATTTTACTATATCTTTTTATGGTTTCCTGGGCTAAATAAGAAAGTAGTTGCTTCTGAACTACCTTTGACTAGTCCTATAAGGACATAAGGGAGATGAGAATTTACATTTTTACTCAGTGCTCCTTAAAATGCTTTACAATCTCTCTTATCTGTGTAATGAAAGATGAGATATATAAGTGATGCCTGAAGAAAATTCAAGAATGAAAAAATCCTGTGTGTATGATGATATGAAGAGTGAGGAACATGATAGTAAATAAAGTGCATACTACCTAATCCCACAATACTTATATACCCTAGACATGTATATGATTATTGGAGATAAGGCAAGTATGGAACTCTTAGATTGTTATCTTTCTAATTACTCTGATCAAGTATTCATTTTGAAACAATCTAGAGAGTATAACGAAATTAAATAGGAAGAGCTAAGTGAACTTTCCCAAATAAATTGCTTAGTGAACTTTCTTAGTGAACTACTTAGTGAACTTTCTCTGTGAACTACTTAATGAACTTTCTCAGTGAATTTTCCCAAATAAACTACTTAGTGAACTTTCTCAATGAACTACTTAGTGAACTTTATCAGTGAATTTTCCCAAATAAATTTCTTAGTGAACTTTCTCAGTGAACTACTTAGTGAACTTTCTCAGTGAACTACTTAGTGAACTTTCTCAGTGAACTACTTAGTGAACTTTCTCAGTGAATTTTCCCAAATAAACTGCTTAGTGAACTTTCTCAGTGAATTTTCCCAAATAAATTGCTTAGTGAACTTTCTTAGTGAACTACTTAGTGAACTTTCTCAGTGAACTACTTAGTGAACTTTCTCAGTGAATTTTCCCAAATAAATTTCTTAGTGAACTTTCTCAGTGAATTTTCCCAAATAAATTTCTTAGTGAACTTTCTCAGTGAACTACTTAGTGAACTTTCTTAGTGAATTTTCCCAAATAAACTACTTAGTGAACTTTCTCAGCGAACTACTTAGTGAACTTTCTCATTGAATTTTCCCAAATAAACTACTTAGTGAACTTTCTCAGGAACTACTTAGTGAACTTTCTCAGTGAATTTTCCCAAATAAATTGCTTAGTGAACTTTCTCAGTGAACTACTTAGTGAAATTTCTCAGTGAATTTCCCCAAATAAATTGCTTAGTGAACTTTCTCAGTGAACTACTTAGTGAACTTCTCAGTGAACTACTTAGTGAACTTTCTCAGTGAACTTTCCCAAATAAAAGAAATACTGTGTGTGTGTATTTTTGGTGGTAATAAAAGATAAATGATTATGATAAGGATGAGATGTGTTCTCAACACATATAATGAATACCAAAGCAATGTATTTATGTTGATTACCTATATTAGCCAACTGTGAAATCAATCTTGTTACTTAAAATAATATGGACAACATATGTTAGGGGTTTATGCTCTGCATAAACATAAACATTGATAAGGCTGAACTAATGGAAGGAACTTTGTGTGGATTAAAGATCTATGGTAACTCCATGACATTAATATGTTATGTAGAGACTTGATGGTATGATAAATGATTAAAAAATTATCTCTCCTTTTTCTTGGGATTTCAGGGACGAAATCCTTATTAGGGGTTTATAACTGTAACGACCCTGACCTGGGTTATGAGGTAACCCCATTTGTTTTGGATAATAAATTTGCTTAGAACTTTAATATAATCCTCTAAGGTGTTTTGACATCATGTGAAACACTTATGTTTCAAGTTTGGTCCCGATTGAATGTTGTTTGAGTAATTTTCCTTTGTTTTGGACCAAAGTGCAATTTACCCAAAGAGATGAATGATGTCACATGTTGAATGTACCCCATGTGTTTTAGCATCATAAGAGATGAATGATGCAAAGTGGTGGCTTGTGGAAAGCCTAAATTCCAAGTTTGAACTTGTTTGAACAATGCTGGTGCATTGTGCACCAATTTTGGTACAAATTGTAATTTACTCAAAATGTGGGGTTGATATGCAAATTAACACCTCTAGAGTGTCCCTACTCCCTCATAGTATCATATAGAGGAGATATAAAGAAGGAGACACCATGTTTGATTCCATTATGAATGATGGTAATATTGGTGAAGAAATGACCAAGAAAAAGGGTTGAATTTGAAAGCTTAACTTGAGTCGTATCAAGTTGAAAAGCTTATATATGAGTGCCTATCGGCCATGGAGCCCAACGAGGTGTCCCATATCGTTTTGTGAACTCTTGGAAAAGTCCATATCGTTCAAAGCACCTCAAGGAGGTCAGTTGTGTCGAGTTACAACTTCCTTAACAAAGTTGTATCGGGTTGTGCAAAAAGTGATAAATTAATTGATATATCTTATTCAAAGGGATAAGTAATGGACGAATTTGCATCTCTAGATGATCCTAAACCATTTTACAATAAAAGATAAATGTATATGCATGCATGTACACGTGCCATCCATGCATGGACACGTGGCACCTACTAGCTCAAAATGATGACACCTCATTTTTACCTTCCTTCATGAGCAATAAGTATATATACCCCTAGTTTCACCCCTTAGTGCAATATTGTGACCCTTACCACCCTCCTACCCTAAGGTATCATGCATAGATATCCCATATCGTGAATGGATTCTGTGGTATCGTGCATAGGCCTTGGGATATCGCCCATTGCAAGAGCATATCGGCCAAGTAGGTGAAATTGGCCATATAAGGTGATATCGGCCAATAGGGTGAAGAGTTGAGTGGCATATCGTGCAAGTGAGTGTCATATCATTCAAGAGGGGTGGCATATCGTGCAAGGACACTAGTGTATCGTGCAAAGGTTTTAAGGAGCTCAAATCTTAACTCTAAGGTGAGCCATAGTTGTCTTCAAGCTTGAATTGAAGCATTGAACTAGGGTTATGATCTACCTTACTTTTCTTCTTCATCCAATTGCTTATCCATGGTGATTCCTTGTATATGAAAGAGTTATGAACGAGCCTTGGAATTTTCATAAGTCATATTCAACCTTAGTAACGTAGAGCTTTGGAGCTTGGAGCTTTGAAGTGGTTCTTAAGGCGGGTTATATAACTTGAACTCAGTCATGTTATTATTCATCACCTAAATTTCTATACTTAGTGAAATACTTTTAATTCTGAAATTTCCTGAAATAGTTGATGAAATTATGAGTTCTAGTAACTGCTTAGACCTGTTTCCATGAATTATATCAGTTAAAAAAAGGTCTAGAGCTTGAAGAAGATGGTGTCACTTTGTAAAAGTGATATCGGGCTCAAGCATATATACAAATAGCTCTAACCCAATATGATGATGTACCTACTTCACTAAAATGATATGGACATGATTGTATACCTTCTTGCACGATATGGAGGTGTATTATACACCTCTTGCATGATAGGAAGTCTATTATAGACTCCATGCACGATACAAGGTCAATTGTATACTTGTAAGATGACAAGAAACCCTAATTTGGGTAACCCGATATAAGCGAAGAGTAACAAGTGCTAATGCACGGTATGATCATACGATACATCATTGGTACTTAGTATCATCAGGCCTACATGACCTTGCAAGACATGTTTGCATGACACATGACCTTGCACGATAAGGTTGCACGATACACAACCCTAGACAACATGGTAGCCCGACATGGTGATGAGTTGATACCTCTTATACATCATGGGTGACACATATATGTACCATGTGCTCGACATAATCAACCCTAACCCGACATGGATGGTGTTCATACACCTCTAGTCCGATATGGATGGTTTTCATGTACTTCTATCCCGATATGGTGAGTTCTTATACATCTCCAACCCGATATGGTGAATATATGCACATGATTCAACCCTATACACCTTGTAAAGGTGAGAGCAAGAGACTCTTAGAAGTGATGAGTGTAACACCAAGTAATGGTATGGATAATACCTTGATAGGTGAAATGCCTATAGTGGTTGATAATGGTCAACCCTATATCAACAATGCCTTAACTCGAGATGAGTCCATATCGTTGGCAATGGTTGTATATTCTGAGTGAGTGACTAATGCCCAATACATTACATGATAAATGTGATAAACCGGTGAATAAAGTATTAGGATGGGAATACCCTAATACAAGCTAAGTGGATGAACTCAAGTAAGATAAAGGTGTTGAGGGAAGTGATACATCAAGATATGATAGATGTCACACCCAACACCCCAATAATGATATACCTTGATATGTTATAAGTCCAATATAATTGGATGTGTGACATGTGAAATGTGCCATGTCAATTGCTACACTGAGATGTAATGCACTTTGATGAATATAGTCTAACATGCCTTATGAAAAGGTTAATCCAAACCTATAAACTATGATGTAATCATGTTCTGGAAAAGATGAGAGAGAAACTCATACTGTGTGTTGATAATTCATTTAAGGATGAATGATGAGAATAAATAAGTATGATTGAATACTTATGTAATCCATATTGTTTGCTATGTGAAACCCTAATACAGGGTAATGCTATGTGAAGTCTTAAAATAGAGTAATCCTATGTGAAGCCCTAATACAGATTGATGAGTTATGAATGTAATAAGATAATCCTTGTTTTGTATGGTGCTGATATGAAAGAGAGACCATGAACCTTAAAGAGGGAGTAGTGGTATTACTTAGTGTTGCATGGTACTGCTATATAATTGTTATCATGAGTACTAAACACGCATGTATGTTGAGATGATGAGCATAGACAGGTATGGGCTATAATGCACTATATACTAAAAATGTTTCATAGGCCTTATAAGCCTTCATATGCTTTATTGCTTAGTGAGAAGTAATCTGAAAACTTATGAGCCCTGTGTGCCATATGATGTTTTACTTATTGAAATTGGTTATGGCTTCATAAGCCATAATGTGCCTTGTTTCCTATTAAGGGGTAACAAAAGGTGATATGAGCTTTGTGAACTATGTGTAATACTTTGTGTAGAAATATTCATAATGTCCTTGGTCAGATGACCTGAAGGTATGCAGTTACCTAATAAGTGGTAAATAGTATCCTATGATGAGATATGAGTTCAAATACCCAGATTCTATAATCATGATGATGAACTTGTTAAGAAGTGGAAATGTACTTGATAAGTTGAGGGATTAAGATCCCAATACTTTGTGAAAAGAGTATGGCTACAGGCCATGACTCCATAATGACAAGGCCAAACATTAGATATATGATCTAAGCTTGAAGAGAGTTAATGCTGTGGTAATGATTCTGTAATGAATAAATGTTATACATGTTCTTCATATTCCTTAAAGGATAAGTGATATGTTGCTCTTCCAAGTTATAGCTGCAATGTTTTAGATAAGAATGATATTCTAATATGTTAAACATTGAATTAATGGATGTTAAACAAATATGATTCCTATGTTCATACTTATCTTCTTCAGCTGCAATAATAATGTTACTGGCGGAGAAGTTATATCTCTCACTGGGGAAATTTACAATTGTCTCACCCCCGTGGGAACCACATTTTTAGGTGGACGCAGATGAGGAGGTAAGAATCCTTCAGTAAGTGAAGGACAACAACAACAGCAGCAGGGACAGTAGTGAAGTCTCAGGTGGAGTCACTGGCTGTTACGCCTTATTTAGATGTATATAGAGTCCTATGTGCCGTCTCTGTACTCTCAGGTCCTCAGAGTAGTAGTTAGTGCTTTTGAGATTTTGGCTCAGTGCCTTGAAATTTTATAATGCTTGTAATTTTCAGAAAGAGACGATACATGACATGTACCTTTAAACCAGAATGTAAATGTGTTACTTTGGTTCTATGTGAGAAAGTTTTCCTTTGATGGATCTCTTGATAAAAAGGTTTTAATTTTAAGTGATTTTCAGTAATCCGCTTCTTAGTGAACACTTCTGCTAAGTTAATAATGTTTTATTCGAACGAGGCATCACATTTATAGTGTTAGGATATATGTAAACATGCATAAATGGTTGAAATGGTATCTAATGAGCTTAATATTTGTAATGGGATAAGAAATAGTCTTTTCATGTAACTAGAAATGATTAATTTGCCATTATTATAGTTAATGTGACATTAATGGATTTATTGAATAATTACTTAACATAACCTATTTCATGTGAGATAATATAATATAACTTTGTTGGTGAAAATATGAGATCATTAGGACTCTAAATTCTAAATATTGAGGATAATGATAATATATAATAATAGACAATGAAATAATTGGCATAAATCTTAATAGTACTAAAACTCATACTAGAAAATCTCAAACCTAAATCTAATCCTAAAATCAAATTAGTTAGGTCCTATTTAGCCTAGGTGCATATTTCCCACTTAATAGGACAATGTTGATGCCATAATTTGATTAAAAAGGATAATTATCTTAAATATGACATCCTTATCTAAGTTGGACTTTGTATAGATGGATTTAGATCGATGTTTGACCATCAAACTGTTGATTTCCTAGATTTCATAATGATACTAGGTCACACATGTCTTTTTTTGGTTTACTTAAATTACACAATTGATTTTGATGTCACACTAGTTATATTTCTATGTTCGCCTATGGTTTTCTATTGTCACACAAAGCCTTATTTTCCCAATCTGGACTGAACCAAGATCTGTGGCATGCTTTTTCTCTTATATGATTCCTGAGGATATCAAGACTCTATAGTTCAGTGATGACCTTTGTCATTTCTCTCTCTCTTCTCACTTCTCCTCTCCCTAAAGTCTCATTCCCTCCATGATCCTCACACTTCGTCAAGCATTTTAACCCTTGGTTCGATGGTGATTCTCCATCCTGAGCTCTCAGTCAATTAAGGAGCTCCTCACTCCCCTGTTTCCAATCCCCATCATGATTCCTCACCTCGACATGTTCCCTCACCTATATATAATGATTTCAACACATCTGAGAAATCCACTTTGTAAGACCCCTAAACTTTCTTAATGAGTTGAATAAGCTTAATTATCATAATTTAATTCTTAAAACTCTAATATACCCTTTTGATATTCTTTGAAATCATAATACAAGCTTAAGTTTCAAATTTGGTCTAATTTGGACACTGTTTGAGCAAGTTATGCAATTTTATGCACATTTTGGAGTTTTCTACAAATTACCCAATTGAGAGGTTTTTCTTTGCAATTTATCACTTGTATTATGTTCCTTGGATATTCTCTCATCATTCTTGAGCTTTTTGATCCATGGGGGTACCCATTTAAACCTTGGTTTGAAGGTGTTTTCTCCAAGGGTATTTTAGGGTTTACCCCTTCATGGATGAGCTACCTTTAGTAGCTATCAACTAGTGAGTTATTTGTTTTGTTTGAAAATTCAAGAAATGAGGGATAAACATGTCTCTATGGACAGTGGGGGAGCTGATTGTGTGTGTGCTTGTATACTCTTAATAGTTTAAGGCCATGGACACTTGGAAAGATACTAGAACTTCAACCTTTTCTTTTTCTTTATCTTAAAGTTTCATATACTTATCCCTAAGCACAAAAAAAAGCCATTTTCTCTCCACAACTTTCCTCCTTCTACAAATCTCGTCCTCCCTCTGTGCTGCTACAAATTTCCTATCCAAGGAAGAAGAAAGAGGGGGAGCTTCTTGGAAAAGGAATCTAGGGTTGCAATTGACTTCCTTTTTGGGTTTAACAAGCTTCCTTCTAGTGATCTTGACCTAAAAGAGTAAGAATCCCATTATTTCCTCTGTTTATTTCTTTTTTATCCTTCCTCCTACCTTTATAAATTGCTCTAAAGCTCTAAAACCCTACCTTTCTTGCTCCTTATGCTTAGGGTTTGCTCATTTGATGAAGAGAGGTGCTAGATGAATGAGTTCACAACTTATGATTGGATTTTCTACCCTACCTGCTCATGTTTTCTTATTTTTGGGAGTTTATCTTCTCATTAGAGGAAAGTTTTATAACTTTCTTCACGTTTATTGCTTACCATAAGCTTTCTAGCTCATGTTCTTGCTTGAAAATGATGATCCATGCACTAAAAAGCTATGCTTGACTTGGATTTCGATTTTTATAATGTTCCCTATTATGATTTCAGTTCTAGATGAACCTGTGATCATGTGTATATTATTCCTAAGGTATAATATGACTTGGATCTGGTTGGTTTGACAACTTATGGTGCTAAGAACCTATCAACCAATGGTCAATTTTAGGGTTTTAAGCTGATTTCTTCTATAAACCCATGACCCGATGATGGTACCATTGCAACAACCCTATGGTGTTGTCTTCACGACAAATGATGGTCAGGATCAAATGTATCAGATTATGGTGACAACCTATGGTCATCCCCTTAGGTCAGGTTTTGGATCAATTAGAAGTTTAATGATCGACCATTATGTACCCTACTAATGTTATCAATCAATGATGACATTGGCTTAATATTTGATGCTGATTAATGAATATAGTGTTGATCTAACAACCTATGGTGACTTAATGGTCACTAATGATGGTGGATCAGGTGTCTACAACCTATGGTGAGTTAAGCATTATAGTTGTAGCATCAATTAAGCCTTAGACCAATGGTTTCTTGGGTCACTTGATGCAATGGTTGGACCTATATTGTTATTGATGGTTTTAACATATGAACTTGACCCAATGGTCTAGATCTAATGTTTATTCCTATAATAAATTGGAATGATGGCTAATGTAATATGTTGGTCCTAATAATGTGATTTATATGGTTTCCTTTATACGATCACCTTAAGGATCTTACTTGTTGACAATGGATGGCTTGTTTTAAATGAACAATCAATTGTGGGTTTTACCCTACTCTCAATGGAACTTTTTGTGTTGTTAATCAAGGGATGTCTAGGGTTAATTGGTGACTCTTTCTAGAGAAAAATCAAGGACTTCATAGGTGGTTTATTGAAGGTGTTTACTTATGTAAACAACCAATGGTCTTACCTTTTAAACATCCAATGGTTCTAGGTGACATTGTGGTATGGTGATATGGGTTGAATGATGATGGAACAAATGGAGGGTTACCCTTAATAAGGTAGTCTTACCTATTCACTCATATGAATAGAAGGGATGATAACCATATTGTGTTGATATGTAACCCTAATGAGGTATAGCTTGTTATACCTAGCTTTAATATAACTAAATGATGGTAATTGGGTATGAATAGTCCTTGAATGACTAATACAATCATGGAGTACTCTGTTACTGTTGTTGAAACCCTAGTATGCTATAACCCGATGGTTACGCCTTGATTTATGTGTGGGTTCATACTTGAGAATGGTATGGAATGTGATGGTGATGCTTCACCTTATGCATCCATGATCCAATGGGGATGTCGTGAGTTAGGGTTTGGGTACGAGTGCTGATTAGTAACATTAATATAATTTATCCTGTGAACCTAACTCTAATGCAAATAGATAAAGATGAGTATTCATGTTTAACATTCTTATATGATGTAATGATGGTGGAATAACCTCCTTAATATGATCATAACCTTGATATGTTAATTGGTGGTTATCATAGCCACATGGTTGATACTTTCTTATGCTAAACATGTGCATTATGAATATGATGAGGGTTAATCATATCTAGATTCCTTGCATGTTGATGTAATAAAGGAATGTTCTTAATGTTAATATAACCCTGCTATTATTGTTTATGAATATCTCCTGGCTCATTAATGCAATATTGTGTTGATCTGGTGTATTATATGTAAGTGATGTTGTTAAGCCTTGTTATAAGGCATGTAAAGATAATGATGATCTTGCAGGGAATAGTATGATGGTCTTAATGACCTTTGGGCATGGTTGAGCCCTAAATGAGGTGTAATCCTCTTGTGTTGATAAGGGTTGATACCCTATGATATTGTGAAAAGGATTTTATATCCTGCGATAGTATGATGGTCTTAATGACATTTGGGCATGGTTGAGCCCTGAATGAGGTGTAATCCTCTTGTGTTGATAAGGGTTGATACCCAGTGATATTTTGAAAAGGATTTATATCTTGTGATAGTATGATGACTAATGTAGCCTCATGAATGGTAAGTGAATAGCACCATGTGATGATGAGATGAGAAATTATGTTTCATATGTATTATATCTTTTGAATTTGTGATATTTATATGCTTTCTAGAAGTGAATTAGAGTTTGTATGTCCACTTGTTTGATGCAACCTTAATTCACCCAATAGGCATAACTAATCAAGTGCAACTCTAATCATGTAGCACCCTATGCCATAGATCCATCTGAGTGTCAGAACTTGCCAAATGGTGAAATGAGTATTCCTAAGGGAAATTTGGAGCGCATACTGATGAGTATGCGAGGTGCTTGTCATCATGAATTCAAGTGTTTAGGGAGGAAGACTGCGGTCATACCTAGCCCTTAGTTTGAGAACGGATGCGGTCATGTCTCGATGATTATATATGTGATGAGATTGGAGGACAACTGTGGTTGTACCTCAGATGGTAGGGTATGCGTACCCACCTCCTTTCACTAGTGCCGTGACTTGTACCAAGGACGGACTAGGCTGTTAGCAACTTGACCTTATGTGTCACTATGGCAGACCCATACTGATTGTGAGCGGAGAAGATCTTAGGAGTCGGGCTCTTCCTAGATCTTGTATGACACTAATTTTGACTTAGCAGTGGGTAGTTGGATTTTGAGTGGTATCCTCAAATTCCTCAAGGCATTATAAAAGATGTAAGATAGCCGTGTAGCATATCTATTTAGGGTTATATACAATGCTTTATATTGGATGATAACCCTTGTTTGATTTCTTTTCACTGAGATCATGTATAGTACAACACGAGATAATAGATATGCTTATGCTGTAGTTATGCTCATGTTGTAAACATGCTTACGTTGTCAAATATACTAACACTGATTGTTAAAATGCTACTACTAGCTATGTTTAATATTTCTAGCCATGCTTATGTAATTAGAAATTCTTAAACTACTAATCATGTTTATGCAATTAATTGTGCTATGATGTTAGTTCTACGTATGATATATATCTGTTCCCTTTATTTGAGATGCCAATATTGATAGCCATGTTATGTTACTAGACATATTCATGATGTCAGGGTTGCTTATGCTACTAGATTGCTTGTGCTGTTAGCAAGGAATATGATGATAGTCAGATTAATGATAATGACTGCTATTAGATGCAATTTGATGATATTTGAGTAGATATTTATCCAAAGAAATGGATTTATTTGTTATCTATATATGCATTGATGATCATAATTATTGCTAAGATTAATTGCTTAATCTGTTTAGCATACTTGAACTGTTCAATCTATTCAATTGATTATTAAATACTCCAACTGCTTAGTTATCTACTATTTAAAATGTTGTAATCAATAAGTGTTTTTGGAGGTTATATCTCTTACTGGGACATGGGTCTCACCCTTGTGGTTTGCCACATTTTTTTAGGTAATCGAAAGTGATGAAAACAAACATGTGTCAACAAGGAGGAGCTATAGTAATGAATCTGTGAGAAAGTTGATTAGATGTCTAGTGTGTCCTAGAGTCATCCCTGTACTCTCAGGTCCGGGTAGGAAAAGTTTGTATATGGTGTTTCAAGTGAATCAAAATTTTGTTAGCATGTTAATGTTTGTTTGTGTGGCATATACGAATATTGTTCTCTTGTGTATATATGTTGTGGCTATGGAAAGAGAACAATTTGTATCAAATTCTTATCATAGTATGGATATAAGAAAGATGTTGGGCTCTTATGCAAATGTTTCTGAGCTGGTGCTGACGTTGAAATGAGTTTTAATTTACCTATATTTTTGGGTATGTGATTAATTAGTGATCGATTGTGCTTTATGTTTTGCATAATCTCGTTTAGTGTAATGGGTTCTCACACACTTCATCTCATTTTATTGTCTTAGGCTCTATTCCCCAAGAGCATGGACTCCCTACCCAATCTACTTGTAGTGGCAAATCAAGATTCGGTGGAGGTTCCCTATCTCCAGGAACCCTTCCAACGACTTGGAATTTCTTCTTGTGTCTTTGCAAACCTACTCCTACCTTCAATTCCCATTGTTGATGTTTTCTCAAGTTTCCCCTTTTCACAAGCTGTTCTACCGTGTTGTGAAATTCATCTTGGACTTCATGATTTATCTCTTGGGTTTACTCGATTGTTTCCTGGTGCCCTCAGTTCAAGTTTTTGATCATCTTCAAGACTCCTTTTCCTCATTTGGTGGTTTTAGTTTACACCTCTAGAGCTCCTCCAGTGGGCCAGCCATGGTAGGGAGCACTGGTCAATGTTCTGGCCATCCTTGAGGTCTTGTTCTCAGGCTCGTTGGAACTGCCAGGATGTGATGAAGCTTTATGTTTTTTCTACTAGTGCTTTAGGTTGCTGGAGTTGCAAGTTTGGTATCCTTGCCCTCGAGTCTCAAGCGGCACCAACATGTTTCATCACGTGAAAAGTCATGAAGAAGATGAGTGTTGGCTGTTTCTCAGTTCTGCCCTTCTTGTGATTTTGATTTCATCACAATCATAATGGGTGATATGGTCTTTTTTCTAATGATTTCATTTGATACCACACATTTCTTTGATTGTAGATAAAGGACTTAGATGTCCTATCACACGTCAAGCTTGTGATGCGTGATGTGAGGGCAATCTAGTCTTTTGATTTTATTTATTATTGGAGAATTTCATTAAATAGTATAATCTTAGGTAATTCATAACTAATGCTCTGGTTATCATAAAATTATGTAAAAATGTGTTTTGGAATCATAAAAATCAACATTATCTGTTGGCATCAATTTCATAACCTAATTCCAATTTACTAAAAAGTTGAACTTTTAGGGTTTATAGATATACCCCCTAATTAATGGTTTGTATACCTAATGTGTTATTAGGTGAAAGTGCATTATCTAAATCTTGGGTTTGGACCCCAGAGCTTATACAAGTATCATTGAGTTATGTTGCATTCTCTTCTGATTCATATTGGACAATTATTTATTTTATCTCTCTCTCTTTTGGAATTGATTGTGACATATCGTCTTAAATGTCACATGTTTACATATAGTTGAACTGATTGGTTCAAAATCATGAAATTTATCTTACAAATTGTTGACAATGCAAATTGAATTTATATTATATAATCTTGTTCATACATACTCAATTTGCAACCCTGATTGCATTATTTCATCTTATTGATCCATATTCAACGGAAACCCTAATTTTCCAGGTGTTGGCCATGATAATATGATTGATCATGTTTATACCTCTTTATGATCTATTTTTCATTTGGAAAATATATTTTGATCTAACTAAACTTTCTTTCATCTCTATTTATACTGCATGTTTGGTTGGATAACTTGTATAATGTATAGACTAGGTGGTGTATGCCTATTGTGTATATTACCAACAGAAGGTGCATCTAGTGATTCCTGCCCGAACTTCATTGTTTTCTTCATACAACCTTTTTTGTCTTACTATATGAATATTTCTATTAATATCCAATTGGATGATTATATCTCTTTTGTTTGGGAATCCATGTTATATTATTTTTTGTCCCTTTTTCCCTAATATTGTCCAATCACTATTATATGTACCAACCAACTTTTATAATGATAACATCTACTTTCTCTTCTATTGTGGGGTATGCTTCCAACACCTAGGTATAGAGAAAAGAGTTGAGGACCACAACTGAACCAGACTCATCTAGTTGTAGATGATCGTTCTTGGGAGGTAGATTGAAGTGGTTGATTTACCCTTTGCATCTTATTTCCTATAGTTTCTTTTATGTATCCCCTGCGTGATGAAGATGCATTGTTAGACATGAATATAGCAGTAGTTAGATTTTTATTCCTCTGTTGCTACACTTTATGATGAATGATACATTACATATTTGAATCTTAGTCTTTCATACTTTGCAAAAACTTATTCTCAAATTTGGCATTGGATTATTTTCTATTATTCTTTTGAGTAAGTTGAGTGGCTCCCCTCTTGGGTTCCACTCATTACAAGTATGCTATTAGAGCCAAAGCAATCAATTATCTAACTATTTGAATCTCTATCTTCTTTAGGTTTTACCTTTCACATAGGTTCCTTATAGGATCCTTAGCTTATACATAAACTCACCAGACGAGATGCCTGCTCTATTTTCTATCTATGTTTTCCATGATAGGATGATAGAAGTTTATATAATCTGAGTGAGTTTTATGACGATCTTAAGTGACTTAACCCTTATGTGTTTAGATTTGACACCTTGTGCATTTTCTCCAAGATATTATGTTTGATACCCATGTTTATGTTTTGAAGCTATGAGGTCTGACTGAAGTATAGAAATATGTAAGGAGGAGGATGAGGTATGCTATTAGTGGAGATAACTATAGTAGAACACATGATTACTTAGAATGCCTTTGGAACCTATTCTTAGATGTATGGTGAAACTAAAGGCCTAGTGATAAGGTTAAGATTCTATACATGGTTTAGTTAGACTCACCATTTTACCTCTAGGTTTCATTTGACTTATTAGGCCAGACCTTTTAAGGGGTGGATGGGTATGCAATGTATAGAACCCGATCTTTGTACATGCTAATGAGGTGTATGCAATGTGTGGTGATCACGGTGATCGAAGCCCTAAAGTGCTAGATGATTGAACCTAACAAGTACATGTATGAAAACCCATATGGTATAGTGGTGAACTCAGGTGCTTAATCACATTGTATAGCATAATACACACAAAAATGATCCAATAATATAAAGCATGGCTTAATGGGTATATTGATCTCAAATACATGTCACATTGTACATTTAGATGCAACTAATGTTCTAAATGTGATTTATAGAGTTAGGATGTGTATAAACATGCATAAATGGATGTGATGTTATATAATGACCTTAATATGTGTAATGGGATAAGAATTAGACTTATCATGCAACTAGAAATGATTCATGTGCTATTATTTAAGTTAATGTGACATTATTGGATTTATTGACTAATTGCTTAAAATAACCTATATCGTGCGAGATATTCTAATATAACTCTAATGGTGATCATACATGAGCATTAGAACTTTGAATCCTAAATATCGAGGATAATGGTAATATATAATAACAAATAATGAGATAATTGCATTAAATCTTGATAGTAATAAAACTCATACTAGATAATCTCAGAACCAAAATCTAATCCCAAAATTAGATTCTTTAGTTCCTAATTAGTCTAGGTGAATACTTTTGACTTAATGGGATAATGTTTGATGCCCTAATTTGATTAAAGAAGATAATTCTCTTAAATATGACGTCCTTATCTAAGTTTCACTTTGTATAGATGGATTTAAATTGATGTTTTTCCATCACATAGTTGATTTCCTGGATTTCCTAATGTTACTAGTCACACTAGTCTTTTATTTGGTTTATTTAAATTATACAATTAGTTTTGATGTCACACTAGTTATATTTCTCTGTTCTCCTATAGTTTTCTGGTGTCACACAAATCCTTATTTCCCCAATTCGGACTGGACCTAGATCCGTGGTGTGCTTTCTCTCTTGCCTGATTCATGAGGATATCAAGACTCTACAATCCAACAATGACCTACATTGTTTCTCTCTCTCTCTCTATCTCTCTCTCTCTCTCTCTCTCTCTCTCTCTCTCTCTCTTTTATCACTACTCCTTACCCCAGGCTCTCATCCCCTCCATGATCCTCTCACTTTTCTGAACATGGTTGGATAGGAATTTCCATCCTGAGCACTTAGTCGATGAAGGATTCCAAGACTCCCCTATTTCTAATCCCCATCAGGATTCCTCACCTCAACAGGTGCCATCACCTATATATAATGCTCTCAACACATCTGAGCATTCTACTTTATCTTGTTTTATTGCCTAGATTGTGCTCGATTGCCTATGAGCATGGACTCCCTACCCGATCTACTACGGTGGCCAACCATGACTTGAAAAAGGTTACCCAGTCTCTCAAAACCCTTATGACGACTTGGAATTTCTCATTATGTATTTGCAAATCTACTTCCTTTAATTATTGATGTTGAGGTATTTTCTCAAGTTTCTTCTTTTCATTGGTTGTTCTAGCATGTTGTGAAATTCTTCTTGGACTTCATGATTTATATATTGGGTTTACTCTGTTGTTTCCTAATGCCCCTTAGTTCAAGTTTTTGATTCTCTTCATTAGTCCTTATCCTTGTTTGGTGGTTTTTGATTTACACCTATGTAGTTCCTCCCACATGCAAGCCATGGCGGGGAGCATTGGTCGAGGTTCAGGCACCTTGAGGTCTTGTTCTTAGGCTCATTGGGACCCCAGATGCAATGAAGCTTTTGGATTTTTCTGATGGTGCTTCAGGTCACTGGAGTTTCTAATTTGATTTCCTATCCCTAGAATATGAAGCACTACCAACATGTTTCATCATGTGAAAGACACATGAAGAAGATGACTGTTGGCAGGTTCTCTGTTGAGCCCTTCTTGGGATTTTGATTTTGTTACATTCATAATGGGTAATATAGTCTTTGTGCCAACGATTTCATTTGATATCACATGTTGCTTTGATCTTGGATGAAGGACTTAGATACCATGTCATGCATTAATCTTGTAATGCGTGATGCTAGGTTAATCTAGTTTTTGATTTTATTTATTATTTAAGAATTCCAATAAATAGTATAATCTTATATAATTCCTAACTATTTCTCTGGTTATCAAAAAAATCGTAAAAATGTGTTCTATAATTAGAAAAATAAATACTATATGATGTCATCAGTTTCATAACCTAAATCTGATTGAAAAAAAATCTAACTTTTAAGGTTTATAAATATACCCCTTAATTAATGGCTTGTATGCCTAATTGTTTTATTAGGTGAAAGTGCATAATCTGAATATAGGGTTTGGATCCTGACCTTATACAAACATCATTAAGGTATGTTGCATTCTCTTTTGAGTCATATTGGACAGTTCTTTATTTTTCTCTCTCTCTTTGACTTGATTGTAACATATTATCTTAAATATTACACGTTTACATATAGTTGAACCGATTGATCCCAAATCGTAAAATTTATCATATGGACTATTAAATATGCAAATTGAATCTCTTTTATGTAATCTTGTTCATACTTATTCAATATGTAACCCTTATTGCATTATTTCATCTTATTGATCTATATTCAATGGAAACCCTAATTTGCCATGTGTTAGCCATGATAATATATTTAATCATATTCATACATATTTATGTATTTGGATGCTAAATTTTGATCTTAATAAACTGATGCTTGCCTCTCTATTTATAATGCATTTTTAGTTGAATAATTTGTATAATGTACATACTAGGTGGTGTATCCCTATTGTGTGTATTACCAAGAGAGGGTGCAGATGGTGATTCCTTTCGTTGGATAATTATGCTGTCATTCCATTACTCCCCCAAAGATTATGGTGGTGATCCTATAATATGTGGTTATGGTGGTGATTCCATATACCTTAAATGTTATTATACTATATATTTGTCATGATAATCTACATGCATAATTCTTATTATTTATGCGTTCTTCCTATTGAGATTTAAAGGCAAGAATTGGTAATTGTAAAATTTATTGTTTTCTTCATATAATCTTTTTGTCTTACTACATATGAAGATTCCTCTTGATATCCAATTGGATGATTCTATCTCTTTTGTCTGGGAAGCCTTGTTATATTATTTGTTGTCTCTTTTCCCTAATGTTGTCCAATCACTATAATATGCACATATTGAATTTTATGCTGAAAACATCCACTTTGTATTCTCTTGTGGGGTATGCTTCCAACCCCTAGGTAGAGAGTAAAGAGGTGTTGACCATAGCTGAACCAAGCTCATCCAGTTGTAGATGATCTTTCTTCGGAGGTAGATTGAAGTAGTTGATTTACCCTATGTAGCTTATTTCCTATAGTTTCTTTTATGTACACCCTGTGTGATAATGATGCAATGTTAGACATGAATATTGTAATAGTTAGATTTTTATCTTCCGTTGCTACACTTTATGGTGAATGATACATTACATACTAAAAACTAGTTTATATCCTCCACAAAAAATATTCTCAAATTTGGCATTGGATGATTTTTTTATTATTCTTTTGAGTAAGTTGAGGGGCTCCCTCTCAGGTCCCACTCCTTACAAATTTTCTTTTTATCCAATTGTTGGTAACATCAACATGGTTTATTCATCTCAAAAGTTGTCCATGATCTCTAATGGAGGTTTGATCCTTTAATGATTATGGGGTCTCTCCTCCTTTCTTTGTGTCACCATGTCCTTGGTAGTGAAAATCAATTTAGTGGTTGCATGGAATATAAAGGAAGGTGTTCAGAATTTCCATCACATTTTATATTAAGAACAAGGAAAACCAAAATATGATACCTAGCTTAGTCTTTTGCATGCCTTAGTGTAAGTTTCCTTTTCATACCTAGATTAGTATTTTCTTGCATACTTAGTCTTAATCTAGTCTAGGGTTAACTTAGATTTCATTCTCACCTTTAATCACTTTCTTGCTCACCTAGTTTAACAATCAAATCACCTTTGAACCCTTAACCCTAGTCTCCACAGTAGGAACCTAGCAAAACTGACCTAGCTCTAGTGCCCCCTTTTCTCCCTGAGGATCGACCCCTACACTTGCCCTTCACCTATGCTACAATATTACCCCATGCACTTACGGGTGACCTATTTGGTATTGTGATCGACTGTGTTAGGGTTAATATAAATTTTGAAAGATCCACACGTGTGTTTGAGTCCTGTGGAGTGCATCTAGTCACCCCTTATTGGATGGTGTGTACATCTCTGGATTGATGCACCAGTGTCATAGTAAGGATCCTATGATCACAAATAATGCAAAAGGTAAAGATAATCCTTTGTCTTTAGGATGTTCAAAAGGGGCCCAGAAAACAATGGATATGAGGAGGTAGTTATAGGTGGATTTTAGGGTCTAGGGTTTTGGGTATAACCTTATGGAAGTGGTGGCAGACCACCATGATGTGGCACATTTATCTAGCATGTAGATCAAGGCAATACTCCATGTGGCATGTAGTAGATGGCTCAGACTCGCCGGGTGTCTCAGGTTGGATAAATTGTGTTTTCTAATTTTCTAGTAATTTTAAGAATCTCTAGAGAAAATTCTGTGCAACCGCAAATTTTGAATGAAGAGAGATAATTTAGGATTATCTCTCAGGTTTATCAAGAAAAACTAGCAAATATTTGTGTGAAAAACTAATATTTTACTCAAGATAATTTAATTGGGAAATTCATAAATAAAGACTATAAAAAGCAAAATTGAAGAGAAAATTGCACTTTGAATATAAAAAGAAGATTTCTTCATGGAAAGCCATGGAATAGGTAAAAATGGGTGAAATGAATGGATAAAATAAGTAAAAAATATAGAAGAATAGAGAAAATTTAGAAAATGTTTGGAATGTAGAATGGACTCCATCATTAGCCTTTGAATTGACATTAATCATGAATTTTTGCTGAGTTAGCAAAAATAGATTGCCAACAATTTATCATCTCAAGCAAAGATCTATATAAGAGTCATAATTACAGGACTAAGCCAAGTTTGGCCCCCATCTCTGGTCACAAAAGGCTATAAAGGTTGGACACGACAATGATGTAACGACAAACCCAGTGGAGGGTGGAAAGTGTAAGTGATGTCTTTTCCTTCTAAGGATGAATTAATGAAATATCCATTCATTACAAAATAAGATTATTTGTAATTAATTTATCTAGAATAAGGGTAGTCTCTGCCGAGACACTTACCTATGTCTAACCAATCATTTATTCCCTAGGTTCTAATGAGCCATTCAAGGTTGATTGGCCACAAAAAGTGACTCTCATCATTACTTCCAGTTCTTAAATGAGCATATATTTGATTCTCTCACTAACTCATGCCTTAGTGAGAAAATGTGGATGTGGAAAAGTGAATAGGGATGGTTCCTTTATTAAGATCAATAGTCAATGACCATGAAAAATCATGCCAATTGCTTAACTGCAAAAAGATCTTTAAATTTTTTTAGCACCTATTTTTATCCTACTAATATCTAGTTTTATTTTCATTTTTTTAGAGTTAACCCGTTCAGGGTCAGGACTAGAACCCTTAAAAAGATGCAAAATGTGAAATTGGCCTATCAAGGATAGGACTTTGATTGTTTCAAATTGGTAGTTGATTGTCAAACAAGTTCATATTTAAGGTGATCTTCTAGCCAATGACTATATTGGTCAATTGTCTACCATCTTGGAGTATTAACAATTATTCAAAACAAGCTGAGATTGGGCACTAGGTGATTTTATAGTAAAAGGTGGCCTCCAAAATGTGTTACTTTGCTGGCTTATCATATGTCCACTAGAATGTAGATGAACAATTATACCTAACTGTCTAGTTCTCAACTTGATTAACAAGTTAATGCTGATATTAGAAATTTTCATTTTGGTATTAAAGTCATGATTCAAGATTATAATGAAGGTTCTAATGGTTTGGTTCATGTATAAGTCATGATCCTATATTATCAAAAGATTTAAAAATATATAGTGCAAGTTTGGTTGGGTTTTGTGTCATAAGAGAAGACCATGATAGTGAGCGTGAAAGCAAGGCAATGGTCCAATTTTATGTTGTGGTCTGGGATCATCAAAAGATTTGAGTTGAATGGAAATTTTGGTTCAATTTAAGGTCATGATTGAGACTGTCAAATGATTAAGGTTTGATTAAAGAATTATTTATTTCTACCAATTATGATTTTTTTAGTTTAATACAATATTAAGAGTCTTCATATTTTTATATTTTTTGGCATTTTATTTGTATTTTTTGATTTTTTTGTGTGATTTTTAGAAGCTTTCTGGGAATTCTATGAAAATATAGGGACATATTTGCAATTTTTTTTGCAAAAGATTTGTTTTTAAAAGGAGGGGAAATGGGAGGGGGTCAAGCACCCTTCTCATTTCATCCTCACCCAAGAAGCGGCGTGCATGGAGAACCAATTCGAGCAAGCGATGATAGTGTTTGTGGTAAGGAGAGAGAAGACCATGCCATCAGATTACAATGACCTGCCACACCTAACTTGACAAATCACACCATTCCTCTATCTAACTTTTATGGTACAATAAGCAAAACATCTTTGGTGTCAGTGAGGATTTAGATACTCTATTTTATCGGTGTTTTTATGTGGATTTCAACTACATTCTTCACTAGGAAGGTATTTCTTTCAACTTTTTACTTCAGTTTGGTTGTTTTGGCCCTCGATTGTGAAATGTAGATTTCTGTCTCCCTGTGTTCCTAAGATGACCTGAACTCACATTCTAATTTGTGATTTGGCCAATTTTACTATTTTATTGGCTTTTTGGTAATCTGATGTTATATTGAGATGATTATAGTTGCAACGTATAACATATATGATTGTCATCCTGATCTTTGGATGAAGGCTTGCGATTAGCATGAAGAGGAACCCATCATGGATGATCAAAATGTGGGTGATGATATAGGGACCGAGTCATACCCATGGTATGCATTATAACTCTATATGTTGATTTCATGTTTGAATATGAATGTTCTAATTTGCAATTGCTCTTGGTAGGCATCATGGCGGTGCAAGAAAGATTTTGTGGGATATGCTCCCAATTGAGAGGTTTGTGATTCATCTGAGCATACTATGGATGAGCGTACATCATTAAGATCATCAAGTGGGTGATGAGTTATAACTTGGAAATTTTTTCTCCGTGTTCTATTCTTTGCGCTTGTCGAACTTGAATCAGGCTTTTCACTTGTGGTGATAGGTTTTGACTTTGTGTTTCACTTTATCTCTTTAGGATATTTTATTGCTGAACACTGTATTTATAGAACTGTTGATAGAGATGGGGATGTTGCATGGTGATTTATTTGTTGAAAAGCAGATCTTCTTGAGGAGACTAGTTTTTGGTAGCATTTGTGAGTGAAAGATAGTTGATAGGCACTACCTCTTTCCTCTAATTGAGAACTTCTTCCCCAAGACTAGTACTTTCCACTTTGCCTTTGGCAAGCCAATCATAACTCCTAGTAAGTTTGTTAAGATCACTAGGTTGGGGTTTGGTGGGATCCCCATCCATTATCCATCTAACTGATAGGAATAGGGGCATCACCATATGGCTGGGAGTTTAGGGGGGAACCCCATTGAGATTGGGTTGGCCTTTAGATATGAAGTCAATTTTAGTTATCTGAGGGATACCTTGTTTTGTGAGGGTGAGAGGCGGGGTGCCAGTGGTCCTTTCTAAGCTATCCTAAGTGTCAGAGTCTTTTTGTTTGTGTTTATCATTCTTTGGTTATTTAGCAAAAATGTAGGACATAGGGGAGAAATTGGCTGGTTCTCCTTCCTTATTGATTAGGACATGGTCCCTTGCTTTGACTGGGGTGGAGGTGTGTATACACACATGCTGACAAACTTGAGGCTATGTCTTGTGGGTGATTTTCATGGGGGAAATGGGCCCCGACTACAAAGGGTTGCAATGGACTCTTAAGCTTAATTGTAGTAAGTATTTACCTATTGTTTTGTGTTCTTTCTTGGAAATATATGCAATAGATGATTTTTTTTGATCTTTCCTATACCGCTGTGGGGATCTAAGCACTTCCATCTTCATATACCTATCACTTTGAGAGGTACAAAGATTATCTACATGCTTCCCTGCCAATCTATTGTCAGTGCCTCGAGTGTAGTAGCAAAGTGAAGTATAAGCAATGGAGATGAGAAATGCAGATGATGACCCTAGTAAATGTATGCATTATACTTTAACAACATATTATCTTATGCATGTACTTCAACGAAATCCAATTCATTGTTGTTTCCCATGTCTGATTTAGGTTCTTCTCTAGGTTCTACTAGGCGAGGGTGCTACATCATGCATGACCTAATTTGAGGTGTTTTCTTTGGATTCTTTCTGAATCTAGTTCAAGTCACCCTCCGGGAGCATCTTATACATGGGAGAGAGCACTGCTTGTTAATGGACTGGTGGATAGCACATCCCCTTTGACCCTATTCCTGGGTTGGTTCCTCCTAGTCTGGGAATCCATCATGCTATTTGAGAGATAATGTGGGGTCAGGAGACACATGACAAGTACCTTGAGTGGTATTATGCACATGGTTTGCCGATAATGTTTTCCATAGAGGCGTACAATCATCTTCCCCTTCATTCAATTATAAGTGTTTTGATATTTTTCTTATCTTCATCTATTTGGCTTTGCCTAAGAAATGTCTTTTGTAGGTGGTTGACTATGACTCCATTGAGGAGCATGATGATTACAAGTATGAGTACCATCTTCCACCTCCTCCTGAGATAACGTCTCCTCCTCGAGCTCTGCCTTCTCCTCTAACGACTCCTTGGGGATTTATTGATTTTCTAGGGATGAGTCACACAAAGACATTGGTTGGAGGTTTGTGTCACTTCGTAAGATTTTTTTCTTCCAAACTTCCTATTTCTAAGAAGATATGGCGGGTGGAATCTTTGGTTCAAGCCTCCCACTGGGATATTGACATACTAAGAATTTTGAGAGATCCACTAACATGGACAACGTTCCTTTGGAGGTCCTAGTTCAAGGTGTAGATTTGTTTTCAGAGGGTGTTGGACTAAGTTCCTGTCATCATAGGGATGTTGCTTTAGTTGTGGAGGTGCCATCTAATAGCTCCTCTTTAGATCACAGGTGGTCCACAAGTGCTATTCATTCTGATGTGAGGGGGGAATGTTGGATCATTTGAGTTTTTTCACCACTGATCATTGGCCTCTGGCCAAGAACTTGTCGAGGTGGCTGAAGAAGAACCTGAAGAAGTAGCAGTTGTATTTGCACTTTTGGGCCATTTTACTTTGTGGTGTATCTTCTTTTTTTGTAAGAAAAATTAAATATCAACTATTTTGTATTTATTAGACTCTTTTTATTTCAAAATAGAAAAGTCCAAGTTTGAGTTAAATTGTCTTTCAAGGTTGCGATCTTCAATTGAGAATCAGATTTGAAAAGTTTTCAAACAATCTTTATCAGTTCGACGTATTGTCTCAATCCACATGCTGTCTTGGGTGATAGATTACTACAATATACAGGGAGTCGTACTATCTCAAGAAGAATGTTCCCATTGATGTTTGACGTTGGCCTTTGTGGCAAATTGTGTCATTCCATCATGGAAAAGGACAAAGTGTCCCTTTGTCTCTGGGAGGTGAACTACCCTGTTAAAGCTTGTAAACAAGGTTTCTTGGCTTTGTCTTTTCTGCACATTGCAACTTCTATGATTTAGAGCCATGAGAGATCAAGTGGTGAGCAAGAACCCACTTCTGAGGCATACATCTATTAATATATCTCTAGTGCATCATTGCCTTACTAATCTTTATGATACTAAGGAAGGCAAATTGGTGAGCTTTGGCGTGATTCATCATCTTTGTCATCTGGATTATGTCCCTATGGAGAGAGAGATGATTTCGATGGTGATCCCATTATGTAATACTCTTTGTCATTCTGTCTGCTTTGGTGATGTCATTCAGACTCCCACCCTAGAGGATGTAGAAAGGATCAATTGATTTCCTCTTCATGATCGATGGCCCATTGTGTTGAGGAAATGGTCTTATCACTCTTACTGGAGAGTCTAGGCATGAAGAAATATCAAGCTACTCAATGTCTGAGAGAATATGGTCCCCTTATCCAGATGGTACACCTGTGGGATCAGTTCAAGAGAAAAGCACAATGTGGTGTTGGTTCACCAGATATGTCTTATTTACAAGAATACACCTTGATCATGCAAACTGAGCTATGTTTTACATGAATTTTTGGTCAGGTGAAAACTGCTTCTTTTGGGTTATTTCTTTCATGAGGAAGGAAACTATCATTCCTTTGATAATGTTTGAGATGTATGGGAACTTTGATGGAATAATCGACCAGGAAGATGAGGGGACCCTTCTAGACCTATATATTTATCAGAGACTGTGAGTTGATCCTGCTTGGCTGGTGGAATCTTAAACCCTCACTACATCATTGCAAAGGAGTTCTTTTCAAAGTGCATTTTAGATTGGTGACCCTTACAACTATGTGGCAATCTATCTCAGTGGCTTGCTAGTCTAACATTAGTGGACTTATGTTGGGTTTGGACAGATTTATGTCGTGACAACTCAAACTGTGGAGTTTCCAGCTTGACTTTCAACGGTTGATCATCTTACAATGTTTGGAGAGCCACATCAAGTACTTCCCAGTGTTGGTGCTGAGGCAATTTAATCGTTTCCAATGTGCATGCCAAGTTGAAGCGCTTCAACTTTTCTTCTAGAAGTTGATTATTGACTCCCAAAAAGTTCAGGAGACTATTACACCAGATGGGGCTCAATTGTTAAAAGATGACTCATGGCAGAGGCTATTCTCTTGAGTACTCAAAATTGCTTTGATTGAAGCCCTCAATGGTAGTATCTTATGTCTCTTCTAGAGAAATGAAATATTTTTTTTGGATTTCATCATTACAATTTTTGTTCTTGTTATCATGAGGAGCCAAGCTTTTCATAATAGATGCATCATGATATAAAATTTCTTGTAGTTCATGACATGCAGTACAGTCTATAGGTACTCCCTCCATAATGCCTTGAATATGTGACTGGAAATAGGTCCTTATTGATTTTGGAGGTGCATATCACCATGATCCTCCTTTTGAAGAATTAGGTGATCGAGACCAGTTTAGGCCTCCTGCTTTTCCTTTAGTGCATCAAGGAGGATTATAGTCTAAAGTTTTGGAAATAAAATAAAATATGTCAGGGTCACCTCTTTCTCAACCAATTTTCTTTGTGAAGCCAAAAAGTTGATACCTTAAACATTTTTAAGACACAACCCCTATCACGCTTTTAACCATAGATGGTCATTCCTTCGAGCTGTTTGTAGACTATTTGCTACAAGTGGGAACTTCATTATAGGGTAGAAGATGATTTAGGATCTACTAGTCCTAGGCATTGCGCTAAGTACTAAAGTCATGCCATGTAACAAGTCTATCAATGACAACTCCCTACCCAATTGGGCCAAGTCACCAGGCATTAGAGACACCCTGATAGGATCACTCCAACAATTTTAGTGTAGAGATCTACCACAAGCATGTATATAGCTAGTTAAAGGGATATTTGGTGATTTCCTTGTGAGGTGCCCACTTTTCATGAATCTTTTCAAGGAAGATTTTTACTGGACATTGATGCTTATGGACTTATTATGAGAGCATATGGTTCTGTGGGGAACAAATGGGGTTTTGCTAGTAAAGGTTTCACACCTCATCACTTATAGGCTACTCCATGCATAGTTTAGTCTTGTCCTTTTTTGAGAGATAAGGCACAAATATACGTAAAGAGTTTCAACTTTTTACTTCACCCTCCAGTCCTTCCCCTATTAGGTCAACCCCAATAGATGTCAATGTTATGGAATTTTACCTTGATATAGGTGTCAAGGATAATTGATCATAAGGATCAGATCTAGATCGCCATTCATATATTTCATGGACACTATAGGTCCCTTACCATTTAGGGTTGAACTTGCCCCTAGAGTCAGTATTTTGGATGATGTGTAGTACTAGGTCGCCCTTGTAAAAGTTTTACGGAGAAACTTTCTTGTTAAATTCTTGATCTGTCCTAGCTTGATAGAACTACGCATGATGCTGAGCTCTCATTCTCCATTCTTTAAGTGTGTTGAGACATTAGATTCAATATTGAAACCACTCTACCTCGAGAATGTATGCTCCTTATAGTATGTAGAAAGAAGAATTTTGAATCTTGACTAGAAAAATTACCTCCATTGTCTATACCAATGAATATGGTGTAGCTTCTATGGAGGCTTTGATCAAAGTTTAGTATGCCCAGAGAGCCACTGGGAGGTTCTCAACCCAATTGGCATGGGAGCATATTATCTTTTTCAGAATCTTTATTGGATTCTTATTTGGCGGCTTCTATGACTCCATGCATATGGGGGTGATAGGGCGATGTTTGGTGGTGTTTGATCCCCAAAAAGCTTAGATACTCTTTTACAATTTTAGCTATAAAGTTTGTATCATTGTCAGTGACTTTCTCATGAAACATCTCATATTGGTTTATGATGTTGTTTTAAACGAACTTGATAACTTACTGAGCTAATACGTTGGATATTGACACTACTTCCACACACTTTTGGAAGTAGTCTATTGTTACTAGAATGAAGCAATTCCCATTCGGTGCCTTAAGATTGATCTTCCCTATCATGTTGACTCCCTAAGCTGATAATGGCGAAGGCATGGCCATGTTATATAAATGAGTGGTAGGTGCATGTATGTAGTAACCATGGATTTTGCAGACCCAACATTTGCATACGTACTAGAAATAGTCATATCCATGGTATTCTAGTAATATCAATTTTTTATATCTTATTGGTTATTATGATACTCATATGTGTACTACATAACTCTCTATGGACTTCTTTCATAAGAGTTTCTACTTTCTCCTTCTCAACGAATTGGAGGCGAGTCTGGTTATAAGGTCACCAATATAGGTTTGCTTTCCCTGGGACATATTGCATAGCTTGTCGTTTAAGAATCTGTTGCTCTCTTTGGGAGAGGCCTTCCGGGATGGCTTGGATTTGTAGATATGTCTTAATGTCGAAAAAACAACCTTTTCTTTAGAATTAGATGTTGTTGTCAATGATCAAATAGTAGATTGGTTGGTAGAGTGTCTGTTCTTGAAAAGAGAAGGTCTAGTCCCCTTGGATGTCAATCCAGGAAGCAAGGGTCACTAGAACATCAAAAACTACATTGTTTTCTCTCTAAATGAAGTGAATGGAGATGTGCTCGAGGTCTCCATCCAGAGAGAACATGTGTTCTTGGTAAGGAACCAAGTTTTGATGGTGCATCTTTTAGTTGTTCTAGACTTGATATATCACAAGAAGGGAGCCCCCATAGACCTATAGGTGACATGCCTCTTACTGTCTAGAAAGCTGGATTCCTAGTATACAAGCTTCATACTCTGCCACATTTTTGGTGGTTTTGAAATACAAACATCTTTCCACTAGCATCCGTTCTCCCTAGGGTTTTGAAGGACCACTCATATCAACTCCTTTGCAATTGAAGGCTCAATTCAAAGATATTTTCCACACATTTGTAACTAGAATACTAACCACATCTAGAAGGATGATCATACCTATGTCTTCATTTGTAAATTCATACTTATGTGTTGCTTCCTCTTGGAGTGGGGAATATGGCATCTGGTTAGTTAGAGGTTGGGATTTGATTGGATTCATTGGTAGGTAAGTAATGCCAAACTTGAATGACATCATTTTCCACTTGGTGCATCATCCTTAAGAATACAATGATTGCACAAATAGTGGAGATGTCATGCTTGAAGATTAGTTGTGATGGATACATTATCAAACAATTGCACAAATTCCTCATTGCATGTCTCAAGGACACAAAATACTTCTCAATTTTAGTGTAAAGGGCCTTGATGCCATTTAACTTCTTGGATAGATAGTATATGGCATGCTGGACAATGTTTCTTGATTGACTCAGGACTCCTCCCATCAATGTTTTGCAGACTGGTAATCGAAGGGTGAGTGGGCACCCTGACACTACCGACCTAAGTACCGATGGATTGATAAGGTAGTCCTTGGGATTCTAAAGTGCTTCTTTACATTTTCAATTCAATCTAGAGTCAAAGTTCTCATTGAGTAGATTCAAAATAGTCTCACATATATGTATAAACTTGGCGACGAGGCAACTAATATATTGAAGGTGAATAAGTAGCTCTCGTATCTCCTTCTCTATTTTGGGGAGGGTATTTCCCAGATATTATGGGCCTTCCCATGATCAACTTCAAATCCCTCTAACTAACAATTAGTGAAGTAGGTGACCATATGTAACCCCCAAGGTGCACTTGAGTGAATTAACAAGTAGAGAGAATTATTTTAGTTGTTAAAACAAATTCTCTAGATTGGTGATTTGGTCTTCTAGACTTATTGACCTGACTATCATGTCGTCCACATAAAACTTCACCTCCTTATGCCTCATGTCGTGGAATAGAGCGACCATCACTCTTTGATATGTTGCTCCATCATTCTTGAGACTGAATGTCATGACCTAATAGTAGAATACTCCCCACTCTGGGGATACCTTATTGGGATCACGATAGTCCATACACATCTATATTTTAACTTCCTTCTTCTACTCTAGTACAATGTTGGTGAGCCATGTAGGGTAGTTGACTGACTCTAAGAAACCAACACTATATGGCCTCTAAAATTCTTCCTTGATCTTGAGGCTCCACTCGGGCCGTAGCCTCCTAACCTTTTTCTTGATAGGGTGAACTATGAGGATGATAGGTAGTTGGTGGACCATGATTGCTTGTCTAACCCAGGCATTCCAGAGTAGCTCTATGAAACACATAGATGTAGTGGCATAGGAGCTCTATCAACTGGTCTTTGTTATTCTAAGTTAGACGCGCCCCTATTTTGACTTGGCGCACATTATTGGGGGCCTGAGCTAAGGCTCGCTATCTTCATCTCATCTTCTTTATGAAAAAGGTTGATGCTCCTTCGTCATGTGCTCCCGGATGAGGATGCTTTTTTAGTGAAATATTCAACTAACTCCTAAATAACACACTCATATTCAACTACTTGTACGTTTTGTAATTTTTTTTTGTTTTTTTGGATTTTGCATATATTGTTGATTTTTAGGATTTTGCGAGGGAGAATAGGGATGTGGTAGAGCATGATTGAATATCCACCCTAGGACATTTACCACATCGGGGTGCCAATTTTCTAATGTGATTTTTTTGGGTGTTAGGGGACCTAGTCCTTGGATGTTGCAGTCATACTTGTCAAGTCTAGTGCCTAGGCAAGCCTAGGCACCCCCCAGGTGGCAAGGCACCCCAAGGGGGTGTGCCTTTACTAAAACATTGCCTTATGCATTTTTATGGACCTTTGACCCTATGTATTGGTATTTATTTGCTATAGACATGTTCTAATATACAAATGAAGTATATGTATCTATGTTTGTTCTACAATATCATTATTTTCATGATATACTCTTGTTATTTATATTTCTATTTCCTTAATAGTTGGTTGAATCCGATCTTGATGTTGAGGTATTTTGTTCCCCTGGATAGCTAGCCCATTACAATCTAAATGCATTACTACTTATAGTAAATCCCTTCTTGCTCATTTTAGGAATTCCAAGCAGCCATATTTGTTGCAAAAGATATGTATATAAGATGAAAATAACCCTAAAGTAATGAAAATTATCTATTGAAACAATATTATCTACTATTTCTATTCAAACCATTTCTATCATGATTCCTTAGTCGATATTAAAACTAATGTATAGTGCATTATAAAAATTATATAAGAGTTTATTTTGTATCTTTGTGCAATCCCAAATACCCAAATTACCTTATTTATGTCTTTGTATCCAAGTATAACTTTTAAAGTTTTCTATATATCTATGTATGCAACAATAGAATTGTATATATCCAAGTTTAGTTGTGTTTGTTATGTACATATCTATATACAAAACAATAAAATATGTTATCTTCCTATAAGGCATGTATAATAATGGATTCACCATAACTTTATAGATTGACCTATGTTTATATATATCTGAAATGTAACTTATAATTGAAGGGGGAAATGATAAAAACATCATAACCTGTGTACATACATTGGTAAAAATAACAAATATATGAAGCGATATATGATACAAATCATTACACATGTATACACATTAGTAAATTGTACAAAACATTAATTCTCTTAAAGCCGCCTAGGTGAGCTTAATCGCACCTTGACACAAGGCATCCAACACTGGTGCCTTGTCACCTTGCCTACTTAACAAGCATGGTTGCAATATTGTACACTTTGGTTTTAGACTTCATCAACATTCTCCATAGGTAGATTAGTAGTGTAGGTCTTCCAATGATTTTGTTTCAAAGATGGCATCAATCCCCCATCCTTCAATCATGTCATAGGCACAATTGTAATCGTCCCACAAAATGCCTTAATCTTCGTCCATGGATTCTAGAGCTTTAGTATGGAAATCAACTTAGGTTTTCTAGCCAAAGAAGATCTAGAAAGGATCATGACCAACTACATTGGATGGTGTCTCCATCTCTTTAGGGGTTGGTTTGGAAGTCTTCACCCTGTTAATGTGATCATCATGGTAATTGCCATTGCTTTCTCCTGCATCAAAATGCTCCAGGCACATACACTTGATTGTGAGGGTAGCCATAACCTTGATAGATTCCTTACCTAAAGGAATAATCTTGCCTTCAGAGTGTTGGTTGTTCTAGGTGGTTCAGATGCACAGTCTATCTACAATTTTGAGGGAAATTTCATCGATAATGAATGTGATGCTAGGGTTTTCATATGATCTTTATCATTGACCTCATGCATGAGGTAGGACATTGTCATGTGGATGACAAACTTGGCAATGTGAGCATCTTATTTGGTTACAACTATGGTGCACGAGAAGCATGGATGGGGACCCTACGCTTGAGGCTGAGGTCCATTTGTAAAGCACCCTAATTCAAAACTTTTCATCTAGTTGAATGCATCTAGATTCTCTACTCATATCCCATGTCATTGTTAGAAATGTGAGATACCCTCTCCTAGTCGAGTCCATTGTAGTGGGCCACAACATTGTAGGCTTCTAATATGGCATCCACTTTATGATCTGAGGTCATGCATATGATGTTCCATAGAATCCCAATCGCAACCCCTTTTGTCTTAGAGGAATATGGATGATATTAGTATGTTCCTCGTACTTGGATCCCAACCCTTGATTTGGATGTATGCGCATCTCCCACAACCGTCAAGAAAACAATGTGGGGTTGTACAAGAGATGGCAAAATTCTCTCTTTCATGGTGTTACCTAGCTAATTTTGGTCATATATAGCATCCCTATGTGAAACTGGACGTTGTCTTCCTTGATGTGAGATATGGTGTCTGGATCATAGGCTTGGACTGTGATGATGGCATGTCCCACCTAATACTTTAGTTTTTGATATAGTGACGAGGGAACCACCCTATTATTGTGAACCCACAACCTTTGCAAGAGAAGGTTAAAAGAAGGACTCAATTCCATTACCACAAACAAAAATCCAAAAGTCTGTGGTCCCATTTGTAACTCGAGGGTGATATCCTCTAGGCTTCTTTAATTACTTTGTTAAATGAAGGTTGTTTTATTCATTGTCGGTTGTAGGTTGGAGGGATTCCTTCCCAAGATGATGAGCTTCTTGAGGGGGTCATGCATTGAGAAATGCACCATTATTAATGAAGCACGAAAGGATTTTGAGGATCTTGTAATTGGTAGTGATTAGCAGAGACTTGTTGTGACTTCCTCAAGTGGGTATCTTATCTTTCAATAATGATATTGGGTACAAGGTCATTATCAAACTAATGATGTATGTGAGTTCTTGTAGATTGGCATATTTGGAGATGTAGTCCCCTTCAAACTAATGATGTATGTGAGTGCTTGTAGATTGGCATATTTGGAGACATAGTCCCCTTCAAGCATATTCATGACCATCTCACCGTGTGCAGGAGAACTTTGCATCAATTCAGATAGTTCCCCTTTAGGTTCTTCTAGAAATAGGATTATGTTTGGGCCTTCTAGATTGGTTTCTCTACATAGCTCTAAGTTGGAGGTAACTTCTTGTAAATTTCCTGAATGGAGACCTTTCTCGTCTCCTCTTTTGATGTGCTAGTAGGAATCCCACATATGTAGTTATGTTCTCTTTGCCCTTTTTGACAGTTGAAGGTGCTTCTGTTGGGTTAGTGTGATGGGGAACCTATGGCATGGTAGGCTTGGATATTGTATATTGTACCACCACCATGGGGAGAGGAACCATAGAATGTTGAACCTTTATCAGGACTTACACTTTAGGAACCCACATTTCCACACTTTTTTCCCCTGGTGAACTCCAAGTATGCTCATGGGCTTCTTGCTACTTACTAGAATCATTGACTTCATCTCCCAGATAGAAATGACATTCCATGTGCTTTGGGTCCAATTCTTGATGGCATGGTTGAAAGGAAGAATAAGTCCCTTATTGAATTTTCTAGTGACAATCTGACAACAAAATTGTATGATGATGACAATATTTTTTCTATTGTGACTGTATTGTCCTCACCAGATTCAATCAGGTCTTGTAGGGCATGCTTGATCATGAGTTAGAAATCATCTTATGACCCTTGGCTTGATGAAAGTCTCAAAAGGTATTTTCATTTGTAGCTCTTGGGAAAGGAGTTGGGAGGTTCCCTATCCTCCAAATCTTCCTTGGTGGGGATATGGTCTAGATTCCAAGCATATTGATCAATAGACTTCTCAGCCATGTTGACCCAAGTGGTGATAGTGTCATGTCTTGTTTTTTGTACCATACTAAGGCATGATCTATTAGGGGTCCGTGTGAAGCATCTGATACCTTCTCGTTGTCTTTCACTTATACCTTATCCAAGCAGTATGCCTTGACGTGGTCCATCCTAGTACCCTTCTCAGGAGTACCGTGAAACTTCAGTATGTTGAAGTTGTCAGGCATCTTACCATCTAAGAAGTGATAAAAGTCACTAAACATCTTCACATTGTCCTTCTTTCCTTCTAGGTGTTTATCTTTATAGAATCTAGAGCAGGAGTGGGTCCACGATGATGGGTTCTGGGGAAGCAATTTCCTCGTCGGAGGCTACCATAGGTATCACTTGTGATTTAATTAGTTTTGTAGGTGTCGTGTATATTGGTGGTAGGAATCCGTACATTCCTCCCACATACCAATTATACTAGGAATGTTGTGGTGGATAAAGGAATGTGGGCTGAGGATGGGTCCTCAACCATTTAGGTATTACACTTGAACTTTGAATGAGGTACTAGCTTTTGCCAACCTCCTTAGGATCTGTCTTTGCAACTACACCTTCTTCTTC